>JARFXV010001875.1:0-402500 GCA_031761425.1 Cosmopolites sordidus | reverse complement strand
TATTCATTCTGAGTACAGTATCTCAGCCTAGGCTGTTCGATATTACAATGCCAAAATGAGAAAGCAGTTCAGCTCCTCTCACTTAGCATAAGATTTTACGAACAATGTGGCATGTCTGCAAGAGTACTGCACTTTATCCTACTATGGCAATCGATTTTGAGATACCAAGGTTCTTCAAGTTTTTTGAAAAGGTTTTATTTAGTAGGCCTTCGGCGGATATAACGTAAGGCAATATCTCTACCTTATGCAGTTTCCACTGGTTTTTCAAATCGTATACCAGGTTTTCATACTTAGTGTTTTCTTCAACTGAGGAGGTTCTCCTTCTTCTCCTTCTTCTCCTTCTGATATTATGAGAGAGCGGCACTGCGATATCAATTATAAAAGCTCTTTTCTCATTTTTACTAATTAGAACAATATCTGGTCTATTATAATCGACCGTTCGATCTGTTGTGATTGGTCTATCCCAATATAGTATTGAATCAGATGATTTCAGTACGTGCGAAGGTGAGTACTTATAATGTAGAACAGGTGCGTTATCTAATAGAGAGTACTTTAATGCAATTTGCTGATGTATAATTTTCGCCAGCTGATTATGCCTCCCTAAATAAGCATTAGGGGCAAGAACTGCTCACTCATCGATAAGGTGTTCAATCGTTTCCCCCACTATACCACACTTCCTACATCGGTCGACAGCATCCATATGTATTATATGCCTTTTATAGTTCCGTGTTCTTACTACCTTATCTTGAATAGATGTCGCAAAACCTTCTGTTTCTAGGTACAACAGCCCATCGGTCAGCCATTTCAGTGACAATGGTTCATCAATGGTATTACCCTCGAGTGACTTTGGATACTGTTCATGCAGTGTCTGTTGTTTCCATTCTCGGACACAATCCATAAGTGTTCTACCATCAACACGGTTCATTTTATCTAGATTTAGTGGGGTGAAACCCCGGCCCTCCTTAGCAACCAACTTCATTAGCGGGCTATTTGAATTAATGAAGCGCTCTCTCATCTTACTCTCCTGGTTCAACAACGATTATTTATGTTCACGAGACCTCTGCCTCACAACTTTCTCGGAATATATAGTCGCTTTATACATGAATTTGGATGCAGACATCGAAATTTTGTCAATGTTCGACGTGTTAATCTATCCATCCCATTAAGGTCTGTTTCTGACCGTTTAATAATGCCAAAAGAGTAGGTCAGAGTTGACACTGCCCATCCGTTTATCGCTCTAATGAGGTTTCCACTGTTCAGTTTGCTATTTAAAAGTTTTGTAAGCTTCTTCTGGTACATAGTAGAAAAGTCCTTCTTTAACTGGTTATGGTCAAATTTCTCGTTTTGAGGTTTACCCATATATTTGTAGGATTCTTCTGGTACCAGTTGTTGTATGTTACAGTGTGTTGAATGCTGCCTAATGACGATTCCTAAATGCTGATGGTAGAGCATTTATCGAGTCCGAATGACATTTTGATATCCCTACTAAATTCTTCGACCATTTTTATTAAGGTGTTTAGTTTTTCTCTAGTTTCTCCATAGAGTTGAAATATATAATAATATATTATTATTATTATTATCATCGTTATCGCTATTATTTATTATATTTAAAAAAAATGGAGGGGCTACTTTGTGTTCGGGAATTATTGATGCACCCACGTCTCAATTGAGATTGATTTAAAGCATACGAAGAAAGTTAATCTCAATCCACCCCGAAGATTGCTGCAACAGCAGCGTAATATAACCCACACATAAGTAGAAAATTATTTCTGCTTACAAGAGTCGTTTAAAAAGTTCTCGACCTGTTACAGTGCAGGTATAACTAAATGAATATTCTATTCGTCAAGTATGATCGTTAGATGACAAACTGCAAAGATTCAGATCCGCACGTTTTAGCATTTTCTAAAAAATTAACCAAACCGAAGTTCTTCCATTCCTTTGATTCATTGAAGATGCTACTACACAAGTCTAGCTACGACTGACTTATAAAACGCCAACTAAAGGTACGTGAGCTTGCTCTTGGGCATTGTAAACATTTTAATATACTGTTGTATTTTACAGGATGTTCTGGGTATGAAAAATTTGTTTGTGCACTCTTGCGTGCATATTTTATTCGACCAAAGACGTATTCGAATGAATACTACTCAAGGACGCTTAAACTTATTCCAACGATATTTTGTTGTGGATTCTTTAACATTTTAAAACAGTAAATGCGACATGGATTTAATAATATGTGCCAAAGATGAAGTAGTAATCCAAATAATGGATGTGAGCAAATGCTGCAAGAAACAGTGGGTGCGGTTTTCTGGAGCTCTTGTGGAGTAGTGTTCAGTTCAGAGGTTAACCTGGCAAAAGGCAGGACCATCATTGGGGAACATTACGCTCCACTACTGAAGCACCATCAATTCAATCTGAATCAAGCTAATCTGAATAAAAAGATTGTGCGCTTGTACCACGATTATGCGCTTTCACACACGTCTTGGGTTATTGCCTCCACATTTTCAGTATTAGCTGGATTTGACTCCCAACTATTGCTTTATCTTCCGAAAGGCGAAGAGTTCACTTGAAATGATGAGGTCAAAGCTGAGACAACCTCTTATTTTGTAGAGTTGCAAAACAAGCCGTTGGTTTTAATGGGATTGAATTTCAACTACGTTAAAAAATATAAGAACATTCTCAAGCCTTATGTTTTCTTTGTTAGGCCAAAAACTTTTTGGAACCACCCTTTTTTGGAAACATTAGTCACTATGGGAATTGATAATATTTCACTGCATTCCAAACGAATTTATTTGCTAACTCAATACTTTCTTCCTTTATTACATGATACAATATAAGTTAACTCTCTAAAAGTACATGTAAAAACTTTATGCATACAACATTCTAGTTACATATCATCACCGTGATGTATCAAATTGAACTTAAAGTACAATTTGCATATATTTAAAATGCAGTTATTCTCTTTTAACCCAGATTTCAGTTGGCTTATGGAGGTTATCAGATTGGTTTATTTATCTTGTCGGTTCCAGATGTGCCAACTTTGACGACTGTTTATTTGAAATTGTCCTGCACACGTGTAATTATAAATCAATCATCTAACTGCATATGAATTATTTATTTATTCAGTAATGGAACGTCAGTAATATTATTGTCCTTTTCGAGATTTTTTCAGTTTATTGGAATATGGGCTTTTGTTACCAATTCTTTCGTAATTGGAATATTTGATTTTAACTTTATTGATTTTAACATCAATTGGCTTAACACATTGTTGTAAAAATGTTACTAGAAGAGAATAATATAGCGAAATTAAGACTCGGCCCTACTAATAAATATCAAACCGAGATTATAAAAACACTCAAAGTATGTCCACTTATAACATTAAATAAAATTGTAAAATTTAAAAGTATGAATTTTTCAGCCCCGAAATTCTATGGATTTCTTAAGATTCGTAAAGAAAATTATCCGATAAGACCGGTAGTCTCGTATGTTAATTCATCTAGTTATAAGCTGTGTAAAGAATTAAGTCATACGCTACCTAAGTTAATCAATTTTCAGTCACGATATGCAATTAAAAATTCATTACAATTTATACAAAAAACTAAAGACATTACATTAACGAATAATGCAAAATAATTATTTTTTGATGTAAAAAGACTCTTTGCTTCTATACCAGTAAATGATTTAATTACAATTTTAAAAAGACATATAGACAATGCAGACATAGAAGACAAATTAAAAGTTGAACTAAAAACATATTCTTAGTTTGCTTAGAGCAAAATTATTTTCAATATAACAATAAGATTTATCAACAAAAACACGGTCTTCCAATGGGCTCACTTATCTCACCTTTGTTATCTGAAATTTTATGGCTGATTTCGAAACTGTTATTTTTAAGTTTAAAAATCCATCAATCAACAATATATCACACTGGCATAGCTACATGGACGATGTTTTTTGCATTTGGAATGGTACGGAAAAAAAATTAAAGACGTTTTTAGGCCATTTGAATCCGATAAACACAAATATTCAATTCACTATGGATAATGGACTTAATGATGAAATTCACTTCCTAGACATAAAGATAAAGAAAATATCTAATAAATGACAATTTGATATTTACAGAAAACCAACTACAACAGACACGGTTGTACACTTTAGTTCTAAACAATCTTGGCATGTCAAACTATCTCATTTTCATAGCCTAATACATAGGTTAGTTAGTTTCCCACTAAACAAAGATAATTTTAATAAATACTCTATACCATTAAACAGATAGCAAAAAACAACGGCTACAAGGAAGGATTAATTGACAAATTGTTAAAATATAAACAAAGAAAGTTGAATTTACAGGAATTCTATAACATTAAAAAGCAAAAAGACAAATTGTTTAAACTAATTAGTTACACTTCTATACTTTTAAAAAGCACCGGAATGTCTACACATTGTATTGAAAACAATCGTTCTATATATATACATTGTTAAATTATTGCACTTATTACACAGTAAAAAATTTGACTCGAAATATTAGAAATAATAAAATCCTTAAGAAATAGTCATATAATAACCACGAATGACCAGCTAAATTTCCAAAACACTCCGATAATAGATAAGATCATATTTTAATTGAATATTGAAGCTAATTAGACTAGACGTTAAAAAACAAGAAATAATTTAACCTGCATACTTGGAAACACTGTTTGACCATTAGTATTAGTTCAAGCTACTCTTGAGAAAGCCCTAACAAGGCGAAACATATGTAGAGCAATCTATATTAAACGCAGTCGCGGTTGCTCCGTAAGGGCACATGGGCACGTGCCCTACCTAAAAAAATAAAAAATGAAGTAAAAATAATTTCAGATTTGAGATAAATTTATTCTCTGTTCTGTTTATGATCACGCTTCTTGCGACTTCTATAGTATAACATCCATAATGCCATTCGTGGAAAGGAAATAGGTCGTGGGTTGCCGAAGCGCACCGATTAAAGAACACGTGCTTTGGGCACAGGCAAGTTTGTGCCGCTAGTGTTTTCTTTACTATCGCGTGCGAAACACAAAGACAGCAATGCATCGTTTCTCTAGTAACCCGGAGATTTAACGCATTGATAACGTCATATCTTGGGCGCTGCCCCATACTCAGACATCCTAATCGCTGACGTCAGTAATGGTGGGAGCTTATCGAACCTTTCCAAACAAAGAAAATGTCCATTGAAATTCTCTTAAGAGAATTTTTGTTAGTCATTTTTTTCTCTTTACAAGTTTAATAAGCAATTTCTCTCACAGTTTCGTAATCCTCGAAATTTAACATATTTGAATTTCTCGTAAAGCGTTTTTATTCGGACCTTTTCTTGTGTGGAAGTAAATTTAAGGTTATGTTACTTTGCCCTTTATGAGTGTCAATATCAGTTTTTGGGAGGATTTTCAGGTATATTTTGTTGAATTTATTATTGGTAAGTTGATTTTTTTCAAAATCTGCTATATAAATTGTATTAAAAATATTGGTGTTTCTGTTTTAGTTGAAAATGGTGATGTGTTTTGTGCCAGACTGTAAACATTACAGTGAACAAAAAAATTTGTAAATTTTTTACATTTCCTGTCGAAAAGGCGAAAAAAAGGATTAAATTTCCTGAGCGAAAAAAAGGATTAAATTTTGTGAGGTAATATTAAATATTTATAAGATGGCATAGAGGTATAAAAATGATTGTGTA
This sequence comes from Cosmopolites sordidus, assembly GCA_031761425.1. Lineage (NCBI taxonomy): Eukaryota > Metazoa > Arthropoda > Insecta > Coleoptera > Curculionidae > Cosmopolites > Cosmopolites sordidus. The sequence continues at coordinate 396,799 of JARFXV010001875.1, read as the reverse complement.
ATTTCTAGGCGACTAGATCGGGAACTCTCAAAACATTTACTGGTCTGTAGTTGTCATTTTGTCATCAATGTTAGAAAAAATAGTCCCAAGATATTTGATTTTAATATTAAAAGGAAATTTGCGTTTTAATCTCCGGGAAAATGGTATGATATTTAAATGTATATGGTATATGTCCATATATATATACAGAAATGATAAGCTTTCAGAAAAATTGAAAGGTAATACTAGTTATATTATTTATTACAATGACAGTAATGAAATCGTTGTCAATGGGAGCCACGATTACTATAATCAAATCAAAGGAAATCTTCATATTTTAAATCGATCTAAGTGTTACTTATGTATATGGACATTGCAAGAAGTTGCAACGGTTCTTATTGAATATGATCAATCATGGGCAGAAATTTAGAACTGTTGGAAAATTTTTATGTTAAATATTACTTACCTAAATTATTGAAGATGCAGATATATATGAAAGAACATAGAGAATCGCAGAAAGAAACGAAAATTTTCTGACAAGGAGAACCCCAATCCGAATGTCAGGATATGCAAGGAAATCTGTGATACCTTAACTATACCCGTTCATGAACGTTTCAGTTTCGATGTATACCTAACTGTTGCAAATTTATTTGAAACTGAAAAATTTGGTGAATATCGATTAAAATTGTGTGTAGCCTGTTTGCAAACGTAAATTTCTTAATATTAAAAATGAACTCTCGGTAATGTACGCACGGGACGATTTTGTGAAACACGGTGGGGCTGTGCGGCTGTTACAAATGTTTATCCAAAACAATTTAACATCAACATTTAGAGAATCTGTGGAATTGCTGACTGTTTTGTGTACCGTCCCTATGACGACTGTGGAAAACGAAAGATGTTTCTCTACCCTCAAAAGAATCAAAACATTTATAAGAAATAATATGGGCCAGTAACGGCTGTGCGCGTTAGCAATGCTATCTATTAAAAAAAAACCTTGAAGTGAAGTCAATTTCAAATTTTATCGATCAAGTCATCGACCACTTTGCTGCTTAAAAGTTTAGGAGGATGACTACAACTACAAACAGATTTAATGGTCATTGACCTATGGTGAGTTTAGCAAAATTATATTATTTAGGTACCTATTTAAAAATTTTATGTCTGACAGTTACCCTCGTATTTCCACACAGCAAAAAGAAATGTAAAATTTTTGGTTGCGACGCATTTCCTTATTTCCTTTCCAAAATTTGGTTAAACGTGTCCCACCTGTTTTTTTCCCCACGGACCGCCGTTGATTAAACGTTTGAAACATTAAAAAGCTATAAGTGTATCATTTAAAATCCTAATATTTTCAAAATGTTTTACAAGAAACCAACTGCGTAATCCATAAACATTATTAAACCAATTATGCTTCGTATTAACTTGAGAGACTACATTAGAAACGAAGAAATACGAAAAAGAACAATCAACTTACAATGGAGACTCAGAACACACAAAAGAAGCTTGGAAATACCTCGGAAACGCTGTTAGTACGATATTTATTAAAAATCGCAGGAAGAGTTTAACATCAGATAGTTCAAAATAGAATAATTGTGGAAAAGCGGGAAGATCTTTATTCAGGAATAGACACAAAAAGGCTGCTAAAGAAGAATATTATATTGAATTATGTTCGTCAACTAGATGGGGTAACTAGTACCTTTTCTACTGCATTTTTTTTTACAACCTGTGTAGTAGTAGTAACATCATTGATGTAAGTTTTTTTTTTAATTTCGAAAAATCTTTTAACAAAAGACTGTTGTCGAAGTATAGCGACCGATATCGTATCGAATCAATCTGTGAAATGGTTTTGTGCCACGCAAAACCTGACCTGATGAATGAAGAACTGATAAAAAAACACAATAACGGCGATTTGTCATGGACATGACAAGTTTTTAATTAGGATGAACCGTTCCTGTCACGCTTCCAACGCGCATTTAATGGAATTGGGAATTTGATTTGTTTTTGCGCGTCAAGACGCTCTGATAGATTGTTTATAGATTGTGTGTGCATGAAAAAATCTTTCTATGTTTACCATATTAAGGTCATGGGTAAAAAAAGTCATATTTCCACTTTTATTCATGTATACTCTACTATAACTTTTATTGGTTATATTAGGAATTACATGTTGCTAAATCCGGAGAATAATGGGGAACCTCCTTAATTGCACATTATTATTTTTGCACAAATTGAAGCGGATTTTGGTTTAAAATTACCAGGTGTCTGGCAACTACCATCAATCACGTAGTTTAACAGTCTATTCTTTTATCCCTTATTTTGTTTCACCAGCCGTAGTGTTGCAAAAAATACATCGTACATAATTTTGTCATTGTTCTTTGTCTTCGTGGTGCAGGTTCATATATCATTCATTCTTCTACTACTTCTTTGACCAATGATTCAATGACCTCTATTGTTCTGCAATTGTAACGGGTTTCGACACACATTAACACGTTTTTTTTTTAGAATAGTCAATATTACACCCACCTTGCAACTATATTTTTTAAATGAAAATGATCAAGCAGAATATAATAAATTTTGCCTTTATTATCATATATGTAATACGTGTTTCGATTAATAATGTCGATTTTTTCGCAAAATGTGAGCATTTATTTTCATAACAAAATAAATTACCTTAACAATCAAAATATTAATCATCGTTAGCTATTAGTTTATAGCATCTTTCTGTCAAAGAATGGATTCCGCACCAAAATTTTTGGTTTTTTGAGGCCAACCGTTCGTCAAGCTAAATTTTCACATCTTTGTAAGAAAGTAAGTATTGTTCTGAAAGTCCGTGCTACCTCTACCAAAATAAGTGGCAGTTAGAAGGAGCTAAGTCCGGTGAATACGGCGGATGGAGTAGGACATCCCATTTAACGTTTTCCAAATAGTTTTTTACACAGTTTCCAACATGAGGCATTTGTCATGTTAAAAAATGACTTTGCGCCTTTGGGCGTATTCTGGTAATTTTTCATTCCATCTCTCGGTTCAATTTTATCAATTGTTGTCTATATTGATTGTCAGTAATAATTTTGCCAAGTTTCAGTAGTTCATAATACACAGGTCTCCTACTATCCCACCAAATACACAGCAAATCTATATATTCCATGAATATTGCGCACTGATTGTGATGTTTCAGGCTGGCCTGGGTCTAGCCATAATTTTTTACGCTTTGGGTTATCAAAATAGATCCACTTTTCATCACCTGTCACAACTAGATGCAAAAAACCTTTTCTGCCTGGCAAGCAAAATTTTATAAGTGATTATTCGCCTTTCAATGTCTCCTTCCTTCAATTCATATGGGACCCATTTTCAATCCTTCTGTATCTTTCTCAATGCATATAGACGTTTGGAAATGGTGGATTGGGCAACATTCAGTACCTTTACCAATTATTTCAACGTATGAGTTGAGTCTTCATCCAATAATGCTTGGTAATCTGCATCCTCAAACTTTTTCGGCTATCCTGGACGCTCCATGTCTTTTATATCAAAATCGCCACTTTTAAAGCACATAAACCATCATTCACAAGTTTTTTGGGTTAGAGCATGTTCACCATAAGCGTCAACCAACAGTCGAGAACTTTCAGCAGCCGTTTTCTCCAAATGAAAGAAGGTTATTAAACTTGTCAGCAAAAGGTCTTTTTGTGGTACATAATTCGACATATTCAAAGCTATTAAAAACTGTTTTTTGCACAGTGACAATTACCGACGAACTGGCTTGTGATGGCGTATGTTTTCCCTCCAAAACGCCATAGACGTAATTATTCTATACCAAAGGTCTTCAAACTACGGCCCGCGGCTAGCGAATTTAGCAAGCGTATGATCGTTTAGGGCGCGTACTTGGCGGCTTGTTTAAAAATTATTGGTAATGGCAGAAAAAGTAAAACAGTTTTGGCCCTTGGAACTTACTGAAGTTATCAGTATGGCCCTAAGGCTGGAAAGTTTGAAGACCCCTGGTCTATACCAACAAATGTATTAGTAAAATCGACATTATTAGCCGAAACACCTATTAGCCAGTCCGTCAGTCCGTTTTTCACAGGTGTGTAGTTTATAGAGCAATAAACAAAGAGGAATTAAGTTTACGTTATATTATTTCTTATTCAGGATATATATATATATATATATATATATATATATATATATATATATATATATATATATATATATATATATATATATATATATATATATATATATATATATTTATTATTATTATTATTATTCACGTATGGGCCCGGGTGGACCACGCGAAGTACAATTAGAGGCGTTTCTTGTTGTTAGCCTTCCTTTGCGCCCATACTAATTTCATTCTTTCGCTATGAGCTTTTTTTCTTTCGTCAGACCAAGTTGTTCCAGTCTTCCTACATTTTTCTCTCTGGCCAACCTTCCAAACGTCAACCTTGTGTCTGAAACAGCCTCTATCCTGAATTTCACTTTGTGTAATATTTGCTGATCTTAGGTCCTCTTTAATTGCAGAAATCCATTTAATTATTTCTACTTTAGCTCTACTCCTATTTTCATAAAATTCGACTATTTGTCTAGTTAGCCTACTCGGATTCATCCGTTTTATGTGTCCGTAAAACTTAAGTCTTCTTTTTCTCATATCGCTATGTATATCTGTATATTGTTTGATTTCTTGGTTTTCTCGAAGTCGGTATGTTGTATTTATTTGTTTGGGGCCTAGGATTGTTCTTATGATTTTTCTTTCCTTCTTTTCAATGTCCTCGATGTATCTCTTTCTATTCAAAATGAGCGTTTCTGCCCCATATAGACATTCTGGCTTAATAACTGTGTTGTAATGTCTCAGTTTTGTGTTTTTAAATAGGCATTTTTTATATATTTTTTTATTTTATTTTTATTTATATATATTTATTTATTTTATTTTTATTTTATATATTTTATATATATATATATATATATATATATATATATATATATATATATATATATATATATATATATGTATATATATATATATATATATATATATATATATATATATATATATATATATATATATATATATATATATATATATATATATATATATATATATATATATATATATATATATATATATAAAACTTATTCGAAATATCTACCCTTTGTTAACACACACCGCTTCATACGGTCCTTCCGCTCGTCTACCATCACACGCACTACTTTCAAGGGTATTGAAGCTGCTGCTGTCACCAAATCAGAATTTAGAAATTCGATATTGCAATGAGCTCTAGAGCAGCTAAATTCCCGCTAAAATCTTCTACAGCTGATAGTCCAGCACATTGAGGTCTGAACTTCCTGAGGGCCATTCTTCAGCACAGATTTGAGGTAAATTGACCTCCAACCAACTTTGGCATTGAATCTTGCTGGAGGATCCAATGTTTTTTTGCAAATAAGGTGTTCTTAAGCGACTTTACTACGTTCTCCAAAATATCGCTTCGGTAGTTTGTTGTTAAGGAATTATTTTAACATTTTTTTGACTTTAGGTTCAAAATAATGTAGCACTGGTGAAATGTTTATTTTCATTATAAGTGCTAAACTGTGTATATATGAAGTTCACAGAAAAAGGTTATTTATAAAAATTGAAAAAAAAACAAATGTATGATGTAGCTTATGAAAATTAATGATTTCGTGTTAATCATTACCAACTTGTCGTGTTGGTTGTCCACATATATAGGTTACGTGGGTTTCGGGATTAAATGAAGACTCTGTATGTTTAATTCAGGATTCAAGGAATATTATTGACTTGGAACTTGATTGACGCCCCTCGTAGATACGATAATGTATATTTTTTAAATGCCGTTTATCAACTCTATAAATCAATATTTTATAGTGCAGAGATTATTAACAGTAACTAATAGCATCGTTTTATTTATTACCGTTAGTACTTCTGGTATCTATCATCCTCAGTATATTTAGAGAGTAATAAAAGAACTTGAATTATGATTATCGTTTATAAAATTGCAATAATAATAATAATAATATTCAGTTTATAATATTTTCAATTCTAATAACTAATTTATTGTTGTGAATTCTATATGATTAAACTTGATGGCAGTCACTTTAAAGTTTTTAATCAACTTTTATGGTAGAATTTTTCTACAAAAGCTGTTATTAAAAGAGATTTACAACTAAACATCAAATCGCTTTATTTAATTACACGTGCGTTTCGTTAACCATATAAGCAGCATCAGGAGATGAAAAAATTGAGATCAGGAATTCATGTGGTATTCACCTTCCTAATTTTTGAATATACCCCAATTTTTTTATATTACATGGTTACATGCTCAATGCTTAGGGCTTCCAAAGTATCCACATTAAAACGGGAATGACGTTACGTATGCTTTTCATCTTTCAAATCAAATCAAATTCCTGCTTCGAAATTTTGAAAACTATCTCCATCGACCACATTTTGTCCTAGTGCTGCATATAATATAAAATATTTTCTAGCAACATATACTTTACTACTTTTTTGAAACTGATACAACGTGCAATGTCTTAAATGCCCCTCGTATCTACCTTCACAAAATAGCAAATGAAAAATTTGAACTAAATAATTAGCCGTTATGCAGCATCAAAGATAGCATTTTAAACCACAAAACACCATACCACATTAAAAACACCATACCACAAAAATGATGCAACAACCTTTTATAAAAAATATAATATATATCTCCATCTATGCAAATAAAACGTATTAAAAAGTAAATATCAAATAGTACCTATAATATTTTGTTTATAAACTGACATATTTAAAACGTAAAGCTTTATTTATTATAATTATAAAATAGCCGTAAATAATGTGAATTACCAACAACTTTCACATAATGATCGAATCATCGGGCAAATATTCTGCATGACCATTACGGTTCTATTCGTCATCCAATCGGATACAGAAAAAAAAGTTGCATAGAAATAAATCAGATTATTTTTAACATCATGACGTCATATTTTTCTAGAGAGTAATTGTATTGTTTATATTTGTAGCTAGAAAATAATATAATATATTTATGAAAAAAACGTAATAGCGGCTACACTGAAATATAAATTTAAATAAAGTAATTGAAAATTTCAATTCACCATTGAAAGGTACACGACCCACCAATTGGACTCTGCAGCAAAATAATTGTTTCCAACGAAATGCACTTCTGGCGTATGGATTTGTGGAAAAACATAACTGGTTCATTTGGATCGATGAAAATCATCAAGTGATTCAAGAGATACTTTTTCATCACCCGACAGACACTATTTGGTGTAGTTTTTGGACTGAATGTGTGATAGGATCCTATTATTTTGAAGATGATGATGGAAATCGGGTTACTGTTAATGGTGAATATTATAGAAATACGCTAACAGAAAATCATTGGCCTGAACTGATTAGTATGGATATAAACAATGTTTTCTTTGAACAAGACAGTGCGACTTGTTACATAGTCCAAATCGAGAGCTCAGTGAGTGTACATCGTGCTGACTAGTTCCCAAACGGTGTGTGGCAACCGTTTACTAAACCTTTAGTAATCGTATTGTGTTAAATGTTATGAAAAGCATTTTTGCGATGAGTAAACGCATATTCCATCGTAAAGAGACTAAAAACGCTGGGCTTTCTTATGAAAGCTTGTTAAATTTTCGGACGGAAGCAAAAGGAATAATGGATCTCAGGCAAGAATGAAAACATTTATAGCGGTTTACAAAGGTTATACCGAGTATCCACAAAAGGACGGGCATGTCATCGACGCTGATATTTTTGTCGAGACATCAGATGTTGGAAAGAAAAAAACTACAAACCACAAAACGAATCATCGAGATCCAGCCCGAACCCGAAACATGAGATAACCAAGAATTTCCACTGACGACGGATTCCAGCAGGGATCCACCAAGTCAAGAAGAACGAGAAGAAGAAAAGCAAAGCTGGCGTCTGAGGAAAGCCAACCGTCCTGGGTTTCGACAACCAAACAAGAAGAACCGTCTATGACGGAAGAAACCTCAAGCAAGGCTCCACCAAAGGCAAACGAACGCCGTTTGTCTTGTGCGGCAAACAATGCGGCCTTCCAGGTGATAAGGTTCCTAAAGAAAAACAAAGTAGCTGTCGGGCGAGCCACAATGAAGCCAGATAGTGTAACAAGAGACCACCAGCACCAATCAACACCCAAGCAGAAATGTCCTGGGTCTATTTCAATCGCAATTGGATCCATTCCTACTACATATTAGCCAGTAAATTACTGGAATCAAAATCCGACAACGATGGACAATACCACATAAAATCCAATACGCCTTTTCCGCTTCAGAAGAAAGAAGGTAGAAGTCAGCAGAATAAAATGCGATTTTCGTCGTGCCAGCTCCCCAGATTTCGGGCATTGCGCCCTGAGTCTGGAGAATATCTTCTAAATAACCTTCCGAAATCTTTTAGATTTCTCTCTCAGCTGTTAAATCGGCGCCGCCTAGCCGATTTAACGATAGAAGCCATGAAACAAACAAAACCCATCAAGAACGGGACGGACAACTTCAATAGAAACCAGTAGGAGCCGCAGAAGCTAGCTCAAAAATTTAGCAAGTAAAGAGAACAGGACAGACGAAAGTTTTTAGATTACGAAATGGTAATGACAACTGGCCACCAAGATCATACGATCTCACGTCATTGGGTTATTTTTCGTGGACTTTTGTTATCTCTGGTTTACAGAAATAAACCTCGAACAATTCTTGACCTTAAACGTAAGGCTGCCATTAAAAATACACCATAACATATAATACACCACGCTTTATTATCTTGATCTTCGAAGTAATCTCCTTCGTTTTCTATGCACTTTCGCTACCTTTCAAGCAACAGATCGAAAAGAAACTTGGTGGTTTTGATGCAATAAAATTATTGAAGCTTTTTTCGACTTTCTCAAAAGATGTGAAGGGGCTGTCAAGAGGCCAAGTCTGAAGAACATGCCAGATTAACAGATTAAGTGGAGAAATATGTTAAAAGAAGACAGATGGAAGAAAAAAATTACTTAATACTGGTATTTGCGGATAATTGACTATGAATTATGAATATTTTTATTATTTCATGTATTCCTGATTTCTGGCGTTCCTGTGGATACTCAACCCCAGGTAGTTAAACGTAATTCATTTGATCTTCAGTTCAGATTGATTTGAGTTTTCTATTATATTTTTTGTTTCTCTAATATTCATTCCAATTTGTTTTTGCAAATACCAACTATGGCGGTTAATAATTCTTAATTTTTTAAAGAGATGGCGATGAAAACAACCGTCCGCTCACAGTCTAATCTCTGGGGGCGCTGGAATGGGCGTTGGTTTAGACGATTCAAAAGTGGTGATTTTGACTTGAACGACAAAGAACGCCCAGGTCAACCGAAAAACTTGAAGATGCCAAATGGCAAGCATTGTTGGAAGAAGACGATATGCAAACTCAACAATAAATAGCAGAGAGGTTAAATGTTGGTGGCCGCACCATTTGTGGCCATTTACTTGTCATGGGAAAGATCCAGAAGGCAGGGAAATTGGTACCACATCAGCTGAACGACATACTGACGGAAAAGCGAAGTGGTGTTCGAAGTTTTGCTTTCTTGGCATGAAATACTTTTTTTGCATCGGATCGTGACTGGAGACAAAATATGGATATAATGTCGTGGGCGACCAGAATGGGCTACAAGACACGAAAAAGTGATTTTGCATCACGACAACGCCCCATCAAATACAGCGAAAGCGGTCAGAAACACCATTTTGCACTTGACTGGCAACTCTTGCCCCATCCGTGGTATTCACCAGAGTTACTTAGCCCCTTCCGACTACCACTTTTCATCGATGTCTCACACACTCCATGAAAAATTTCAACAGTACGGAGCGTTCGAAAAATGGTTTGATAACTGCATCACCTCAAAAGATGTACTCTTTTTTCCGGGAGGGCATCCACAAATTGCCAGAGCGATACGGAAAATGCTTCAGCTAGCGATAGAGCGTACTTTCAATAAACCATTTTTTACCTTTCTCCCAAATTAAACGTGCTTTTTTTAAGAAAAAAATAAGAATTATTAACTGCCGCACATGGTAAACATAGTTCATTTGATCACCAGTACATATTGATCTGGATTTTCTTATTATCATAGTTTTGTTTCTCTTATATTTTTTTCAAATTGTTTTTTGTAAATATTACTGAGTCATCTGCTAAAGCGTAGTAACAAAATTATCAACAGGATACAAAAATATGAAAATAACTACAATACGTCAGTGGTATTGTAGTTATTTTCATATTTTTGTATCCTGTTGATAATTTTGTTACTTTTCCTTTTAATTCTTTCATTACATCATCTATTATTATGTTGAATAGTACAGTACCCTACCTAATCTCAGGTCGTCTTTGGTTTCATATATTGACGATTTTAAATTTCCTGTTCGCACAAATTTCTTGTGATTCTATATAACTTTTATTTCCCTTTAATGCTCTTCTTTCTAGGCTCGCAATATGTTTACCATCACTACGGAGATTATGTCTTGGAAAAATGTATCAGTGCTGTATGGTCCATTTTGAATTATCTCAAATAATGAAATATACTAGGCTAATTGAAAAGTCTGCGGAGCGGAAATGATAAAACAAGTTTATAATTGAAAAAATAACTTTATTCTTTCGTATATTCTCCCTTAAGGTCAATACAGTTTTTCAGCGGTTCTCCAATTCATTTATTCCACATCTGAAGTGATTTTCTGGAAGTACTTCAAAATACTCATTTACGGCTTCTATAACTTCTTCATTTGATGAAAAACGCTTGCCACATAGGATTTTTTTTTGTTTGAAGGTTTGGGAACAGATGAAACTCAGAGGGGGGCAGATCTGGTGAATATGGTGGATGCTCCAACAATACATAGTCTAACTCCGTCAATTTGGCCATTGCAAGAACATCCCTGTAAGCCGGTGCATTGTCTTGATGAAAAATGATTTTTTTCTTCGCGAAACCAAGTCTTTTCTCACGAATTTTTGCCACCAATTGATCCAAAAGGTTTGAGTAACAATGTCCTTGTAAAACAATAAAACGAACAACAATTGGCTGCTTCGGAGCTGAACAATTAAGCTCATTTCATTCTGAGGTTTGTTGTCGCAGTTCAGGATCATAGTGGTCTATGGATCAGTCTCATCTATAGTTACAAACGTTTAAAATATATTTTGTTTTTTCAAAAAAGATCCAAATGTTGGTCAGACAGTTTTATTCAAACTCCGTTTTGATCAGAATTTAACAAATGCGGCACCCATCTTGCACATAGCTTCCTCAAGCTCCATTCCTTTTTCAAAATATGAAACACCCGTTCGGTTAAGATGTCCATGGCTTTAGCAATTTCACTCAGTCTGTCATCCATAACCATATCATGTATAGAATTAATTACTGGTTCAAGAGTTGCACTTATTGGTCGTCCAGAACGAGGATCATCATCCAGGCTTGTACGACCACGTTGAAACTCACCTGCCCACTTACAAACCATTGTTTTTGAAGAAGCAGACTCCCCTAATACATTTACCATTTCACTATGAATTTCCATTGCTTTTAAAACTTTTTTTACAAAAAAATTATTCACTACACGATTTTCAATATTTTCCATTTTAAAAAATAACCCTGATACTTTTACTTTAAGCTGCTGTTTTTGTACGAATTAACAGATCGACTCGAAACTTCACATATGTTCATATGAAGGATGAAACTGCAAAATGTAGTAGATTATATAGTTCTTTTACTGCACTATAGGTGTCGCTACACGAACTTTTCAAGTAGCCTAGCATATTTTTGCTTTGTCGAGTATTTACAAAAAAAAAACAGAATAACTTCAAATCACATGATATCAGCAAAATTTGAAACACAACTGTAACATAAAACTCTCCCTATTCACCTGATATTACACCTAGTAAATGTCGTTAGTTTTTTTTTCAAATAATTAAAGGGGATTATGTTTCAGGTCAAAATGATGAATGAGTGATTTCCGGAATATTTTCTTTCAAGTTAAACATTCCGTTACACAAACTGCTTCTGTCAATTAAATCATACTTTATTTTTTCAGTATTTTTCTGTAAAAAGTTTTTTTTTTTACTTTTTATAATCACTTTTCCATGGTCAGTCTCATAGTGAATAAACCGCTCAGGATATGAAAAAAATAATAATTTTATCTCTTTCAAACATTAAATGGACAATAACGAAGAAAGAGAAGGGAAACAAAGAACCGCTCCTAAAGGTAGATTTTTTTTAATGGGAATATAATGACCGTCAATAACATTATTTTCCTGTGATTATAAAATGTTTTCTTTGTGTTTTTTTTTCTACCACAGGATCTCCACGACTGCCCGGTAAAAATGCTCTGACCTATGGAAGCTTTATTATTGCTTCGTGTTCGAGGTTTGTTTCGTGTATGTTGAATTTTTTTCACGGTGGCCTACTTTCTTATATACGTGACAGTTTTATTTAAAAAAAATATAAGTAGGAGATTTTTCTTGTATATAATATGTTTATTTAAATAACAATTCACGCGATAACTATTATGCATTTTAGGGTGGATGAACCAGTTATTTCTTTGTATAATATTTCTGTAAATATTAAAAGGTATACAACTTTACTCCCGTCGTTTTTTTGCAAAATTCAAGGCTTTATTGTAAAACACTGGTTATACATTTATGATATATAGTATTGCCCATCGTTGGCCACTACTTTCTCCCATCTTTTAGGTAGCATTCTAATCTCGCGCTGAAAAAACTGATCTTTTGAAACGATCCAGTTTGTGATTTCTTCATAAGACCGGAAATGCTGGTCAGACAGGCGATCGATCGAAACAGGTGATAGTCAGAGGGAGCAACGTCTTGAGAATACGGCGGGTGGGGTAGAACTTCCCATTTCAACGTTTCCAAGTATATTTTGGTTATGTCTTATCGTGTATTACGACAATTTATCTTTCAATGCTCGACTCAAACGCATAATTGCGCCCGATAATGATCCTCTGTGATTGTTACAGATAGTTTTAACAGCTCATAATACACTACACCGAGCTGGTCCCACCAAATACAGAGCATGATCTTGGAGCCGTGAATATTCGGTTTGGCCGTTGGCGTGAAAGCGGCGCCAGGATATCCTTATGATTTTCGATGCTTAGGGTTATCGTAATAAACCCATTTTTTCGTCCCCAGTCATAATGGGATGCAGAAATTCCTTCCGCTTTTGCCTTTTAAGCAACTGTTCACAAACAAACAAACGGCGTTCAACATCTCTCGGTTTCAACTCGTATGGCATCCAATATCCTTGCTTCTGGGTCATTTCCAGGTCTGTAAGGCGTTCTGAAATTACTTGTTGAGTCACTCCCAATGATCTTGCCAACTCTTCTTGACTTTGACACAAGTCTTCATTAACCAATGCCTCTAATTCTTCATCTTCAAAAACTTTCGCTCTTGCACCGCTATGCCGGTCTTCGACGTGAAAATCACCGCTCTTAAAGCGTTGATACCACTCACGATACGTTCTTCCACTCATAGCGGCCTCTCCATAAGTGTCTGAGAACATTCGATGAGCCTCAGCCGCAGATTTCTTCATATTAAAGAAATAAATTAACATCTCCCGCAAATGACGATAATTTGGCTCATATACTGACATTTTTAATCGCGAATAACTTTATGTAACACAAAATGTAATGATGATGCTATGATGTAAACACAAATCGACTACTGGTGCTGTGGGGTTATGTTTACAATATGCCCAAAGTTACATGCCGTTTATGATGTATTCATTTCGATAACTGCTTACCGCTAACGCCATCTGTAGGCGGGAACAAAGTTGTATAGCTTTTAGGTCCTCAGCTTAATTCTAGGCCTTTTTTTACTACCATTGATATTTATTTATAAAGAAAGTAATACAAACTATATCTTCGACGTAATCTCCCTCAGTTTCGTTACCTTTTAGGCATTGTCGAATCTCCGATCGAAAAAAAATTGATGGTTTTGATGAACAAAATAATTAATACAAAATAATTGAAGTGCTATTTCGACTTCCTCTACAGATATGAAGCGGCTGTCAATCAGTTGATGTTGCAGAGATCGGATGAGATGAAAACCCGTAAGGACCAATACTGGAGAAGTATGCCGTGTGCTATAAAATACATAAAATTGGTTTGCCTAGTCCATTCGGCGAGAAGTAGCTTAATATACTACCCCTTATCACACCCTCTTTGCTGTACCCGAAATTTCTCATTTACAAAGCCCGCGTAAAATATTCTTCAATATTCTTTTCTGTTGTAAGATGGCAGCACTGTGCCTAGTTAGCACTGTGTCTGTTTACATCAGCTCGTTTTGTTAGTCGACGTCAAGTGTGTTGCGATTTAACTATGAATAAAAATATTGAGCAAAGTCTTTGCCTTAAATTTTATGTATCAAAACGAAATTTCGTGCGCCGAATCACCGAAAATGTTGCAGATGACCTATGGTGAATCGTGCATACCAAAAGAACAGGCATATGCAAAGTATAAAGCTGTTAGTGAAGGTTGAAAAAAAAGTTAGAAAACATCAACAGAATCAAGGAACTGGTTCTCGAAAATCGTCGTATGAGTCTTAGAGAGTTGGCTCAAGAGGTGAACCTATCTTTTAAGTCCGTTCATAATATTATGACTGATATTTAGGGCATGAAATGCGTCGCCGCACGACTAGTTCCGAAAGAGCTCAATTTTGGGCAAAATCTCAACGAACCTCATCAACTGCATCGTACTCGCGTAATATGGCCCCGAGTGACTTTTTGCTGTTCCCCAAGCTAAAATTCCCACTTTGAGGAAGGCGTTTTGAGTCAATTAACCCCATAAAAGAAAATTGATTACTTCTATGTTCATAACCGGGCTGGCATTATTATTAATAGTTTTTTCGGTCATTGTTATTGTATTTTGAGGCAAGATAGTGGGAATTATAATCTTTTTTTTATTTTATCAACTCATTTTTATGAATTTTTGAACTCGGTCGGAATTTGCACTAAGATATAATATATATTAGGTATGTTGACAATTTATAAGCAGGTGCAGGCAAATAAGAAACAACTAGTATTTTTGGGTAATTTGGGTTATAAAATATTTATTTGATTTAGCCTCTGCAGGATCCGTAGATAATTTCTGCCTTCAAAAATTTTCTTTATTAGACTGGATATAAAAAGGATGTTATTTTCTTTTGCTTTCTTGTATATTGCTTTGGCTATAAAAAAATCAGCCAAAATCTTCGTTGCTATACATGGCATTAGTATTAAACAATACCATATATTCAATTAATCGTATTTTGATGGATTATTTGGGACTTTGGAAGGTTTGTGCATGCTTTGTTCTACACAAATTGACTGACGACCAAAAATTGTTCCAAATCATCCAACATTGCAAGGACCTATTTGAAGAGTCGAAAAAGGACGAAAACTTTAAGTTCAACATTATTACTGAAGATGAAACGTGGTGTTTTCAATATGATCTAGAAACCTAGCGTCAAAGTGCCCAATGGAAGTACCCGAGCGAGCCAAATCGGAAGAAAATTCGTCTCAAGAAGTCAAAAATCAAAATAATGTTGATTTATTTCTACTATTCGGAGGGAATGGTGCACCAGGAGTTCATTCCGTCGGTCAAACGATCAATACTGTATTTTATCTTGGTGTTATGAAGCATCTGTTGTCACGTATTTGTCGTGTGCGTCACAATACCGCCAACAAGGCAGCTGGCGCTTGTTGCACGATAATGCGCCGTCCCATCGCTCGACGCTCGTCACTGATTTTTTGACCAAAAATGGAATTTTAACCATCAATCATTTACCATATTCGCCTGAACTAGCTCCCTGCGACTTCTACCCACTTCGAAAAACTTCCTTTGCCGATGAAAGGACAACGTTATGCCGACACTGAAGCCATTGAAAAGGCGTCGGGCGCCATCCTGAGGGACATATCTTTGGCCAAGCTCAAAAATTAATTCCTCAACATAATTGTAAAAAATAAATATTGGTGTTTTTTTAAGTCCTGTTTTACGTGAGACGCACCTTGTATATAGATTCGGTGTGATGTTTTTATCATAATGAAATGTATAATATATTCACGTGACTCTAATATAGCAATATTAACTGTGCTACATGAAGAAAAGGCCCAGAAGACAAAAAGCTTTTAATATCATCTAAGAGTAACAACTTAGGGTTTGCAGTTGTAAAAGGATATAATACGTTGCAAAACTTCTGACGACAGAAATCTCTTGTGTGACTTGATGATAAAAGGGGTCCCAGAGCTTCATAATAACGGGTAGAACAACTTTTAAAAGAAACAAGGCAGACTTTTTTCTATAATATGTTTATTTCATTTTAAACTTTGTGTTAATTAATTTTTGAAAATTATGTCACTCAAATGTAAACCTATAGGACCGACGCAACGTTGGGACCCTTTTTAACACATTTTCAGCTTCTCACTGTTCTTTGATACCTAGGGGCATATCCCCAACTATTCCAAATTCTTAAAGTTGATTGAATAAAAGCAAAATTGTCGTTTTATGAGACGTCGGATGATTAGGATATTTTTGTCTACATTCATGTTGAGTTGCAACAATTGAATTATTTATTTTACTGAAAATTACAGCAATTTTGCTACGTTCTTTTAAAGTGTGTTTATTCATAATAAACCTTGCACATCTGCATTACATAACAGTCATACCCAAACTATCACAGATATCACAAAAAAGTGGCGTCTGAACAAATTGGTGATACTTGCTCCACTCTTTATGTTACACGTCTTTATTTAGGTTTTTTAAGGAAATTATACTTTGGTCTATTTATTTTTGACCTTAGAATTGCGCTACATTATACCTTAACTTTTGATGATAATATATTGTATTATTAAATTAGCTATCGAACTATTCCAATGTTAAACTCTCAATATTAAAATATGTCGTATAGAAGCTGTGAGGCATTCATTGTTTCACGCTCAATCAATAATTTATCAGCTCCGCAAAATTGATGGGGGAAGTGTTAACAGGTATGATCAAATATCAACCGATATTATATATTAGTGAAGCAGGATTATCCTAATGCAAGGTATACAAAGATGAATATTGTCAAGAGCACCAGAATGTTAATAAATCATATGACTAATTTGTATTGCCATAAATAATTCTGCCAATAATACCAGGTATGTAAATATGAAACCGGAATTTCTGTATAGAAAATATACGTTTATTGTATGAAAATGATAAAAAATATTTTATTCGAAGTATTGCCATCGCTAGCTATACATTATTTCCACCTGTCTGACAATTTGCGGATCGCACGCCAAAAAACTGTTGCTCTTTTGAGGAAAACCAGTCATCAAGCCATTTTCGTACATTTTTGTAAGAACTTAAGCGCTGCTTAGCAAGAGCAAGCACCAAACATAGAGCATTGTCTTCCGTCCATAGCTAGGATTCTTAAAATATATCCACTTTTCATCGCCAGTCGCAATAGGATGAAGAAATTGCTTTCTTTTGTACCTGGCGAGTATCATTTCGCAAGTGGTTTTTCGGTTTTCCTGCTGTTTTTCATTAAGTTTATGTGGAACTTATTTTCCCATCTTCTGGATCTTTCCCATGGCTTTCAAACGTATAGAGACGACTTCTCGTGTCATATTTAATTGATTTGTGAATTGTTTTTTCTTTTTCGGTGGTGTTCAACGTTCTACGTTTTTCACGTCAAAATCGCCATTTTTGAATTTTTTAAACCGCTCAAAGCACTGTGATTTACCAAGAGCATGCTCGCCCTAAGCTTCGACAAGCATTCGAAGCGATTCTGCAGCAGTTTTCTTCAAACGATAACAGAACATCAGTGCTGCCCGCAAATCATAGTTTCCACTCACAAAATTCGACATATTCAACACTATTGCAAACTATGCTTTTGTATGAAACATGTATTGTTGTGAGTTCAAAATCTTTGTCAGATGTCAACAAGGAAATGGCGCCAATGATGCGATTTGACGGTAACTATATTGACAACTAGGGCCATCTATGGACAAATTCCAGTTTCATTATTACAGGCCTAGTATTGCTGAAAGCGTTTGATGTATACTTTTAGTCAAGGTATTTGTGTAGAACTACTGTAAAACCTCTTTGGACGGACACTTACGGGGCTCTAAAAAAGTGTTCGTTTAAGGAAGTTGTCTGTCTAAAAGAGATAAGGCATATGAGTGAATTTAATAAATATTAATAAATATATTACCTTAAACAAATTAGCAACACTAAAGCCTAAACAAACAAACCCAGATTCATTACCACCGAATGAAGATGAAATAATTAGGCAAATCAAGCGGCTTAAAAATAACAAAGCTTCTGGTGAAGATGGAATCACTGCGGAACTTTTGAAATCCGCTGGTCCAGGTACAATCAGGGAAATAACCAAAATTCTACAAGAAGTTTGGCGAACCGAACGGATTCCGGAATATTGGAAAGATGCTCTAATTCATCCACTACATAAGAAAGGAGATAGAACGGATGTAAACAACTATAGAGGGATATCTCTTCTCCCAGTTTGTTACAAGATTCTATCTCAATGTCTACTAGACAGAGCAGAGGCACAGTTAGAACCTAACATTGGTGAATATCAAGCAGGTTTTCGACCGGGCAGATCCTGCCCTGAACAGATCCTGAATCTGAAGTTGATTCTAAGACATCAAAAACTGTACAATAAAAATCTCGTCTGTACATTTGTGGATTTCAAAAAAGCGAATCTTTATTCCGAATCTTGAAAGAACAAGGACTAGATCTGAAAACGCTGGCAATTATTAAAGCAACGTTAACTAACACAAGGTCAAAAGTTAAATTCATGGGTGAGATCTCGGAGCCCTTCGAAATTAAAACTGGAGTGAGACAAGGGGATGGACTCTCGCCACTTTTATTTAACTGTGTTCTAGAAAAAGTAATACAGGAGTGGCGTGAAAAAAAGGCGGCCCTGAATATTGACCAGCCCATTAAACTGGGGAGAACCAACATCAAAATTGATTGTCTGGCATTTGTTGATGATCTAGCAATTTTAGCTCAAGATGTATTAACGGCACAGAAACAGATTGAAATCCTAAAAGAAACAGCAGAAAATGTAGGACTCCAAATTTCCTTTGAAAAGACACAATACATGACCTGCAACAGACTAAGAACGCCATTTCTAAAAACAAAATATGATAACATCAGACGAGTCTCTCAATTCAAATATTTGGGTGAAATAATCATGGAAAATGGGTTGGAAAAAGCGGCCAATAAGGGTAGATGTCAAAAAATGGAAACGGCATTGAAACTTACACAAAATATTTACAACAAAAAATGCCTATCTAAAAACACAAAACTGAGACATTACAACACAGTTATTAAGCCAGAATGTCTATATGCTGCAGAAACGCTCATTTTGAATAGAAAGAGGGACATCGAGGACATTGAAAAGAAGGAAAGAAAAATCGTAAGAAAAATCCTAGGCCCCAAACAAATAAATAGCACAACATACCGACTTCGAGAAAACCAAGAAATCAAACAATACACATATATACATAGCGATATGAGAAAAAGAAGACTTAAGTTTTACGGACACATAAAACGGATGAATCCGAGTAGGTTAACTAGACAAATAGTCGAATTTTATGAAAATAGGAGTAAAGCTAAAGTAGAAATAATTAAATGGATTGCTGCAATTAAAGAGGACCTAAGATCAGCAAATATTACACAAAGTGAAATTCAGGATAGAGGCTGTTTCAGACACAAGGTTAACGTTTGGAAGGTTGGCCAGAGAGAAAAATGTAGGAAGACTGGAACAACTTGGTCTGACGAAAGGAAAAAAGCTCATAGCGAAAGAATGAAATTAGTATGGGCTCAAAGGAAGGCTAACAACAACAAACGCCTCTAATTGTACTTCGCGTGGTCCACTAGGGCCCATACGTGAATAATTTCACCATTCATATTTACATCATTATAAAAGGGTATGGTAAGTCTTTCTTTCGAAAGTCTCCCGTCTTTCTCCAGTCTTTCGAAAGTCTTTTCTCAAATGTAATGTTTTATTGGGAAGTGGACGAAAAAATTAACCCAGTTTCGTCTGCATTGTCCATCTTATCTCCTTGCGCGTGTTATCACATTGAAATTTTATTCTAAAGTCTGTTCAAGAGAAGTATTAACCGTACCTTTTCTGCCGTGGTACACTTTTGCGTCACCATTGTACTTTACATATTGCTTTGCCGCTCGACTAGTGCCGAAAGACTTGAATTTTCTTCAGAAACTCAATCGCGTAAAGGTCACCGAAGGCATACTAGAACGAGTCAATTCCGACCCCACATTCATAAAACGCATTGTAACTGGTGATGAGACATGGGTATACGAGTTTGACATTCAAACCAATCAACAAGCTTCGGAATGGCGCCTTCCAATTGAGCCGAAGCCGAAAAAAACATGTCAAAGTCGATCAAAAGTTAAGGTGATGTTGACTGTTTTCTTTAATTATCGCGGTGTTGTGCACTCGGAATTCTTACCATAAGGTCAGACGGCAAATAAAGAATATTATTCGAGCGTTATGCGGCGTTTGAGACAGCAAATACTTCGAAAATGGCCAGATTTGTGGAAAGAAAACTCTTGGATTTTGCATCACGACAATGTAACAAACATCATCGAACAATCACCGCATTCACCAGATATGGCTCCAGCCGACTTTCTCTTTCCAAAACTCAGAGGACCAGTTCGAGGCACCCGTTTTCAGTCGATAGAAGACATAAAAGAGAATTCGCGGCGAGAACTAAAATCGATTCCGAAAAATGCGTTTAAAAAATGTTTTGACAATTGGATTAAGTGTATTAATTCAGAAGGGGTCTACTTTGAAGGCGATACAATAAATTGGGATAAATAATAAACATTTTGTGTTTTATTGGCCAATTCCCGGTATTTTTTTGACAGAATGTATAAGAACTGAGATTACAAACTGTTAAAAATTAGCATTACACACAAAAACTCGCGTGATTTCAAGCGAGGAAATTGTCCTTTTTGTACATGTATTAGCGGTATACTAACGTACTTTTGTTTCTAAATGCTTTTGACTAAACATAAACATCTTTTAACGACATCTGTTGTGTATTAGAGAAGTTAGAAATCATAAGGTAAAACATTAGGCTATACCTAGACTCTACCTTCCAGGCAGGTATTTATTTGACGCTGGTGTCGTTTCGGAGTAGCCCGACACGCTTAGCAAAAGCGCGCAAAATTTTAAAGCAAAAAAAAAATTGCCTCAAAATGTTCAAAGAGTAAACAAAGCGATTTTTTGAAAAATTTGCAGTGGTGTTACTCCTTAATGTATCAGTAGAATTTCGCCCCGAACATTTATCATTATCCATATCCCATCTACTGTCACTGAACCATCATTGTCACTCAGAAACTTGTTTGTAGTTATCTTCCTGAACGATTTTAATCATTTGAATTGTGTTTCCATAGTACTTTTGCCATTTCTAAGTACTTCTAATAGAAAAGTCGTCTTACTTTTTAATAATATTAATATGTCTATCAATAGTAGTGTTTTTTTTTGTTATTTTAATTCTAGTATTTTACGTATCGTTTTTTATTTTTTTTTACTGACGCTAATATACTTTTTTTGTATGTTTTTGCAGGTAAGCAGAAATTCTTTCATAAACAAGTTGTGAAATATTGACGCGACTAGTACAAACCTTGAACCTGTGGTAAGCTTTAATTTACGCATTTTTTTTATTTTGTCATAAATTTTACCTTCTACTGTAATCATATTTTTATCGTAATAAATAAACCATCCATGAAATATATTGATTTCATATTAAAAATTTTTCCATTGTTCGTGATTTATATGTCATAAGTTTTCCCAAGGTAATATTCACTGGGAGTTTTCATATTTAAGCGGCTCCAGGGATAATAAAATTGTTATTCAGGTTGTCCCATAAGAGTTATAGAACGGGAAGAATATGCCTTAGTTCTGGAAATTGCAAAATATGGTATATATAAATGAGTGTATTAAAGCAGGTGGAAGCTGGATGGAATTATAAGGAAAAGGGGAAGCTTATAAAGCTACCCTAACATGAGGGTTCTTTTAGAGGGGTTGTCTGGTATCGAAAGCTGTTAAACGTAAAGTAGCTTTCAGTTTAATGGGCAATAGTTTGGAATTTTAGAAGTTTTGATGATGTGAAGTTAAAATTTTATGGTAATAATGTATCTTTTAGATATCATAATCAGTTTTCAAACAATATATTTGACTAGAAAAAGGTTTAAAACTTACTGGATATAAGAAAAAATTTGTTACTAAAGCACCAATCAAAAAGATATGATTAGAATTAACATTTTAAGCAACTATGTATAGAAACATATTTGGCAAATATTAATTGATTATTACTTAACGAATAAACTACAAATGAACTAATGAACATTGTTAAAACAAATTATTTAAAATGAAGAAGAATCACGCCATATATCAGCCGATATCAATGTGGTACCGTCGCAATCAATATTAGGTCAGTGCAGGTCAGTTCGTGCATTTAAGTTCGATTTAATTCCAAATATATATGATGTGCTCAAATATCACGATATGCTTCGTATTTGTGGCGAAGCTCTTCAGGATTCTAAAGGCGCTAGGAGAATTTACGGACAACGATACCCAGAAAGACCACTCCCTGCTTGGCACACGCCTGTCCAAGTTTCAAAGAATTTTGGATACAGGTAGTGTGTTCCAGAATTTCAAAAATGTTAGTGCCACGAGAAATCGTCCCTGAAGATCAAATTCAACTTATTGTTGACGAGGATTCTCCCAGAAGTACTCGAAGCGTTGCGCAACAAGCTAGAGTTTTCCATTGGATTACTGCATAGAATACTAAAAGAACAATTATTCTATCCTTATAGGGTACAAAGTATACAAGTACCCTCAAGCACTGATTTTTCACACAGGTAAACATATTGTGAATGATCAATTCTTCTGTTGGAACCTTCGGTGTGAAATACTAAACTTGAAGAGATTTACCACTAAACACCAAAACGCTTTTTTACTGCTCGACGCACGTTTCGCTAACCATGTTAGCATCATTTAATCTTAGATTAAATCTTCTCCTGATGATGCTAACATGGTTAGCGAAACGTGCGCCGAGCAGTTCAAAAAAGCGTTTTGGTGTTTAGTGGTAAATCTCTTCAAGTTTAATATTGTGAATGGTTTATTGGGCAAATTTGTTGAGTTTATTTGTTCAAATTCTATCAGCCGACGAAGTTTTTTTCACTAGGAACAGTAGGGTTGACATGAACAGTTACTTTAATAAAACAATTAATCATATATGTTTAATGAAAGACTGTTTTGTCTATATTTCAACTTTATTATTAATATTTGACGCGCTTCGCTAACACTGTAGCTTCTTCAGAACTGGATGTTTTCGATGTTAAAATAGGTATACTTACAAAAAGTTTCTACAATAAAAAAATACATTTTTTAAGAAATCCATACAGATGCTATTTATTGTCTGTACAAATTCAGTAAAGCGGATTTTTTCAGGTTTATTTGGTCATTTAAAAGGCTTTCGCATTTTTTGTTGTATTTTCCAAGGCTGTTATTGGTTTTAAAGGCTACTTTTATATTGTTTTTGTATAAGAATTTTTCAGTATTTTCAGGCGCTTTATCAAAGTATGTTATTAATTGGAATGAATGGTCTTTTTCATTCTTTTGTGGATATATTTCAGAGACAGCCTTTTTGTGCAATTTTCTTTTTAGAATGTTATCTATTGTTCTCTCTGAATACCCGTTGTTTAGGGCAATTTGTAATGGTGTGATGGTGTTTACTTCCTTATTCCTTATTAAAATCTGCGTCTGATAAAGGAATATTGATCAGTCTGTGTACAAGGCTATGATATGCTGCTAATTTATGTTGTAGTGGGTGTAATGATTTATTATATATTGTTGTATCTGTTTGAGATGGTCTGTGGAATATCTCGAAACTATCTTTGTTTGAGATTCGTGAAATGATTAGATCCAGGAAGTTTAAACTGTTGTTTTCTTCTAATTCGACTGTAAATTTTATATTTTTGTGAATTGCAATAATATATTCAAGGAATTCACTTAGTTGTCTGTTGGTACCGACAAAGCATGCCAAAATGTCGTCCACATATCTATACCAATATACAAATTGTTTACTTAGTCGACTATGGTGGAAAACATCAAAAATTGCAAAGCAAAAACAAACAAAAAAGATAAAGGTGGATATATCAACTGTATTATTGATTGTGTCCAAAAATTTACATAGAACAAAAACCACCTTTTTAGTAATGAATTTAAAATATTACATGTAAAAAATGTTTATTTTTAACAATAATTGGCTTGTCATTTTCGTATTTAGGACTACAATATACTTCATATAGACCTATTTTAATCATGTTACCTAAAAAAGTTTAAATTTTTTGACCTGTGCAGTTAGTTCATCTGAGCTGAATGTGTCTCATTTTAGATGATTTGTTCTGGAAATTTTTTTTAATATTAAAAATATTAATAATTTTAAAAATATTTACAATAAAATAACTGTAATGCTATGCCTTCGGTAAATTTAAATTCAATATGGTTCCCGATTCTAAAGAATACAATTAAAACATTTAAGTATTTCAATACACAATCAATACAGTATATATACATATATATATATATATATATATATATATATATATATATATATATATATATATATATATATATATATATATATATATATATATATATATATATATATATATATATATATATATATTTATATATATATATATATATATATATATATATATATATATATATATATATATATATATATATATATATATATATATATATATATATATATATATTTTTGTAGTATGTCACTGTCATAAAAAACTATTATTGTCAATGTAAGTATCATTGTCATTAACAAAAAATATATATGCATTATATATAGAAATTAATATAATTTATTTTTTAGATTTCTTTTGAGAACGGGAGGAGAAGACCTCCCGAAACGTTAACGTTCAAAAGTTTGTATTTATTTTAATCACTGAATCACTGAGAAATTTGTCTCCGTTTGGTTTTTTGTTTTCTACCCAGTGATTCTTTATTTATATGAGAACAGATATTTTTGATACTTTTAAATTTTAGATCGGGGCGAAAAACCCCAAAAAAATATTTATGAACACGCCACAATCATTCAGACATCATCAGAAGATGATTCAATCTAATTCTAAAACTAAACCCTGTCCCATTTAAGACAGGTGGGTGATTTTTTGCTATGCTATGCTATGCAAAAAAATACATTTTATAAGAATCTGTTAAAAACTGAAATGATCAATCCTGAACCATAAACCATTTAAGTATAAGCTCGAAAACATTTTTCGATGTTTTAGTGAATAGAAATAATAAAAATTGATTAGATTTTGATATTTTTAGATAAAATACCTTCACTTCGAGATACATTTCTAACGATTCAAATCACAGATAAAATAAGCTTATAGATGAAAAAATAACTTTATTCTTCCGTATATTCTCCCTTAATCTCAATACATTTTTTCCAGCGGTTCTCCAATAAATGTATTCCATCTCTGACATTATTTTCTGAAAGTCTTTCAAGATACTCATCTACGGCTACTAAAACTTCTTCATTTGATAAAAAACGCTTGCCCTTTAGGATTTTTTTTTGAGGGGGCCAGATTTGGTGAATATGGTGGATACTCCAACAATTCGTAGTGTAACTTCTTCAATTTGGTCATTGCAAGAACACCTCTGTGAGCCGGTGCATTGTCTTGATGAAAAAAAATATTTTTTTCGCTAAACCAGTTCTTTTCTCAAGAACTTTTTGCAACCAATTGATCCAAAAGGTTTCAGTAATACTGTCCTGTTATAGTTTTATCGGTTTGAAGGTAATCAATTAATAACATGTATTTTGCATCCTAAAAAAATGTCATAACTTTTTGACCACTTTGGCTGCTTCGGAGCTGAACAATCGGGCTCAGTCCACTCTGTGGTTTGTTGTCGCAGTTGAGGATCGGAGTGGTAAACGCAAGTCCCATCCATAGTTACAAAACGACGTTTAAAATATACTTGATTTTTTCGAAGAAGATCCAAATGTTGGTTAGAAAGTTTTACTCGAAGTCGTTTTTGATCAGAATTTAACAAATGCCCCATCGATCTTGCCCATAACTTTCTCAAGCCCAATTTCTTTTTCAAAATATGAAACACCATTTCAGTTGAGATGTCCATGGTCTTAGCAATATCACTCAAAATCAATTGTCTGTCATCCATAACCATATTATGTATATTATATATTTATTCATATAATTAATTATTTATTCAGTTTATACTTATTGGGCGTCCATAACGAGGATTATCATCCAGGCTTATACGACCATTTGGAACTCACCTGCCTCACTTACAAACCATTGTTTTTGAAGGAGCAGATTCCCTAATACATTTACCATTTCACTATAAATTCCCATTGCTTTTAAACCTTTTTTTACAAATTATTTAATCAGTTCACCATTTTCAATATTTTCCATTTTAAAAAATAACACTAATACACGAATACATTGCTGCTGGTTTAAATACCAATGAATTGACAGATCGAGTTGAAACTTCACACATGTTCATATGAAGGATGAAACTTCAAAATGTGGATTATATAGTTCTTTTACTGCTCTATAGCTATGCTATATTGATTAATCCGAAAAATAAAGTAAACCAACATGAATAATTTGGGATATATGAATAGTTGACAAGATTGTGATCGGAGAAATTATTGTCTTGCGTAACATGCACTCCAAAATAACCATAATACGTAAATAAATGTTAGTAACTTAAGACTTGTTAAGTCATTCAAACAGCAAAAAGCATTCAAACAGCTAAATGTAAGAAAATCATTAAGTGCGAAAATGCCTTTAGACGCCTCAAAATGAGTGTTTTTAAAGGTAATAAAATAATTGTATCATTTTAAAGTTTTAACATCATTTTTTTTTATCTTTGAAGAGTATAAAATTATTATTATTATTATTTTATAAAAAACCGGCTCAGTAATTTTTTCCGAGCGTCTCTGGCGAGAGGTGACGGAGTGCTGCACTCGTCACTCTTTTTCTATTCATCTGAAAGACAAAAAACATTTCTTTCTGTTTCTGATATATGCACGGGAAGGATAAACCTATAAAATTATAAAAAGTATTAAATTAAAAATCAAGTAAGCTTTGAAACAAAAAATGTTCAAAGTTTGTACTATTTTTTCGACATTTTTATCCCAAAAGTAGTTTATTTACACGAAATCTTTAAAACTCTAGGTACATCCTTCCGATGATGAGATAGAGAAAAGCTTTCCAAAATTTTAGCCAAATTGATCAATACCTTTTTGTGTTACAGAGCGAGCAGTTTTTGAAACACAGTTTCGAGATAATCATATTTAAAGTTTCAATACGATAAAACGATTAGTTTTATTGACTTACCGATGAATCAGCGATTCCAGGTGCATATAATAGACCTTCGGCCTTTTCGAAAAGCTGTTTTTTTTTTCAACCTGCTGCTGTACGAGCTGCTTTTGTCTCGGAAAGATTCCTCCGGTAGTCTCGTTACTTCGGCGAAAACTTTGGCATAGGCGCCAATAATTATTCTTGCACTATACTACAAATACACTTGCACTATCACTTGTACTTGGCCCAAAACTTCCTCCGTGTTTATCAATAAATTGATTACCTTGATAATATCTTTTTGTAGAATTTTTTCGAGCGTTATTTTTTAAGAACATAAAAAATATATCTTATATAATATAAAAGCACTGTAATATCTACACATCATATTAAAAACAATCATTTTATAGATATAAACAATGTTAAATTATTATATTCAGAAAAGAAAAGTAAAAAATTAGACCTATTAGAAATATTGAAATAAAAAATATCCTTAAGAAATGGTCATATGATAAACACGAATGATCAGCTAAATTTCCAAAACACCCTGGTAATAGATAAGATCATATTGTAATTGAATAGCCCGTTTTTTACCTGCCGATATTTATAGCTCAGCATCTAAGGTAGTAGCCTAACGCCTCAGAGGGCATTCGAAACAGTGCATTCGTCGTGCTGACATCGGTTAAGTACTGTACATTCGCAGAACTCTTCATTCTCTGTTTCTGTTAGACAGTGATCCACTCACTCTTTCGTTTGTACATCTCAGAGGCCAAGATACTGATTAAGCTGTCTGGGTCGCAATATGCGGGCTCCTCTTTTTATATTTCCCCTTGCCAGTATACTCTCAATATATTATATTTTCGAAATATGAAAAAAAAATCGATTTTTTTTAAATTTCTAAAGGGATTTCTCCCATTAATCGGCATAAGGGAGCTATTCCATTCAGTCAACTTTTTGAATTGTTGTTTTAATTGTACTGTTCATAATTTTTATATGCCTCATTAGCTATGATTGTCATATAAATAAAAATAGTTAATTTTTGGAATTAGATTGAATCATCTTCTGATGATGCTAAACTCGTTAGAGAAACGCTCGCCAGGATATTAAAAACAAGTGATTTGGTGAATGGTGGTAAATCGATTTGAGATTAATTAGTGTGTGTCACTGAGATAACTAATTTCCTTTCCCAAAACCTCGAATAAATCACAAAATCGGTTATACACAGTATATCGAAAAAATAACTTTTTAGATTTAAAGAAAACTACTGGCGCCATATATTAAAACAATATATAATCTGAAATCTGTATATCTCCTCTATAAAACGAGTCCATCATGATTAGAATCGATTAACGGATTGTCAAGTTATAGATCTTAAAGTGGCAGTACTTTTTGTCACAAAAACACAATGGAACAAAGAGCTAATATTAAATTTTGTTTCAAGCTCGGTAAACTTTTACAAAAACATTTGAATTGATAAAAAAAAAATTATGGTGATTATTTCTTATCGTACACATGTGTTCGAGTGGTAAGTGAGATTCCAAAACGGTCGTGATGCGACCCAAAGCGAGGCCAAGGAAAACGACCCAAAGCCAGGCCGGCCAAAAAACAAAAATTTTTGCCGAAAAAAAAACAAACCTGTGTGTTTCAATACCATTCGTATTCACCTTTCGTATGATTTATCTCCGTGTGACTATTTCCTGGTCCCGAAACTCAAACTGGTCATGAAAAGAACGTTTTATGACAGTGTTGAGGGTCATTGAAGCGATTGCAAAAATAATATAAAAAGATCTAAAACGGGTCCAACGGCCTATGAATGTGGAAGGTGTATATTTTGAATAAAAATTATATATATATATATATATATATATATATATATATATATATATATATATATATATATATATATATATATATATATATATACATATATACATATATACATATATACATATATACATATATATATATATATATATATATATATATATATATATATATATATATATATATATATATATATATATATATATATATATATATATATATATATATACAGAGACAGACTGTACTTTTTACTGGCGCTTTGAAACTTTTACACCCTGTATACACCACCGATATTTGATATCTTTCCACGTATGTTTCTTTAATCATATCATGGAGAGTTGATCTAGAGAGAGGCAAAAATAAGTGATTTAATGCCCCGTGGAAATTTTCCTTGAGTGCCTGCATATTAAATTTTTCAAGGGTTGTTAGCAGGCACAGTATACAATACCCACGTCTATAATTTTCTGCTCGTACTGTAGAATTTGATTAGCACATTATTAAAACTCAATTTGTAACGGCTAACGAACTGGTCGTTTAGTCCAATTTATTCCATTGTAATAGCATGATTTATAACGTGTCCATGCCGGTTTGATTTACTTGTTTTGCTACGTCGTTATTTTTCGTCTCGATCAATCATTTTTATCGATCAGTTTCCGAACGAGGCTCCGATTCCGATGTTTTTCTTTTTCGTTGCGGTCTTTTTTCATTCTAGACCATTGTATGACACTGGCGCTGCAAGGAAATCACAATAAACAGCCTTTGGCATCGAACGTGAAAGAAAAAGTCGGTACTGGCAGTAAACAAATTCTGTTTATGCGCTTACGTACATATACTGACTTTGCCAGATTTCCTGTTTATGTGTATCTTACGTTTTTAGTCCAGGATATTTCCTTACAAGCGGTATATAAATTCTACTGAACAACTTTCTCGGCTTTAACTGAGTTGTAAGCATTACTGTTGTTAAGAATAACGCTGCAATTATCATAAACTTTGTCAAACGTATTGAGCTCTCTGTGCAGATCTAGCTCCTCTAACATAGATATACATTCTGTCAAAAAAGTACCGGGAATTCAATAAAACACAAAATGTTTATTATTTATCCAAATGTATTGTATCGCCTTCAAAGTACGCCTCTTTCGAAATAATACACTTATGTCAACGAATAATCTAATTGTCAGAACATTTTTTAAACGCATTTTCCGTAATCGACTGAAAACGGGTACTTCGAATACTGTGGTTGTTCGATGGTGTTTGTTGACTTGTGAGATGGGTGCGTTGTTGTGATGCAAAATCCAAGAGTTTTCTTTCCACAAATCTGGTTTTTTTCGACGAATTTGCTATCTCAAATGCCACATAACGCTTAGATAATATTCTTTATTTACTGTCTGACCTTCTGGCAAGAATTCCGAGGGCACAACACCGCGATAATCAAAGAAAACAATCGACATCATCTTAACGTTTGATCGACTTCGGATCGACGCTAGTTGACTTGTTAGCATGTCAAACTCGTATACCCATGTCTCATCACTGTGGGGTCGGAATTGACTCGTTCTAGCATGTCTTCAGCGACCTTACGTGATTGAGTTTCTGAAGAAAATTTAGTTCTTTTGGCGCTAGTCAAGCCACAACGCGTTTCATGCCCAAACAGTCGCTTAAAATGGTACGAATTGATTCGTGAGACATAAAAAGATCACCGGCTATATCTCTCAAACGTAAATGACGATTTTCAGCCAC
Source organism: Cosmopolites sordidus (assembly GCA_031761425.1). NCBI lineage: Eukaryota > Metazoa > Arthropoda > Insecta > Coleoptera > Curculionidae > Cosmopolites > Cosmopolites sordidus. Next base: position 365,830 of record JARFXV010001875.1, on the reverse strand, counting down.
CATTTCCTTCACTTTAGCGATGTTAACTTCAGTTGAAAACGTTGATGGCCGACCAGAGCGAGTCAAATCTGTACCACTCATATGCACCTGTTTTTGATAAAGTCGATTCACCGTAAGCCTTCTGCAACATTTTCAGTGACTCGGCACATGAAATTCCATTTGCATTGCAAAATTTAAGACCAATTTTTTTGTTCGATGTTTTTACCCATAGTAAAAATCACAAAACACACTTCAGATGAACTGACAAAATCGAGCACTGTAAACATACTAAATAACAGATGACGTTCAAAATCCGGGTCAGTATAGAGAACAGTTATGCCAACTTAGCAATAAAAACAATTTTGACAATCCCTTTAATTCCAATTGATAGAATGTACTACTATGATCAAAAAGTAACGTGACGTATTTAAAAAGTCGTGCACTTTAACACAGCAACCAATGAAGAAAACATTACAAAACTACAGAATGTTGTACCGAGTAATTCCTGATGAAGTATTAGAAGCTTTGTAGATATTACTGGAATTATCATTTGGTTTTTATCAGTTTTGAAGAACAGTTTAGGTTTAAGACACACGTCGCCGTGATTGATGTTTCTACCTATTTTTTTAATGATATTCTTCTATTTGTTGTTCTAAAAAGGATACTCTGTCTTCTTCTTATTCTAAAAAGGAGGCTTCTTAGACTATCTTCTTACTTTAAAGGAGGCCTAATGATCTGTTCAATCTTTCGAAGATTATTTAATTTTGATAATTTTTAAATATTTTTCCACATTTTCAACATTTTTATTATAACTGGTATTTCAAATTGAGCGGTTTTTTAATTCTTGAATAAAACACAGATGGCGTTATGAATTTGCCTAGGTCGAGTCTCATTTTAGAAGTGTTATGTATGACACTTATAAAAATGGAATCGTACACGATATCACAACGCGTAAAAATTGTTGAATTGTTTTATGAAAACGAGTGTCCAGTGAAAAATGTGTTTAGAAATTTATGTGATGTTTACGGTTTGCACAATCGTCCATCTGAAGGCACTATCAGTCTAATTGTTTTTTTGAAAATTTTAAGAAACTGGTTCGGTGGAAGATAAAAGAAGAGTAATATATAGTCGTATTGGTCGTTCACAAGAGCATATTGATTTGGTACATGAAAGTGTTACTGAAGACCCAGAAATGTCCATTAGTCGACGTTGTAAATCCACAACATGGTGTATTTTATGAAAGGATTTAGCTCAGAACGCATATAAGATTCAAATAACACAGGAACTAAAGCCACTGGATTATTCAAAACGTCGTGTATTTGTGACTTGGATCAAAGAACCAACATATGATTTTTCTCAAAAACTCATCTTTTCATTTGAGCACATTTTCAACTTGGTGACTATGTTAATAAACAAAATTGTTAATTGCAAAATTTGGGGTGAGGAAAATCCACAATTGCTGCATGAGAAACCTTTACATCCTAAACGAGTCACTGTTTGGTGTACATTATGGTCAGAAGGTGTAATTGGGCCGTATTTCTTTCAGAGTGGTGTTGGTGAGGCTGTAAATGGTGTTCGATATCGTGAGATGATAACTGGATTCTTGTGGACTGAATTGAATAATATTCATCTGGAGAATATATGGTTCCAACTGGATGATTTGGCACCGTTGAACTATTTTCTTTGAGGTTACGTAAAAAGCCAAGTCTCAAGAATAATCCACAATTCCGAATAATCGATACCTGAACTAAAGAATGAAATTATTCGAGTCATTGGTGAGATAGAACCACGATTATGCCAAACTGGTATCCAAAATTTTGACAAAAGAGTAGACGTCTGTAGTGCTGCAAAAGGTGGTCATTTGGCAGATTTTGTTTTTGGTGTTTAAATGTCGTCCACTATGTTTCAATTATCAATGAAAAGTTTTTTAAAATCAACGTAATGTTTCATTCAAAAACAACTCAATTTGAAAGACTCAATTACAACTTATTATTGAAAGGATACTTAATGGTGTGTTTAACCTTTCAAAGGTTATTTAATTTTGATATTTTTCCTGAGATGATAGATGCCCAAGTATCTTTCTATCTCTTAGCAGGAGGTCTCCCCGCCACTCTGGGTCTGATGGTTTTCCGTCTTTAGTGATGTGAGCTGGTCGATGCCGATCCACCCTGTCCACATGGTCTTGCCAATATCTCCATCTTTTTCTACCCCATCTTACTATATACTCTACTCATACATGTTGCTCTTATATCGTTGTTTTCACTCTATCCCTAAGCGTCTTTCCTCTTATTGCTATTAATGTTTTCATCTCTGCTGTTCGTATACTTTTGGTTTTGTTTGTCAGTTCGGGTTTCGATACCTTAGGTCTTAAGCGAATCTTTTAGATCCTAATGGTACTTTTAATGCGCATATAACTGTTTCTTCAGATAACATTTTTTAAGAAACCTGATATTGTGAGGGTGTTGTTGACTTGCACTTCTAGATCGTTTACTGGGTCAGTTCCTAAGTAACAAAAATTGACTACTTGTTTAATTGGTTTGTCATCTACCACCTATTTGCATCTGATCGGCTCCTTGGAGAAGGTAATCATTTTGTTTTGTTGACGAAGATCAGCATGTTATATTTTTGACTAGTTTGATGGAATTTCTGCAGCTGACTTTTTCTGAAAGCTGACTCACTGCTAAAATTACCGCATCGTTCGCGTCGCATATCATACATTGTTGTCACTTCCTGTATGATTTGGTGCATTATTAAGTTGAAAACAAATGGACTGAGACTATCGGCTTGCCTTATACCTTTTAGTGTTGGTATATATTTTATTGTTTAATGTTCAATTTCTATTTTAATTACATTCCCACTGTTCAATTTATTAATGATGTTTAGGATCGATGGTGCAATTTATTTTTTCCTTTAGGATATTTAATATATCAGATGGATATCTAAAACATACATAGACATTCTGAAATGCAAAATTACTGGTGATGAGACTATATACGCAAATTCTGTGTTTGTTTCCAGAATTAAAAACACCGCTCAATTTGAAATACCCTTTATAAAATCAGTTGGATCAAAGCAATTACAAAATAGTACGAATCAGGTTTAGTTTGGATGATCCTGAGATGATGATTATTGAATATGATGATTTGCAAAGATTATTTGATATCAACTGTGATTCAGGCATTGTTTGCACACATTTATTTGTATTAATTATTTTTTGAAATGTGTGGAAATTATTATCACAAGTTGTATTAGAATAATAATAAAAAAATTCCACCAAAGCAAGTTGATTAAATTTTACAATTTAAAAATTCCAAATAATCTGCGTCAAGCGGTTAAAATTAATTTATACATCAAGGTCATGGTGATATCGTATATAGATTTGATTGAAAGTTTCTAAAATTGAGAATTCGCTTTTTGATTTGTTGAATATAATATACGGTTATGTCTGTTATCTATCGATGTGTTTTTATGTATTTTTATCGTAAAAACGATATCGTATCTCATTTTTATCGATCAGTTCCAGAACGAGACTTCGCTTTCGATATTTTCCTTTTTCTGGGCAGTCTTTTTTTATGTCGGATCATCGTATGGTACTAGAACTGCAAGAAAATCACAATAAACAACCTTTGGCATCAGATGAAAAAGCAGCTTACAAAAACACCGTATAGACAATAAACAAATTCTCTTTAGTCTCTTACATATAGTGGCTGGTTTTACTCTGATCGTATATTTTGGTTCGGTTTTTTTTTCTGGTGGATTCTTATAAACAATTTTTTATATTGTTTTTTTCTACTTTCTATGTTATTCTTTCCTACCGAACTATCCATTTTTTATGATTTTCTATAATTAGGTTTTTGAATAAAAAATAAATATCGATTTTTTTACTTTATTTTTTTAAAACTTTATCATAAATAATATTGATAATCGATCGAAAAATGTTTTAAAAATGTTTTACAATTATGAATGAATTACAATTTTTAAAATTAAAAAAAAAATCATGGGCCTACGAACGAACCGCGATTGGCTCTCATGTTTGTGACGTCATTATGGTAAAGTGTTTTCACGTCAGTACTGTCAAGGGTTTGTACTTGTATATATGCTGTCAAAATTATTCTTGGTTACTAATTTAGTTCAGTAATGTGTAACAAAGGGTTCATAAAGGCTAATTCTGATAATATACCTGTTGTGGATATTTTTATGGTCACCGATTTATAATAATAAATTATATTTTTATTTTAATAACTTTGATGTTAACTTATAAAAAGAACATTAAGTAAATTTGTTTTTTAAATTTATTGATGTTATACGTGATTGTAAAATCACTAATGCTACAGCAATATTAAGAATATAGTCTTATAAGGCAACATATTATGATTAATATGCGTGAGTTTTGGGAAAATCAAATGATCGCATTATTTCAGTGACGTATTCTATATGAATATTTAGGGCAGCAATTCGTTTGCCTTCTAAAACCTTAGATTGTGATAAATGTATGCCTTTCATCGTCATCAACCTTTGGGTAACAGATCGTCGGAATTCTTTCACGGTAGTTGTTTAGAATATAAACCCATTAATAACAAAGGCATTGACAAATGCTAAGATCTATGCTAGGATCTATTACTATAAGCACTCACTATATACTATAAGCACTCACTATATACTATAAGCACTCATTCGGCCAGTAGTCACTTATGGTTGCGAGACGTGGACCCTCACTAAGAAAGCAGAAGAGATGCTAGCAGTTAAGAAGAATTTTTAGTGTTGTGAATGAGAATGAAATTTGGAGGATCAAGTATAACTTCGATGGAGCTCGAATTGGAGGAAAGTAGAATTAATGAAGAATACTTCATTAAATATTTAAGAATTGTTCTTTTTATAATTAGTCGAAACTATGACTATAATGAAAATTGGTAAAAAATCGCGCTACATACATGTAATAAGATATAATATCTATAAATATTACTTACTGTTATTGGACCAATAAATTGATAGAATATATCAATTGTCAAAGAATTATATCTAATCTAATAGAAGATAATGTCTGCGAAATGTCTGGAGACTAACTATCAGGAGGGGAATGAAGAGAATCAATCTATCTCGTGACAATATTTTTAATAGAACATATTCCATATGTTCAGAGTATCGAACAGGCCAATTAAAGTGTGATTTTTTAACACTCTTTCTAAGCTGTTTTATTTTGAAGGGGTTTGGGTTTATTGGCATGTATACCTGGATTTCTCAGGTTCAATTTTGCTAAGTTGACCAATAGAAGTAATTAATTATGATAATAATTAAAACAAATGGTATTTGTTTCACAATATATTCAAGATATTCTCAGACATGTTTCGGCCTCGCCACGATTCTCAAAACTAGTTAGGTATAAACTTATACTTATGTAAACTTATACTTATACTTATGTTTTAATCATTGTCATAGTTACTATGTTTCATCAAGAGCGAATCGCGCAATCAATCGAAACGATACATATTTTCGTTATGACTGTTGTTTAGTTTTGTTTTCCTAAATATTTTTTATTTTCGTTCCGGTCCTGTATATATACAGTGTCTCCCAGATAAGAATGCACCCTACGGGGATCTCGGAAACCATAAGAGATACGGAGATGATTAAATTAGAAAAAAGTTGCTTCTCACTGAACTCTGCAACGTCACGTTTTCAAATTTTAAAACGAAGATTCGAATTTTCGCGATTTGAATTTTATTCGTTTCTTATTCTATTTGAAGAGATAGGTCAAAATAAATTTGACATTTTCATAGCTACTTTTCCTCCTCTACAAGGTGGTGAATTAGATTGTTGATCCGACGTTTCGGCTTTTCTCGACCATCATCATTTTTTTTAATAATCGAAAAAAAAAATTATGTTTAGTTAATTATTTTGTGTTTGGTTAACTTTTTCTTCTAAATCCAACGACCTGTCACACTTAATATTTATTACACGTTTCCGACTAAGAAACTCATCATCAATGCAAATAAGCCTATAATATAAAAATAGTTGTATTATCGTATTTAAACTCTCTTTGATTATCAAGACATTTTCTTTACTTTACGTTATTAACAATTATATTAAATTTATTACAGAAATAGAAACTAACAACAAAATGATATGAATGTATGAACAATTCTGAAATCAAAGTTCTCTAAAAAAATCAAAAAGTAATAGTTAATTTTATTTAATACAAAAATGTATTTTTATAATATAAACTCATTTTTTATTTTCAAATATTCCACCCTCATTCTCCAAACATAAATAACATCGGTAAACAATTATTTTCATAACAATGTTTGACGATTCTGGAGTTATTTCTCTTATTGCAGCTCAAACCTCAGCTTTCAGCTCATCATTATTTTTCTTCTCCAGTCTTCCAGTAAACTTCATATTTTAGGAATCCCCAAAAGAAAAAGTCCATCAGTGTAAGGTCTGAGAATCGCGGAGGCGGGACCATGAGAAGCAATTAAATTATTTTAAATTTAATAAATTAAATTTTAAAATTTAATTCATTAAAAAAATCATTTTTATATTATTTAAAAAAAAATCTCTCAAATATTCCATACTATATCTGGAATTATGAGGAGGAACCCCCATCTTGTTGAAACCACAAATTATTGATTACCGCTAAAGGAAGATTGTCCAGAATATCTTTGATATCGGGTGAAATTTTTTTTTGCTGGTTTGTTAAACGCACCATGTTCCCTTAAATGTGTAACCATTCTTTAAAAACTGGATCAATTGGGTTGATGTGTTGAACTGTATTTGTTCCCTAATAATTTTAGAACATGAATTGAATAAAATATTGATAGATAAAAAGATCTATCTAAAAAAGTGCAGCAGATAAAGAAAAACTGATTTCATAATTAGATTTAGCGCCCCAAATATAGCTAAAATCAGTTCTAAAATCCTAGGCAACAAATAGTTATTTTGTTTAGTCTTGTGTTAAACCCTTAAATGTTATAGATTTAAACCCAATAGCGTTCATCCATCCAATATAAGCAGAATGTGAAGTCGGATTACCTCCGCGGACTATCTCTTTAAATATATCTCTCTCGTAGAGTTAGGCCTCTTCCTCTTTAAATAAAACAGTAAGTGGCAGTATCTGTATTATTAATAACGTCGAACAGAAAAGCAAAGTGCAGGTCGGAATGCACGTCTGGCGAGCCAGACATTGTTGCCGTTATGTACCCGAACGAAAATAATATTGTTCCCTCGCAGGGAACGTTCGCCTGATTCTCAGTGGTGTACTGGTGATATTTCCCCAGTTACGAATACCAGGATATTTATTTGAAGCTAACTCGTTTTGATTTACGTACGATATCCTTGCAAAAAGGGAGACTGTGGAGTGTAGCTCAGTATAAGAATTAATATAGTATAAGCGATACTTATAGAGTCAAAATAATGATGATTTTTTTTTTCCTAAAACTTAAAACAACTACAGACATTCACAATTTTTATTTGTAATACTAAAACAAACTTTATAATTATTAATAAATTATTATTTGGTTATAAAAAGTAACGAATTGATTTCGTTATTATTAATTCACGCAGTTCGACAAAAAAAGATGTGCCAACTGTACATTTGTGTGTGCGTGTATATATATTTAATATAGATGTTACAAAATTATTCCGGGTGTCGTTCTGTGAAGTCACGACGTTTCGCCAAAATGTCATTTGGCATTTTTAAGTGTTGTTCGCTTCGAGTTGTGCTCGTTGAACACTCGAAGCGGACAACACTTGAAAATGCCAAATGAGATTTTGGCGAAGCGTCGTGACGTCACAGAACGAACGGATCGACAGCCGGAATGACTTAGGAACATTATTTATCATCCGTTAAAATATTAGATGTAACATATATTATCTCCTTAATATAATTTTGTTAATGCTAATTATTTGTATTGAAAGTATTTGCATTAAATATTATTATCTTGTCACCCCAACGTCAGTTATAAGCTCCATGGTGTATTATTAGATCGCTCGTTTGATTTATTATGTTTTCCCTTCTAATTATTTCTGCTTTCAGTAGGATGATATTAAGGGTTTGTTTTGGTTGTATTGAATAGACATTAGATACCATATATAAGGTGCCGCAGAGAAACAGGGTATTTTCAATCCCAATAACCTGCGGGTTTACGGTATTAACATTAGAAACCATGAATGTATAATATTTAATCAGGTTTCTTGTTCTTAATGATGAATGATAACTGCTCCGACCTCTAGAATATCGATAAATACCTTCAAACTATTGTTTTCGAATCATGTTATCTCCAGATATGGAAACATCCCTTGGCCAGCAAGATCGTCAGATTTAATAGCATGTGATTTTTATTTGTGAGCCTGTTTGAAGAGAAATCAACATTGACACCCCACCAAAGTCGCACGGAGCTAAAACTCAGTATTCAAGCAGAAATAACCTGAATTTGTTATAACACTAACCCTATTATAAAAATATAAAACAAATAAAGCAAAAATAGCATTTTTGCTTTTAACTTCGTTGTATTTATTTATTAGTGGAATTTTACAAATTTCTATAGATAAGGAGTGGGGCAAGTGTCACGCTAACTTTTTTGGGGATATTTTTCCATGCAGTCTACGCCGAATTTTGAATACTATCAATACATACAGCACATAATCAACGATTAGAATATAACAATGCCATCAGATCTCCTGATTGGACGGCTTCGTGTTATTTTTTTTAGGGATTTTTGAAGATAAAGGTTTACATTAATAAGCCTTAACACCAGATCTATAAAGGATACAAAGGTGCACTGCTAATGGCTCACATTAGATTAATATAATATTAATTTACAATAAAATTTATTTATAATAAATAAATTATAGACGAATTAAACTTTATAGAAAAAAAAGAATATGTCTTGTTTCTTTTAAAAGTTATAATATAATTAAAATGGTAGCAAAATATTTACCCCATCCTTTACGGTAAGAGTTAATTCACTGCAAACTCTATCGAAAGGAAATAGCGTTACGCTACTGTCGACCTTTTTAAACTCCATACCCCCATAATGTAATTTTCCTAGAAATTCTTCAATTTAACCGCCCCCCCCCCCCCAGACCGTATCGTTGCTGCCTGGAAATAATCGTCGATTGTTTGGGTTCGCTGGATAATGCCATTTCGGAAAACACGACCAAAAATATTTGTGCGAAACCGAGAGAGAAAGAGAGAGAGAGCGTATAGTAAGCGTTAGCGGATTTATTGGACGAACGGCCTCAACTCCGCGGATGCATATTAAAAAAAGGGTTGTTTACCATTAAAACACATTGTTTATATAGGGGTTATTTGCTCATCCGGTTGGTTTGTTTTATATATATATTTTTTGCTTCCGTTTTAAATGCTTCCCATTAAGTTCGCTTGTTCGTGAAATGACTGCATCATCAAAAAAATGTTTAATTGTTGTACTAGGGTCTAACAAACGTATTCGGGTTTTTGAGGTGTAGTCCGGTTCAAGATATTTCGTTGCTTTCGGTAAAATGTTAATTACCCCAATAAATTTCAATAAAAATATACCTAGTTTCTTCAAAGGCGCCAGAGTCGGAGTGAATTTTCTACGTTGGTCACTCGCCAGTCGGTAGGCTTCTCAAGATACTTTCGGTTAAGCACAAAACCAAGGGTAGATAATCCGAGGGGGGTGCTGACCGGGGTTTTCGGTAGCTGATGATCGTGGTTCGGAACCCACGTTAAGCTGTAGGTCCAGTCGCTAAATAGCCTTCTCAGTTGCTGATGCGCCTCTAACCCTAAAACTTTACTTTTAATCATACATAATAATAATAATAATAATAATTATGACTAAAACATTGTTTATTGGTTTGTGTATTTTGAATTTATTAGTACAATAAAAATAAATAAATAAATTAATCTATTTTAATAATAATAAAATAATCTATTTTAATAACATGGTTAATCCAATTTATCCAACTTTCTTTGGGAATACTATCTACAACCTTCCTAATTAATGTTGCAGCACTTGCACTTAGAGTTGGATTTTCTGCTCTGACATTGGATTTTACTTGATGCCACATATGCTCAATTGATCGGCATATCGGCAGCAATGGTATCACATCCATATTCCGTCTAAATATTAAATATCTTTAATAGTTCTAGATCACGTTTTTATATTTATTTTCGAAGTATATATCGTTTGTTAACATATAGTTCTGAATTTCGAATTTAGTGTTATTTGCATTAGGAACTTTATTTTTTTGACGGTTATAACTAGCATTATCCATTACAATTACGCTTTCTTTAGACACATTGGGCAAAAGGCTATTTATAAACCAATCTTCAAAAAAGATGAATCTTTAATATTTTTGGAGGACAACCGTAAACAATTTGGAACCCATCCATCCACGGAACCAGCATGTAAAATTATAATTATTTTTCCCTTGTTTACTGGGGCTTTAGTTTGGCATTTTTTTGATGTATCTACCCATTCTTTTGCTGGCGTCTCATGCGTATCGAACCATGTTTCATCAAGGCAGATAATGGGACGATTTTCTAATCTGTATTTTTTATAGCGTTTAAGTAGTCAAACCACCATCGTCGCAATCGTTGTTATTCCATTACTATTTGTCTTTTATTAATGGTCCGATATGCAAAACCCATTAGAGATAATATTCTCCGGAGGCTAGTTCTGTTGCAAAGAATGTTGGTTTCATCTTGAACCGCACTATACTAAATAATTCACTTTGAGCCAGTAAATATATTCCTGTTTGGTACCACGATGAGTCTGTAACCTCATTTTTTTTACTACGGCAGCCGTTCTTCCCAACCCAATTCTTCGGAATAAAAAAAATAAACCCTTAAACTGGAAAAAAGGTCTATCTTCTCCAGTCCAAAAAGATTCAGTTAACTGTAAAAATTATTTAATAATCACAAGTTTAGTACTAGTTCAGAGACAAATAAAAAATCGATAATTATGGCACAGAAAGCTGAACACGTTCAACATTAAACTAACAGTGTCAAAGTGTGAGGGATCTTATCTGGCGTTCGTGAAATACAAATTCATGGTGAACAAATAGTGATTGAATAATAAATGGGTAATAATAGGGATAACAACAACTGGCACCAGAAGAATCCTATAAATATTTAGGTATACCTAAAAACGAGAAATTTAACCATAGCTAGTTAAAGAAAGACTTTTCTACTATGTACGAAAAGAGGCTTACAAAACTTTTAAATACCAAACTGAACAGTAGAAACCTGATTAGAGCGATCAGCAGTGCCAACTCTGACCTATTCCTTTGGTATTGTTAAATCGTCAGAAACAGACCTTGATGGACTGGATAGATTAACACGTCTGCATCCAAATTCATCTATAAAGCGACGTACATTCCAAGAAAGTTGGGAGGCAAAGGCCTCGTGAACATTAAGAACCTTTGTCTGAACCATTAGAGTAAGATGAGAGAACGCTTCATTAATTCAAGCAGCACGCTAATGAAATTGGTTGCTAAGGAGGATCGGGGTTTCACCCCGTTGAACCTAGATAAATTAAATCGTGTTGATGATAGAACAGCACTTATGGATTGTGTCCGTGAATGGAAACAACAGACCCTGCATGGACGGTATCCAAAGTCACTCGAGGATGATACCATTGATGGACCATTGTCTATAAAATGGCTGACCGATGGGCTGCTGTACTCAGAAACAGAAGGTTTTGCGACATCTATTCAAGATAAGGTAGTAAGAACACGGAACTATGAAAAGCATATACTACACATGGATATTGTCGACTGATGTAGGAAGTGCGGTATAGTGGGGGAAACGATTGAACACCTTATCGGTGGGTGTGTAGTTCTAGCCCCTAATGCTTATTTAGGAAGACATAATCAGCTGGCGAAAATTATACATCAGCAAATTGCATTAAAGTATTCGCTATTAGATAACGCACCTACTCCATATTATAAGTACTCACCTTCTCCCGTATTGGAATCATCTGATTCAATCCTATACTGGGACAGACCAATCACAACAGATCGAACGGTCGATTATAATAGACTAGACATTGTTCTAATTAGTAAACAGGAGAAAAGGGCTTTCATAATTGACATCGCAGTGTCACTCTCTCATAATATCAGGAAAACCGAGTTGGAGAAAACCACTAAGTATGAAAACCTTGCGTACGATTTGAAAAACCAGTGGAAACTGCATAAGGTAGAGATAGTGCCTTTTGTTATATCTGCCGAAGGTCTAATAAGTAAGAACTTTTCAAAAAATTTGAAGAAACTTGGTATCTCAAAATCGATTGCCATAGTAGGACAACGTGCAGTACTCTTGCAGACATGCCACATTGTTCGTAAAATTTTATGCTAAGTGAGAGGAGTTGAATTGCTTTCTCATTTTGGCAATGTACTATAGACCAATATAGACCAGCTTATGCTGAGCTGATGAGTTCAGAACGAGGATAATAACAAAATAAAGTCTGGCCTTTATCTTTTATGGTGCTGTTTAAATATCTGGCTGTCGGAAAGTCCGGTAACTAAGATAAGCGGTTACTGACAAGTACGGGATCGTAAGTTTGGCACTATAAATGTGTTACATCAGATATGTCTGGTAACTAGAATGTCCTGTATCTTAATGACCGATGTCTAAAACCTTCTCAAATGGAGGGAAAGGCCTCCTGCAAGATATCCACGACTTCAAAGATGAAGCACAGGAATGACTATACAACTGCGAACTGCGCCTGTGACATAAACCTTTACTATTAGACTATTATATTTATATTTGTTGATTTTCTTGTATTATTTATTGTAAAACATTTATTTATTACATTTATTGTAAAACTGTACCGCAAATATATATATATATATATATATATATATATATATATATATATATATATATATATATATATATATATATACATACATAGTGTTTAAGAGCAGACTCCCACTTTGCCTGAAAAGAAAAGTATTCGATCAGTGCGTTCTACCCGTTATGACATACGGAAGTGAAACCTGGACACTCACATCGCAATCAATTCAAAAACTTCGGGTGGCACAGAGGGGAATGGAAAGATGTATGCTTGGCATTACAAGACGAGACAGAAAGTCCTGCGCATGGATCAGGGAACAAACAAAAGTCTGTGACATCATTGGAAGAGTAAAACAGTTGAAATGGAGATGGGCAGGCCATATAGCGAGGCGATGGGACGACAGATGGACCAAGGCAATCCTGGAGTGGATACCGCTTGATCGCAAACGTCCGCGAAGAAGACCGCGATATATATATATATATATATATATATATATATATATATATATATATATATATATATATATATATATATATATATATATATATTAGGGTGGGCCGAAAATCCGTTTTTTTTTCTTTTAATAATACCGAAAATATTTTTAATTATGCTAAAAAAAATGTGTACCAAGGGGAAAAAATGTAAGTCGATACCTTAGGCTCCTTAAAGTTAGATATATATATTAGGAGGGATTACTTAACCTGTACGTACTCTTGCGATATTGGCCGTCTTTTTGGTATGGAGATGAGTGATCAACACGAAGCGAGGTTTTCAACTCCCCCCGAGCTTACCACGGAGTATTCAGAAGCGCTTTGAAGCAAGATATGCTCAGTACTACCGTAATGGCCAATAATTTTTAAACGCTACCAGTGTTTGGAGGCAAGAAACTCGCAGCCGGTTTCTCGCCAAGTCGTGATTTTTTTCCTCTCAAAAAGTGGGCTGTGGACCGGAATAACTGATAATCAATCGGAGCGAGATCTGAGCTGTATCTTGGGTAAAGAAAAAGTTCAAAGTTCAATTCGTTAATGTTTGAGGTGGGCAGAGGTGAAGTGTGTAGTTTTGTTGCAGAAGGATTTTTTTATGGTTGACCAAAGCTGGATATTTTTGGCCATAACAGCCTGTACTATTCAAGCTGAGCTGAGTAGAGTTCTGAATGTATGGTCCTATCATCAGGAATCAACTAAAAGTAAATTACTACTTCTTGAATCGATGGATTGATACGACACCTGCCCTCTCTACTTCACAAATCTCGTGAGGGGTATCAGTCGCTTTGAATCGATATTTTTAAAATAATGTCTTAAAATTGCCGACTGGATACTGGATATTACACAGTGAAATTAATATATTTAATACTGAAGAGGGGGTGATTATTTGTCGGAGGAGTGAAGTATAATCCTTTACTTATAAACGAAGGAAAAAACGCAGAAACGTTTGTTACATCCTAGTAGTTAGTAATAAAATGTGAGACTTGGGCAATTTTAATGACTGCTTGTTGCAATTTTGAATTCGTTTTTGCACTGTTAGAAGCCTAATTCCAAAATTGACCTTAGAAATGGCACTAATCACATATTCTAGTTCATCATCATCATCATCGTCATTATCACTCAGCCACTGTTGATCCACTGCAGGTTATAATCTAGTTATAACGTTATATATATATATATATATATATATATATATATATATATATATATATATATATATATATATATATATATATATAAAGCATATCATGGATAATCTAAGTTTATCGTTGGTACTCCAAAGGTGTTATAGATACTTCCAAAAATTTCGAGACGTTCGACCTAAATGACTCAATTATAAGGCAAGATAAAGACTCAAGATAAACGCAAGATAAAGATATGACTCAATTATAGATTTGCCGTTGACTATTCACTCTATTCGCCAGATCTGTTTTCATGTGACCATTTTCACTTCTCGAAACTTATTGCAGTACTGGATGAGGGACCATCAGGGATTTTTAATATTGTATTACTAGAATCAGAGAAGAATCCTATCGAAATACTACTATCATCAAAAAGTAAGGTAAATTTTGTTTCAAAAATTCGCGCACTTTATATATAATATCGATTCATCGATACAACCATTTATTTTTCAGTTGGTATGACTGTCTTTGATATCTGACAGAAGTTTGATATCATTTCGTATATTAAGTTTTAAATTATCGTCTTTTGTAATGGTTAAAAAATTTGTTGGGGATTTTTTTAAAAGAGATAAAATCGAGCAAAGAATTTACATTACACCGTCTAAAAAACGAATTTGCCCGTACTGATTCATTAAAAATGTTAAGAAAGATTTACGGCAATGAAGCTATGTCAAAAAAAATGGTACAAGGACTTTAATGATCGTGGAGAAACTGTTTATCAATTCAATCAATTTTGAGGAGCAAATTAGGTTTATTTGGTGTGTTTTCTCATCAGAAAACATTGATTTTTTCGAAAAACGTTCTTTAACATATGCTTTATTTGAAGGATTCTTTGACATTTGAAATTCATAGTTACTGATGATGAGTCATGGCTCTATGCTTATGACCTAGAAATAGCCCAATAATCAAGCGTGTTAGTATCATGTTAAAGATGAATCAAAGACATGTTATCTGTTTTTTTTTTGTTCGATTACTGCTGTATTCTCTACAAAAGAGTTCCTTCTAATTGGTCAAAGAGTTAATATATGGTATTAAGTATTATGCGTCATTTACGTGAGTCCAATAGAATAAAACGTTCAGATTTGTAGCAAAACAATCATAATAACGCACACCGTAATGATTATTCTACAATCAAACAAATACCGTTCCACACGTACTATAATCACCAGATGTGACTTTTTTGTCTCCCTCGATAGAATAAACCATTTCGTTGACGCTGTTTCGAGCCCATAGAAACCATTGAAAAGAGTTCGCTGGCCGATTTCTAGAAAATACCAGAAGACGAGTATAAAGTGTTTCGAAAACTGGAAAGAAGCGTTGGAATAAATATATTGCAGTGAGGAAAGGGACAAATATATTTGGATAAATAAATAAATACTTTGTGTTTGATTTAAGAAGTCGTCTTAACTTTGATTATAGTTGTATATGACAAAATTATATTTATGGCCTTGAAAAACTAGTAAATGTTATGATGAAATTGATCATCTCCTTCCAAATCCTAAAAAGGCGAATGAGTACAACTTCCTATAGAATAAAACTACTCTTTAGGTTATGCAATATTTGGTAGTGAATGGACGTGGTCTAATAACAGACCTTCACACAAGACGGAAAAGAAAATGACCGACAGAAGTGGAACGTTTACCCGTTAATATACCGACTAGACTATTATTGGAGATTTTTTTCAATTAAAGTTAAAATAATTGAACCTAACCAAATATCGATTTGTAATAGCGTTTCGCCTTTTTTTCTCGGGCAGCGTCCAGTTCAGCTTCGATCAATAAGGACCCGCTTTTACGGAGCCATTTTGTTAAGGAACGTGTAATTACAGACCGAGCGACTGGTTTCTTGTTGATTTTTTTTTGCTCTCCATCTCTCGTTTCCTTTCGGGCAGAAAGGCCAGTTTTCCGCAACAGCCCGTTTTTGGAATTGGGTGTTGAATGTAACGTTTTCAAAAACGGTATCTGCAGAGGTCGTTTGCACCGAATCAGTCAGTCAATTGGCCTGGGAGATGACTTTACTCGAGCGACGAACCAAAAAAAAACAACTAGTACAATTAGCATTTTCAAACAATTCCTTTTGTAAAAAGTCGCTTTGTTTTGATTTACCGTCAGTTCATGGTAAATGATATTTCGATTAAATATTTCAGTTTACACTGTCGCTCAAAAATGTTGGGATGACAACATCTGTTTATTTAAATATAACAAATAGTCAGTTTCGAACGAACATAAATAATCAATCCAATAAATTATATTGAGCTTTATTTAGCTTTTGCAATACGTCCTGAATCAAATCTGTTATTTTGAAGTGTCCTATGTTTGTAAGTATTGTTTAATACTTATCCGGATATCTAAAAATGGTTACATCGCATTTCATAAAATAATTATCATTATTTATACAATTACACTAACATCTGATAGTGTGCTTTGGCGATTCATAACGTTACTCTTTTGTTTTACATTATTAGAGTGACATTGCTAGTGTATTATTATGTGTCGATTCTTTGTTTTCTGTTTGTAATGGCATATCTAAATGAATTAGCTGTAGTTAAGATTTTACTTTAGTTAACGAAAGTCGCAGGCAAGAACGTATTGCACAAATACTGGGAATACCTCAATCGACGGTCTCTCGTGCAGTAAAACGAAGAGACAGGGGGCACAGACGACGACCTAGACCAGCACGTAGACGGTGCACGACGCAAAGGGAGGATCGCTATTTTCAACTTCAGTCATTACGAAATCGCATATTTGCAGCTCCGTGTCTAAAAAATAAACTGCTGAAAGCAAGGAAAGTTAGTGTTAGTGCTAGAACTGTAAGAAGAAAGCTAATGGAAGTTGGTTTAAATCAAAATCCCTCGGCTTCTTCCATATCACACAACGACCTGGTTACATTTTGCACGAGATCATGCTAATTGAGATGAACGTGAATGGAGCAAAGTTCTTTTCTCCGATGAGACACGAATACAATGGTTGAAGCCTGATGGATGTGATAGAGTCTATAGAAGAGCTGGGGAACGATATGCTACGTGTAATAGCGTACAAATCCTGAGCTCATCAGTTGGGAAAATCGTACGGCTATTGTTGAGGTGAATGCAGACTGGTACATCCGCAGTATCATTGAAGAAGATGTTCTACCATATGGTGGCTTTATTGGGTATGACTAATTTGTGCTAATGCACGATAATGCTCACGCATAAGTTGCCGAAACAGTGTTCCAGTACCTACAGGAAGTCAAGATTGCGTCATTTGACTGGCTGCCTTTAAGTCCCAATTTAAATCCCATCGAACACCTATGGGATATTTTCAAACGCGGTATACGAACTTGAAATCCAGCTCCTAATTCAATTGCAGCATTACCAATCACCGTTCAGGAAGAATGGTTCTGTGAAACATGCCCAGAAGGACGCAAGCTGTAATTGAAACACTCAATACTGATACTTCTCCATGTTAGCTAAAAAATAATGTTAAATTGCCACTTTTATTCTTTCAATTAAATGTAACAAAATGTACACTCTGTTGCATTTCATCAACCACGAGTATGTTCTAACGCTACCTTATGTAAAGAAAGCGGTATTACTGTACATAGGACACTTCAAAATAACAGACTAAGTAATAAAAATTACAAAGATGTTACTGTCAAACTTAAAATAGGACTTTTGCAATATTTTTGTCCAGCAACTTTATATTGTTGTCTTGCAAAATAACGTAAAATAGAAGGAGAAATGAATATATATATATATATATATATATATATATATATATATATATATATATATATATATATATATATATATATACGTATATATATATACGTATATATATACATATATATATATATATATATATATATATATATATATATATATATATATATATATATATATATATATATATACATATATATATATACGTATATATATACGTATATATATACGTATATATATACATATATATATACATATATATATATATATATATATATATATATATATATATATATATATATATATATATATATATATATATATATATATATGCATATTCACGTATATATATATTGGGTCATCAACTTAATCTTTGAAATAATCTTTCTTATTTCGGGCCGCTGTTACATTCCATATGGAAAAAATCTTGGTAGTTTTGATGTGATAGTCATTGAGTATTAAATACATATATATATACATATATATATATATATATATATATATATATATATATATATATATATATATATATATATATATATATATACATACACATATATATATATACATATATATATATATATATATATATATATATATAATATATATATATATATATATACATACACATATATATATACATATATATATATATATATATATATATATATATATATATATATATATATATATATATATATATACATACACATATATATATATATATATATATACATATATATATATATATATATATATATATATATATATATATATATATATATATATATATATATATATATATATATATATATTAGGTCATCAACTTAATCTTTGAAATAATCTTCCTTATTTCGGGCCGCTGTTAAATTCCATATGGCAAAAATCTTGGTAGTTTTGATGTGATAATCATTGAGTATTTTTTTCGACTTCTTAAAGGGATCTAAAGCGGCTATCAACCAGGTGATTTTGCACCGATTGGAAGAGATAAACATTCAGATAAATATTCAGTCTCTCAGGTGCAAAGAATCCAGTACCAATCAGGGTTTGGAACGTAAAAAGGTTTTTTGTCAAATCAATTTGCACAATACTTTTACTGGAATTCATTGTATTTATTGTCGAATTCTTTTCACCTCTGTAATTATTTCACATACCGTTTAAATGTGACTATCTTGTTGACCAAGGAATGTCCCCATATCTAGCACAGATAAATAAATTAATCGAAATATGGTATATTAGTATGATTATTTCATGTGAGAAGAAAATTAATATAGTTGTTATAGACCCATCCCAAATATTACTGTTCTGAAAATTAGCCTTCTTTTCAACTTCCCACTAATTCCATGTTATTTTTATCAAATATGCTAATGGACTATCGATATTTTACATTGAAAGTATATATTGATATGTAAATATCTTCATTTACATTGAAAACAACTGGTAGAATTGGTAATTTCGAATAGTACTTTTCGGGCAAATTGCTTTCGTTTAGATTTTCAATTTATGGTACATGTAGTTTTGATCAAATATGGTAATAGTCAATCGATTTTTACAGGGGTTATCCGAAAGTGAACATAAAAAGATCTGAAAACGAACGATATTATTATTTAAATATGATACATTTATAATCTTTTGTAGTGTTTATTTTATTACTAATTCGAGGGTCGTTCGAAAGAAAACCACTTCGTAGAAACCGTTTTGAGTCCATGGAAGCCATTCCGAACAGTTCGCTGGACGCTTTGAAGGAAATACGAAAAGTCGAGTATAAAAAATGTTTCAGAGATTGGAAAAACGTTAGAATAAGAGTTTTTCAGTGAGGTGATTACTTTGAAGGAGACAAAATAAATTTGAACTTACTTTACTTACTTTTTGATCATAGCAGTATTCATATGTATAAAAATAATTAAAAAAAAACGAAATTAACAAATAATTTATTGACTTAACATTGTATTAATGGTTTCTTAATGATATAGAGGAATAAAGGGGCAAATAAAATAATTCATATTTAGAATTTCCTCGAAAACGGTATGTTTTTGTTCTTTTTCTTTGTCGAACTGTTCATTAATCTCACCCATGCTATTGTTTTTTTTATATAGATTCCTGTAATGCGACAATATACACGTAAATAAGTAAAAGCGTGAATGGCATAATGTGCATATAAATATATATTAATAACATATTAAGTACTCACTCTTGTACTGCACACTGATTCTACAATTAAACAATTAAAATAATGATTATCTAAAACACATTATAATTTAAAACACATTAAAACACAATTGGCGTCGCCAGTCTAGCGCAACACGTCACAAGCGTGTCGGTGACGCGAACCCATAGGTTTTTGCCCCTACCTAAAATCGCTCAACGCGGCTAAAGTTCTCACTTCAAAAAAGTTTCATTCGATCGTGGTTTAAAAAATTATGTCAGCTAACTTTGACGCTGCATCATTAAAAAAAATCTATTACACTACCCTGGCAAATTATTTCAAAAGATGGCCCATTTAATCAAGATTAAAGATCACAAAAAAAATAGTATTGTTTATTTGTTTGCAAAAGTGCCACATTTCAAAAAACTTCACCAGTGTAAGTTTACTTTTAAGTTACATCGTAATCGTGTAACTTTCGTACTGATCATTTTCGCTTGTGTTACCGTGGACTTGATATTGAATTTGTGCTAACGACTTGGGCTTGTGTTAACCTGGACTTGATATTACATCTGTGTTGACGACTTTGGCTTTGTTTTCCTGAACTTAATTTGTATTGTGCACACTCTGTTAGTTAGTATTTAGCAATACTAACACATTTTGCGACATGTTGTATCTGTACATAGCGGAAGAATATGTGAACATGCCTCTTATCTACGGTGAATGCTGTTGAAATACCTCTGCCGTAGCCAAATTGTATCGCGCGAGGTACCTCAATGCGGAACGTCACCCAGATAACGACGCGTTCATCAATGTTATACTCGCAAGGACGATTGCTTAGTGCTCGTACGGCCGGTGGGACATCTCGAGGACACGACGACAACGCGGTTTTAAATGGAATCCAAAATGATACCAGCACTTCAGTGCGTGCGATTGAAAGAAACATTGAAATACCGAAAAATATTGGTCATCGAATTTTAAAATGATATCAATATCATGCGTATCATTTACAAAGTTTGCTACCTCGTGACTACACCCCCAAAATCGATTCTTGCAGAATAATAGACCAATTATTAATTTGACTTCCACACATTGCCTTTGGTTTGAGTTTTTTTGAAATAAGGTTCTTTTGGAAAGAAAAATGCCAATTGTTGTATCATTATGAAATATTTACTAAATGAGCCATCTTAAAGTTGAATGTCAATCTGTCTCTCTCTAATTTATCGTCAAACAGCGTCACTATCGATAGCACTCTATCACATCTCTAATCCATCTCACTTACATTTGTGAAGTCCATTTTTGAGCACACAAAAGTATTTTTTATCATGGTATGATTTTTTTTGAAAAATGGTTCTTTTGCAAAAAAAAATAAGCAATATTTTTTGTGGAAAGAAAAGTTCAGTGTAATAATATTTTTTTAAGATATAATTTTTTAATCCGCGACTCAATGAAATTTTTTTGTGCAAAATTAATAACGTTCATTGTTTGATTTGTGATTGCGATTAATAGCCAGATTACTTAGGATCACGTTATGAAAAATTGGGAATTTTATGATCACAGTACCGAAAGATATAGTAACTTAAAACGGTGACATGGATTTTTTTTCTTATTTGTGCCAGAACTAGTATAACCGCGGTATCGCCCGGCACCTGTGACATTGCGTATATATATATATATATATATATATATATATATATATATATATATATATATATATATATATATATATATATATATATATATATATATATATATATATATATATAATATTCATAACTCTCAATAAATAATAGGTTGGTCACAAAAATAAAAATGTTTAGAAATAACACGCACAAAAAAAAGAAAAAAGTAGTATAGCAAGGACAAACTAGTCAAAATCAACTTATTAGTTAGTATTTTGTTGGATAACCTTTATTTTCCTAAACTGCGGCACATAGTCTAGGCGTGGCGTCTATAAAATTGGACAAACTTCAACCGGTATGGAATACCAGATTTCTTGAACAATCTCCCATAATTTTTTGGTACTTGATGTTTTCCTTAAAGTTACACGCGTCTTCAAAATATTCCACAAATTTTCTATAGGATTCATGACCCTGTGACATGACCAAGGTAAACAAACAGTATTGTGGGTATCCATTCAAGTTTTCACACATTTTTGATGGTGTGTTTGGGCTCATTACCCTGCTGGAAGTTCCACCATAATGACATATGTTCTTCAGCATAAAGTGGCATAATATTCTGTAAAATATTTAAGTATATTTCTTTCGTCATGTTTTGTTTTATCCATTGAAGTGGACCAATTCCGGCATATAAAAATGAACTCCAGATTTTAATATTGCCACCACCATGTTTGACGGAATCACTAGTACTTTTTGGATTCAAATGTTCATTTACTCACACGAGTGATACCTCCAAGAAATTTTCAGAATATTTGGAAATTATCGGAAAATTATCACTATCTGCTGAAAATCCATTTATTTCTTGTATTAATTTTAATGTGTCTAACAATCACTAAGTACCGTGTAAAGATCAAATCGATATTATTAATTTTAATGTGTCTAACAATCACTAAGTACCGTGTAAAGATCAAATCGATATTTTTTGCTACCAGATGCGTATTCTTAGTATTATCTTTAAAATTTAAAATCGTTGGATCAATTAATTATTTGGTATATAAGGGCAGAATAACTTAATACAACAGCTGTTTTATTATGAATTTCTTGTGGACGTTCATATTTCACCTTTATCCATATACATATGTGAACAACCCTTGTAACCAAACCCTTACACTACCAACAGGACAATGCATTCCACAGATTATACAGTCAGCTCCAATGGGACAACAGTTGCTTTAAACTGGCTTCTTATTCGTCCCAGTGGTTGTGTAGGGTCTATATATTGGCGTAAAATCATTTTTTGACCTTGGGCGGTCATCTTTATCATTCTGATTTGATCATTTAGTTGTTACATTTTGACACGTTTTTCTCCTAAAAACCAGTAGTTTTCATTGTTTTTGTCAAAGATATTGTGTTTTATATTAGTTTTTGGATAATATATTTTTTTGTTTTTATTGCTTTTTTACGGATAATTTCTTAACTTTCTTGTCTGTCTCGCTGAACAGATGGTTTTGACTGGACGATAGACAGCCAAAGTAACAAGGAAGCCAAGCTTTTACTAAATATTGGAGACCATATTAAAGTCCCAGCGTCTGGCAGATGACGTTGCACAAAATGTGCACTGGAAAAAAAGATAAAAAAACAAGGTACATTTGTTGATCATGCAACATTCCGCTGTGCACTGATTGCTTTAGCCCATGCCATTCATAAATTTACTAATTATAATGTATTGTAGCTTTTTTATGATCAATTTTACACTATTTTTATGTTTTATAAATAAATGACTTTTTGTATATGTATTTTGCATTTTTGGAATCTGAATACCAATGGGATGTATTATCCCAGTTAAAAATACAATTCGGACAATACGTCCTACTACATTTCCCGCTTTTCCTCATTTTCACGGTTCAGTCGATTTTTTGTCATATTTTTCCATTTACACTTTGGCCTTGATTAATTAGCCAAATAGGTTAATATTCGAATTTTGGAGAAACAATGGTTCGGTAGCGTAAGGGTTAAAACCAGTTAAAAGGATTTCCCTACTAATATTCTAACTAGTAGGACAAAGTAACTGCTTATCAGTGTATTTAGCCATAGTCATACACTACTAACTCGTTTTATGGAAAAATGAATTAATACTATCTCTACCTTTTTCGTTGTGTTTACTTAATACAGTTACTTTTTACACATTATAAAAAAAGAAACAATACAATATATTCACAAAAAATAATCCATAATAATAATGGATCATGGGGTTTTGCGGTAACAACCAGAGGCTTGTGTGCAGACACATTATCGTGGTTACAGATCATTTTATTTTTAGTCATATGTAGACCTTTAGTCTGAATAGAACTCATCAGTTGTTCCAGTAGAAAAGCGAAACACTCCCTGTTGATGGCATTGCCTTTTGTCAGGTAATCTATCAGCTCCAAACCGTGAGAATCTCAACAAACTGTAGCCATGACTTTTCCTACCGATGGAACCGCTTTTTTGATCGTATTTCTTCGTGGTTTCATGCTCTGTTTGGACTGTTACTTCATTTATGGCGTGTAGTAGTATATCCATGTTTGATCTACTGTTATAAACTGCCAAAGAAACTCTTATATAAGTCTTGAAAATACTCTTGAAATATAAGTATTTATTTGAATGTCTTTGGTCGGCTGTTAACAAATGCGGCACCATCGAGCGAGTAGTTAACAAATTCTGTTGAGCGTTTGCAATGCCAGCAAGGTCATGTGCCTTCAGTCAGTAACCGACATTACGGATTTTTGTGACGATTATGTCGATCGTACTGATTTTTGTGCGTCCATAGCATTTTCATTATCAAAAACTTGTTTGGTTTAGTTGATCGCCACAAACAACTGACTGACAACTAACCTACAACAACTTCATCTAACGAATCCCACTTGACAAATTATCATAGTCATTTGGTCATACTTGCGCTATATCGGTGTCAGGTCCAGAATTTTTCGAACCACCCTCGTACATGTTTTATTACTGACGAAGTGATACAATTTAAATATTTCCCACGGTATAATAAATACTAAGGTAAGATATTGCGCATGGTGGGCGGAGCTTTGTTGGCGGGAATACGTCATCCATTGAGTAAAATTTGAACAACATCATAGTTTTGACATAGAACAAGTTTACTAGAAGTTTATGTACGGCGTTTGTGTGGTGTTAATCTAAAATATACAATAATAACAATGCGTTGTGCTGTGTTTGGGTGTAACTCCAACAATCAGTTGAAAAAAAACTCTTGTGATGTGAAGTTTTTTCATTTTCCCAAGAATGAAGTTGCGTGTAAGAAGTGGATCCTTGCCACAAAAAGACAGGATGAGTTTAATCTGAAAACGACTTGTATTTGTTCGAAACACTTTTTAAATACCGATTTCAAGGAATATCTTCAACATAAATTGTTAAATTACACACCAAAAACTTTCCGAGGATTAAAGTATAATGTACCTACTCAAAATCTGGCATTTAGTTCTAAAAAACCAGTATCGAATGAACTATCTGCAAGAATTGAAAGAAGGGAGAGAAAACAAGTCGTCGCCGAGTCGTTGACGAGGTAACTATCACAAGAGAAAAATAATTGAAATAGAAATTAAACCCAAAAAGATCGAATCATGTTTATAAATGTGTCGCCTTAATAAGTATGGTGTTTTATTTATTTGTGCTTGATTAGATGTTGGGATGGCGGTAGAAATAATAATGATGGTGATGGCAGTAATATTTCTAATATTCCATGTTTATACCCTAGATTTGCCAATAAGTGATTCAATGATCAATAAATTCGACTACAAAAATTTTCCACTAATGTTGAACAGTGCTCATGAAGGAGATATTGACGATGATCTTCATGAACTTGAATAAGATGGGGTCGAACATTTAGCTGGATATATATATATATATATATATATATATATATATATATATATATATATATATATATATATATATATATATATATATATATATATATATCAAGTTAAACGATTCCATTTTGGATAGACCCAGCACGTCCAAATATACCTAGACTGATCATTTAAGTGAAGGATGTTTACACAAACCTTCTGAAGATATTCTTTCACAAATGAAACAGCTTGAACAATTTTTGAAGTCTGTTAATGGAGAATACTTGACCAAAAATTATTTGTATAATAATTTAATGCTTAAGATTGGACATTGAACGCCCAGAAAAAGCAATAAATCTATTTTTTCGATCGCGAATATAAGTGTAAAATTAGGTAAAAGAAAGATGACTAAAACTATTGCATAATTACACTTATAGCTAATTCACAATGAACATGAACAAGCTTAAGAAATATGTACAATTTTAAATTTAGGAAACAAATTGGTATCATTTTTAATATCAATATAAAATATGGCTAGATGTGTTGAATAATTAATATTTTATTGTGACAAAAACTATCGAATTTAGCTGGATATTACATTGAAAAACCAATATTTAGAAAACTTTCAATTTGCATATTGCAATTTTATATAACCAATGTATATTATTTTTTACATACATTTTAAAGTGAGAAAATGATTTGTTTATATACATTTCAAATAATCGTTATAAATAATATTAATCTATAAAACGAAATGTTTTTGTCAGGAAATAAAAACTATTCGAACTATCGAAGTTGTTTTGTTCTGTAAATAATGTCTTAAATTCAAATAAAATTGTATACGTGTCTGTTATATACAATTTTGTAGTCTGTTACCCACATTGATAAAGTATTTATCCTCAATATAAAACCTTATTTCCAATTACAATGCGTTTCAATTATATTTCAAAGTCTAGCAACGAAGATATTTGAATTTTACTTAATGCATTTTGGTATACGGGAATATCAGGCCCTGATTTTTTTATATTTCCATATATGTAAGCGCATGGAAAGTCAACGAGTTTAAAGTTTAGAGACACGATTTCAACTGCGTAATATCTTTAATGAAATCTAATAGACTTCGTCGTATAACCTATAACGCGATGAATATTTTAACGCCAGAATCGTTGAAAATATTGCGACATTAAACGCAATTAAATCTCTCAGAATTTGCACACTTGTTAAGATCTACTCACGACTAACAGGTGTGATGGATATACGTATGTTCTTCTAGGTGTTAATGTTCCTTCTTGTATATATGTAATGTCATGAGTATTGAAAATTGGCTTGCTTGTTTTGTAGTACAGCTAGTGAACTGGTTTGGGATTTTCCAAATTACAGTTATCCATAGACACATGGCGTCTCTTAAGTCGTGTTTCGTAGTAGAATGACAAAACTCTCCTTTTCAATTCAAATAGCACGTAATTAACATTTTATTATACCTTACTTTTTTATAAAAACTAATTGATTATAAAAACACAAACACTCTTCTGATGACATTGTTCCATCTTTTAAACATCTGGTGAATCTTGTGAACGAACCTTATCAATTTTATCTCACTGTTAAACATCCGGGAAAGAGAAAGTGCAAAAAAAAGACAAACAAAACTAGGATTGGCAAAAAAAATAATCATGGCGCTCAATCTTAACCCCCTATTCGCTTTATTTAGTTCCATGCGACTTGACGATTAACATAATTTTAACATCAATGACAGGTGAACATTTTGATATGGTTTCGGATATTCTGCAGATTTCAACCGCGGTTTTGGAAGCAACTTTCTTTTATTGACCCACAGGAAGTCTATTTTGAACGGAACAAATAATGAAAACTATAAACAAAATATCGTTATTTCGTTTCAGTTACTTTTTTTAATCAGACTATCTATCTTTGTGATATATAGCTCATTCATGGAAATAATTGTACGTCATCAAAATCTATGACACACTCACGTTACAATGTTGCCACATCAACACCAAAATACCCAGACTTTGGCTTTTGTATGATCAGTAAAATTGTAAAGGGAAAAGTAGCACGAAAAGTTTTTTCTTTAAAAGTTTTAACAAAAAAAAACCTGTTTCGAAACTTCGGCTTGTGAACATAGCGGTTTTCATTTAGTTCACACAAAGTTTAATTATTCACTGTCACTAAAACAAGTTTCAGCATCTGAATCGCTGTTCAAGTAAATTATTAGGGGATTAACTTCTAATATATCAAATACTCTTTTGCGATTCAACCATCTTTCAATCTCTTCTTCTGTATGTCTGATGCTGTTCGTCCAGATCTGCGGTATAACTGTTGATAAAGCTTCTTTCCACATATCCAAATAGGTAGCAATCGTTCTTCAATCTCGACCTATATGACGATTGTAATCTTTGTCCACCCGCATATCAATTCTATAGGACTGAATATGCAATGATAAGAGGGAAGAGGTAACACTTTGTGGCCATACTCTTCACCCATATCTGCCACATATTCATTTTTAGACTTGTTCTTAAAAAGAACATTATGAAACACAAACCTGCGCTTTTAATTACTGCTTATCTGAATAACGATTTGCAGCAGTTTAGTTTTCAACATAGTGTTTTCAAAACGAAGATTATGCTTCGTCAGCCATTCTGCAATTTTTGGTTTTGTCCATGCACTAGTTGGAGGTTTATCCATCACTGGACTGTAATATGGTACATTATCAATGACAATAACTGATGGCTCCTACAAGATTTTCAACAGCTGGTTTTCAAACCAAAACAAAGCTTTGTTTTAGAAGAGACGACTAATTCGGCCTCAGGAATAAAGCCATTCTTGTTCCCAGCATGAAGAACAATATGTCTGCAATAACATTTTATTATTGACGCGTCTTAAAACAATTATTCATGACTTCAATGACTGCTAAGTATTAGGTATATCACTCACCTTTTTCCATCAACTTTGTAGTCTTTGCATTCCTCTTGTTATCATCTTGCCATGAGTGACTCAAGGTCCCATTTTCAAATATCCATGTTTCATCCAAATAAACAAAATCAACCAGAGATTCGTCTTGGATATTTTAATACGTCTTCAAAAATTGGATTCGTTTAAATGCAATATCTGGAAATTCCATCAGGACCTTACATGGATTATCCTTACTCCGTTTGAAACCAAACAATTTCTTTTAGAAATGTATGAAGCAAACTTTTACATCTATCAAAGAGCTGCATATTCTTTAGTTTTTCATGAATAATTTCCAGATTAACCCTTTAATCTGAAATAGTTCAATAAAATGTTATAAAAATACAATATTACTATATAAATCTACTCACTTTTTTCATACATTTCATAGATTTGATTGCGAATTGAGCCCAGACTTTTGGGGATGTATAGTCGAACGATACCATGAGCAAAATTACTTACCTGTTTCTGCTATCAGTATAGGCTTCTTTTTCTCCAACGAATCGTTCAAAAAGAAAAGTTGTTGTTTCAGCTTCGAATTAACATGTTCAGAAATGTTTTCCATTTTCATCGTCCGTAATGTTGATAGAGAATCTCTCTTTTAGAGGAAATCAATAACGACACTATCGAATCATCTCTCCTTGGTTCCAAGAATCAATTTATTCAAATCACATATATTCTCTTTTTCATTTCTGTCAAGTTAAAATAGTCAATGAGATACACATTGTTGTGTAACTCTGTAGAATTTTTAACTAACGCTTGACCGAGTTTCTTCGAATTTTTACAGTTAACCTAAAACACTGCCTAAAAAAACCAACATCGAAAATTACAGAGGAATAAACTTACTGAACGAAATTACTCACCAGTATTGCCAAAGGTAAACTGGAAGAAATTATAGAAAACAAAGACTAATAGCAAGCATTCGAGCAAAATAGATCGGCGACTGATGCTTTATACTTAATAAAACAAATAAAGAAAAATACTATAGAGCAATAGTGGGAAAAACGCTTTGAGATAGAATGAGAAACTGCGATATAACAGGAATATCCAGAGTAGAGGATATAGTGAGATGTGGTAAAAAGAGATCGAAATATTAGACCATGTGGAGGGGATGGATAAACTGGATCACATCGCTAAAGAAGAAAAATCTTCAGGACGCAGAGCGATGGGAAGACCACCTGGGCATCTACATCTGGGTTGGGAAAACTATCAAAATCAAACAACGTTCGAAATATTAAAGAGGTCAATAGTTCTCGTCAGCGAATAATAAGAGGAACCTACAAATAAGTCTTTTGATTCTGAAATCTGTTCTACCATTATTTACCCGATTAATGCGCTATCATGTTTTCTCATAAATCAGTTCAACCTAAGTGAACAGTGAAATTGCTTCTTTTTGTGGACTTAAAGTCACATCTAGGACAGTAAGAAATTATTTACATAATTCTAGATGTAGAAAGGAGAATGTGATAAAATTTTCTCATTGTGAAACTATTTATTCAAAAGTGCTTCAAAATTAGGTACCAAGCATATCTTCAAATTCCAGCTAGACAACGACTAGAAGCCTACGGAGAGATTTGCGGAAGAACAGATACTCCCTCCAGAATGTCAGAGGAAGGTTGATTACACCTCCTCAATCACCGGATATTAAACCCATTGGGGTTTGCATTTAGTAAATCAAAAAGTAAGGTGAACCAAGCGTACAAATTCTTATTTCTTTAAAAACGGTATGACTCTCAGAATGGACAAAAATGTCAAGTGATGTAACAAAAAAGTAAAAGTGCCAAGACGGTTGCCGGCTATCACAGATATTAAGGGATACAGTTCAAAATAATAAGTGTTTTTACCGTTTTTCGAAAGATGTTTGGATATTCAAATACTTTTTTTCCCTTCAAAATTATTATTTAGTAAACAGT
Source organism: Cosmopolites sordidus (assembly GCA_031761425.1). Lineage (NCBI taxonomy): Eukaryota > Metazoa > Arthropoda > Insecta > Coleoptera > Curculionidae > Cosmopolites > Cosmopolites sordidus. Next base: position 335,216 of record JARFXV010001875.1, on the reverse strand, counting down.
TTACAACCAGTTAAAGTTTGTATTGATATAACAATAAAAAATGAAAGGAAATTAAGAAAAATCAATTTGTTCAATGCTTTTCTCCTAGCTGTGTCTCTCAGTACTTTTTACTTGTTTATCTCTCTTACTGTTTAACATTTGGAAAAACAGAAACAGAAAATTGGCAAACAAATTATTGTGGCACTCGATCTTCCTCGCCATATTAGTCTTATTTAGTCCTGTGCGACGTTTGACTATTAACATAATTTCAATGATAGCAGAACATTTTGATACGGTTTCGGATACTTCTTACGTTGTATTGACCTACAAGAAGTCTATTTTGAACGGGACAAAAAAATGAAAACTATAAGTAAATACCGTTATTTCGTTTCAGTTACTTTTTTTGGGCATACTTTGTATCTTTATGATATACAAAGATTTGATTATTAAAAACTAATTTCTGTATTGCACCAGATGTATTATGTATCTCCGCACGAACACCAAACAATTTTATGTTCGTTTTTTTCCATCTCTTTTCGAAAGCAAATATCTAATGGCCGACGATGTTGGAGTGTAGAAGTATTACATCTGAGAACGCTCGGAAATGCAGACCACTTAGGACACAACGGATGTAGTATACACAAAACTAGGTTAAGCGATGCGCATAAAAAGCCCTCCAAAGTTGCCATTTCTCAAACTTGAAATAGTTTCGTAGTCGAACAATGTGTTTCTTTGAATTTACTTTTAACTGTATGCAGTTGCGTTCATTTATAATCTGTAGGGTTGTCCGAAAAGTACTCCAGTTTTCTAAACCATGAAAAATATTAATATTTTTTAAGAAATATTAAATAATATACAATCAGTCCATACTGAATATTCAACGGATATTTTTTATGGGATATGATCAAAGATTTAATGAAAAATCGCGTTTTTGGCAAAAAAAAAGAACTTTTAGGGGACAAAGAACACACTTTGACTTGTGTGTTCTTTGTCAGCTTGACGCTTTGCTTCAGCAAGATTTTTTCAACGTAATCAACTTACAATTCGATACATTTGGTCCAACAACGTTCTAATTCCTTAATACTCTCAATATAATGCAATTTGTTTGACAGATTTGTCCTCATCATTTGAAGTTAATCTTAGTCCAATGAATCATTTCTTCAGATTTGGGAAGATAAACTAATCGTTGGAAGCCGGATTTGGCGAGTACGGTGCATGTGAAAGCACTTCGAAGCATGTCATGCTTCAGTTGGTCCAATAGTGAAATATAATGCTCCATGATGATGGTCCGGCCTTACGTCAGGTAATCTGTGATTACCACATTACGAGAATCCCAGGAAAACCGAATTCATGAATTTTCATACAGATAGAATCGTTGTCGCTTTTTTGGCGCACTTACACTTGCTCTCACCCACTGTTTAGACTGCTCCTTCATGTCTGGCCTGTAATGGTAAAGTTCTGTTACAAAACCGATAGATAGGATATACTTTATTCAAAGTTTTACATTAAATTATACACAATATTTAAACATAAGCCTCTCATCAATTCTTCTATGTGACACTAAACTCAATGAGATTTACCATTAAACACCAAATAGAGGTTATTAATATTGATACTTAAATTCTTTGCTTGAAGCGAACATCAAATATATACGTTAAATACGAAAAAGGATAAACACATTCTAGAAAAGCTCCTTTCACTATTTTTTTTTCTGAAGACAAATTTAATCTCTACCGTGAGTGAATGACTGACAAAGCTCTCGCGACTAACACATTTTGCGAGCTCTACACATATTTTAAAAATGTATTTTCTTATTAATAATTATATTAATTATTCTATTATTATTATTTTAATATTAATTTTAATTTAATTTAATTTTAAATTAATTTTATTATTTATTATTATAGTGGCTAATCATTACTTTATTTTTGTTAATTATTCTTTTTTGTTACAGGTAAGAAATAACATAATCCAGAATCACTATTCGGGAATGAATAAGGTAAATTTAGTAGAATGTGAGTATTAACTATCAAAATAAAGTGTTTGTAATGCCAAACAGCTCATGTGGTTTTCGTTATTGATAAAGTTAATAAAAAATATCAATTTTAATATATATATATATATATATATATATATATATATATATATATATATATATATATATATATATATATATATATATATATATTTATAAACCATTGTCAGAACAACTCTACAATACATATCGCTTTCACAAACAATATAAATTTACATTCAAAAACTTACCTTTAGCCCTGGGGAGTAGGCAGATTCAGGCCTTGGGGCAAATCAAATAGATTCTCTTAAAACGTCAAAATTTTACAAATCTAAATTTTGTTTGCATTAAAATTTAAGTCATAGTTTCACTAATATACCTACCAAAAATTTTTAATGTAGTATTATCAAAAATGATAATACTACATTAAAAAATAAATGATATATGACTCTACAAAATAGAGTCTGGAACTCCGATATTTTTTAGAAAATGGCAGATATCGGTAAAACTATTGGGTTTAGATTTAGGACATTTTTCACAAAATATGTTTAGAATCAATAGTAGAATACAAAAATGGATGAACATACACAGTTTTGTGAGACACCCTGTATAACTAGATTTAATTTTAAATTATGCAGCCTATTTGGTTGGCATTATAATTTTTTTTTTGTTTGGTTTGGTATTATAACTCTCATACTTAAACTTTTTCTCTATCTCCAGGCATTATCAAGATATCAACCGATATCGCAGTATTGGGACACCCTGTATATATATATATATATATATATATATATATATATATATATATATATATATATATATATATATATATATATATATATATATATATATATATATATAAATAATTCTATCAATTTGTCCTTTTCAATAGTTGTCAATCCAAATTCATTATCTTGTTCATTGACAAATGGACTTTATATATATATTGCATAAAAATGAAATTTGTAAACTCAAGATAATTTAAATATCAGAATAATGTGCAAAGTTCAAACCATTCAAGTGTTTAGTAAAGAGATTTTTGTTTACTTCAATCTTAACTCTGGCCCAGAAATCATTTAAAATTGGAAGTATGTTGAACATATTTTTTTACGATTTTGTTTGATTTTCATAGCTCAATTTTTTTTATTAATGTTTTCACTTCATTTTGAAATAGTGAAATGCATTTGTTGTCCTTGAACTGTTTTATTCAAAACATGCAATGTTTGAAAAATTTCAACCAAATAGACAAGCAACAATATCATTTTTCAATATCATTCATTCAACAGTAAAGTTATCATTCCTAAAGTTTTTCTAATTCCTAAGAAAAATTGTAATCTCTTCTTCGAATTCCCCTTCTCCGAAGACCCTTTAAATACTTTTGATTTTAAATCACTTCACAATAGTGATCACATGAAAAGTGAGGTTTCCATATATTCATACAGTTTTGCAAACAACCTCACTTTTAAAGGACTGTTTTTATGTAGTTTTAGTTGTTTTTTCATAGCTTTTGTAAAAATGTTAAGTTTCTTGATCATCATATCTCTCGGAATAAGAGCTAGTCTTTGAAGAATATGATGCGTTCAGAACATTTCGGGTGCTTTCTTTTTAACTAATACTTGAAGATTATCAACCCATTTCAGCAAAATAGATTTTTCATCATCTCCTCATATGTATATAAAAGTTAGGCTTAAGTGGTAGTAAATGCTTTAAAAATAGATGATAAAATTTAATATTATGTTATAAAAGTTTATTTGTATGTATATGTATATATGTTTTACTTATATTATGAAAATTACATTTCTTTTAAACTTTTCACGCCTCCTTTTGGACTAGTTCACGTCTCCCAGTTTGGAAATCGTTGATCTAACGTGAGAACGAAACAGATACTGATAATTTTTTCGGACGTCATGTTGGAGAGAGAAAAAAAGATTCATTAATAAAGTCGGGTCTTATGTTTGTGTCAAAAACCTGTTCAGTCACACAAAAGATAAGCAAAAATAAGATATCACGGTCACAATTCACTTCCACCCGTACTGTCTTCGTCTGTGACCCTGGATCAACAACCAGTCGTTTTTGCATCATATGCGGGCTGCCGGTCCGTGTAGGCGTCGTTTGTTGTTAATTCATCAGAAGTTTATTTTAATGCGAAATTCTCAGAAGTTCTCCCCGCCGCGTTTTTTTCTGTCTTTTTCCATGTCTTTTTTTTCTCTTTCTGAATCACGTTCGCGGCCACGCAAACCATAAATTAACGACCATTTTCCGACAACGTTATTTAATAATTAAAATTGACTTTTGATGTTTTGGGTGAATCATTTTTGTCTTTTTTTTTAAATGAGTATGATTATTCCATTATTATAAATATATTATTATTTGGAATTGTGATATGAAATGGTATTTTCGTAATGAAATGCTGCGTTATCTTCTTAAGATGTTATCCATAAGTCGATTTTTTTCGGTTTTTGTTAACTCACGCAAAATGTTATAGTTTTCTAGACACAATAGTTATATTTTAATTAAATTCATTCACATTTTTAAGGCTCTATAAGAAACTTTATACAGGGTTGCTATTATATATGGAATCGGTCAAATATCTTGGGAACGCTTTAAGATTTCATAATGAAATTTTGTAGACAAATGTCAGAAAATGTTTGCCACTTTTTGGGTTTATTTTAATTTTTTTCCTTTTGACTTGAAATTTAAGACTAACTTGATTTTTTGACAACAGTACTTACATTTCGCATTGTTGAAAAGAGCGTTTTTTTTTGAATTCAACAAGGTAGATATTGTATCTTTTTTTTCAAAATAGGTTTTAAAAAATGGCTAAAAAGTCTTTCGATCTCTTTCGTCAATATCAGACCTTAAAATAATGTATATATATTCATCAAATTATATTTTTTTATTAAAGAACTATTTACAAAAGGTATTCAAAATGTCCACCATTATCCCTCAAGAGAAGCATTGGGTAAGGAATACCTAGGGGTGAATTAAAAGTGTTTTCCCTTATAAATGGTCACGTTGAAGGGATAACTTTGAGTGGGGCAAAAAATATTATCCCCACTACAGATTCCCCACCTTAGCCATCTTAAGATGTGAAAACTAACAAAAATATAAGCGACCGTATAAGCCACCCAGTGCTGTTGTTGTGTCAGTGTTTTGTCGTGAAAATAAAAACCGTTAAATAACCTTTTTGCACAAATGATGTGTTTTGTTTTTCGATCTTGGCACAGTTTGTGGTTATTAAATCATAAATATTATGTTTATGATTTACTACTTTACTTTAATTTTTAATTTTTTTAACATTTATTTGTCGGTTTCTTTCATTTTATATTTAGCTCAAAATGAACACAGTTCTCGTACTCGCTGTACGTCTGAGGTAGAAACGCTATATGAGGCAGCTGATATTTAAGACGACAAAGGAAGTGAAAGCCAGACCGAATCGGTTTTTGAGAGACAGAAGAGAACTTTACCTAACTAAATAAATATATTTTTTAAAATAAAGCTAAATTATGTAATAAGTATCTGAAAGTACATTAAGCCCCGTTTTAAATGCCGTTGGAAGAAAGCTTTATCTTTTAATTTTGCACAGATGATAACTTGAATAGAACACCTCTTTTTAACATTTTTTTTGCTGATTTTTTAGATGGTATTAGGAATACTATTATGTTTTGGAACATTATAGAAAAAGAATTAGATTCTATAGAATATAGAAAAAAATGTTAAACTGAATAATTTAATCAAAAGATATTAATAATCAAAGACATACGGGTATGGCATACCCATGTGCTCCTGGGTATATCAGGAAGCACGGAAGTGCTTCTTGATATACTTGCCGGCTATTCGATTCTTGATATACTTGCCGGCCATTCGATAGCTCCTCGTCGACCGATGCATCGATTTGAGAAACTAGTGTTAAGAAAATCTCTAACGTTGATGCTATAGTGTGCTGGTGCACCATCTTGCTGTAACCATCTTTTCTGGTTTTGATTATTTAATATTGACAATGGAAATTATTAACAAATTAACAAAACTACTACCACAGATAGATAGAGCGAAAACGCGCTTTAAAATGATATATAAAGTCAAAGCCATTTAATGCAAATTTATTTGAAAGTACAGCGTTTAAAATTAAAATAACAAAAACCGGAACAACTTTCTTAACAACCTAATACATAAGGAATAATAAATTTTTAAATGTAATTTGTTCTTCTAATTATCGTAATATTTAATCTGAGGATGGTTCCGGCATTTTCTTGATGGAAATTCATTCTAAATTGTATAAATAAAACAGTTGTCTAATTTTTACTTATTTTCTCTAAAACATAAGGCATTTCGCTACACACAACCATCCGAAAAAGCTACAGTGTAGCGAAACGCGTTATGTTTTAGAGAAAAATATTAGTCGAAATTAGACTACTTTGTTTTATTTATACAATGTAATTGTTAATCTTTAAAGGATATCATCTCTTAATATATTCGAGATTCTCTTCTTCCACTTTTCACTTTCCCTATATTCTTAGTTGGTGTATTTTCCCATTAAATTGACATTCTAAATGACCACAATGACATTGTAAGCAACGTTGACCTAACAAGTGTCCATAAGATATAAATTTACAGGTTTAAATCTTAACGAAAACCCCGAAAGTTAAAATACTACATGCAAGTTATGTTCGTAAATTTAAACAAGCATACGTAATGAGATGTTTTCTAGTTAAAAAAAGATTCTATTCAACGAGAAAGTGTAAACAAAAGAGGAGACCTCCGCCAGTCCCATGTTTGAAAATACTCGAGCTGTGCTCCAAGTAACAGGAGAAGTACTTCACGTAAACGCGTCACTTCAAATTTTACTTAAGCATAAAAAACTTCCACTAATGACACCCATTAAAACGGTCGTCTATTGGGCATATCCACTCCACCAACTTCTGTGTCAGTCAGTCGATAGTTCACGTTCTATGCGACACTGGTTATGGTAACAGTAAAATTTACGTTAACTTTGTTTTATTTTTAAATTCTCATCATTCGCATATATATATATATATATATATATATATATATATATATATATATATATATATATATATATATATATATATATATATATATATATGCTGTTACAACCCGCCATCAAAAAGGCTAGTTGACATGGCCTGGCCCCGATCCCAGCTGCTTTCCTTGCGTTCATCTGGATCTCGGTTGAAAGGCTAGAAACTGATCCCGAGAGATACGTGATGTCTCATGGTGGCAGTTAGGCGAAGGTGATCGGTGGCACCATGTGGAGAAAAGATGAAAAATTTCTGTAATATCTATACAAGCAACTTTATCGAGCAACTCTTTATCGCCATATAGTCATCCTGCTTTCTAAAAATAGCCATGTCAATCTTTCTGATTTTACAATGACTATGATGTCTGGTTCCTTAAAAAGCTGATTAAGCTCCTAGTCTCTCCCAGCTGTATTTAACATTTTTACCTTCAAATATCTTTCTCACCACCTTTCTCTTCTATAAAGCATGGGGTTTGAAGGTTAAGACAAAATACTGTAATATCAGTGGAGCATTCAGTCGCCTTCTGTTGAATGCGACGATAATAATAACGCACTGCCAGAACTGCAACTATTTGAGAGTAATATTTGACACTTCCGAAACGAACAATGAAGAAAGAGAAGAGAATAACTACAACGAGACCTACTGTAGCTACAGCGAGAAATCTTACTGAATAAGAATATAACAAAGAAAAGGAAATTTAATATATGTGGAATATTAAGCAAACAACAGCCTACTATAAGGAGCTGACAATTGCAGAATCATGAAAGAATATTAAACAAAAAATAGATTAAGAGACCATTGGGATGGATTTAATACGAAGATCACTTAGTATTTTATGAAAAGATATGATCACAAATGATACAATAAAGAAATGATGGGCATTGAAGAAACCATTATGGATGGCATAAAAAAAAACGCTAATATGGTACGGACCCCTATAGAATATGTCAGAAACAAGACTTCCTCAGCAAACAATGGAATGGTAAACAACAGAAATCCGAGGGAGAGGAAAGCCAAAAACAAACTGGAAGCAAGTAATTGTAAAAGTAGTATTATCTGACAAAGCTTAACAAGATATGTCATGAGCTTCCGCAGCATTTCTTTTCAATTGAAAGGTGAAAAGAAGGCAGTGCCTCAAAACGACATCACATCTACAAGTGATTTTTCAGATTATATTCGCAGTAGGCTTGTATATTAGATCTCGTTTTGAAGCTGAAATGTGGTGCTTTATATACCGGGAAAAAAGTTTGATTCGAATAGATTCTGCAGTCGAAAAATGGGAGTCGATAGGATCCTAATGTTGAGGACCTAATATTTCCAAGAAAACACGTCTGCAGATATATCAGCAAAACAATCCCTAACTTTTGTTGAATTTCCCCTATTATTAACTAAGAGCACAAAAGATTTCAAGAAAGACTACTAGATTCTCCAGAAAAGTGCCATGGAGCATAAGTTTATGGGCATGTTTTCTCGATGTAGGACTTGACCACTTATTCAAATATATGATATGATTGAAATATATTGGAGATATATCGAAGAATGGCAAACGTCCAAAATATTTAAGGAATAGTTAACAATAAGTCCTTCAAGAAGACATACTTATTTAACCAAACCTTAAGAATCCAACAGAATGAACTATATATGATTTTTTTTTCATTTTCCGAAGGGTTTCACAAAAACTCTCAGTTGTGATGAAGGTAGAATTAAAAAATATTTCAAATCCATATAACTAATACACAATATCGTGTATAGATTTATTGTTCGTTCTCGTCCCTTTAATATACCCCGTTGGTAATCTAATCTAAGCATGTGGCTTCAACATGGATTCGTTACCTCCCAGGATCACACGTGATCTTTTTCCTTATTATTAAAAAGCCATGACTAAAAAAAATTATCAAATCTGAGACACTAATAGAAACTTTAAAAAGATACCCAAAAACTAGTTGTGTAACGAGTTGTTTTTTTTCTAAATATCTTAAAAGTATTTATTGCTTAATCAACAATTCATTTCTTGGATATAAATTACTCTCTATATTTCTTTACTTGAGACTGTTCAACCGTTAAGAGTCTTCATGATTTTAATCGGTGAAATAAGATGCATCATCTTATGAAATAATCTATACGTTGACACAAGAAAATTACCCATTGTCAGACATCCTAGAAAACTTTTAAAATGTTAATTCTGGAATGTAACCTCTGGAAAAACTTCATTATGAAAATGATGAATATGAACCACGTCCACTTGTAATCATCGGATGAACAGAAGAATGCTCAAGAGATCAAGCAACATTTTAACATGGAGAAGTTTACGTCTAAAAAATACCTTTAAAAATGAAACTGCTGGTCGAAAGTAACGATGTTTGCTAATCAGTGGGAATCATCGCTCTTTCAACACAACCCAAAAACAGTTAGGCTTACCCTTACCAATAGAAACCTTTTTTCGCCATACAGACTTGGTGTTACAGAAGATCGTTCATCCACAAACACCGTACTACACTCATTTAACCCTTTGCTACATTTTTTTATACTGGAAATTTTCTTAAAAAACTCATTACTTTCCAAACAAATATTTCATATAACATGTGATCAAAATTGACTAGGACTGGTAAAAAGAACATATTTTTGCAATGTTAATACAAATCTTTGTTACCGCCTTCAAAATAAGCTCCATTTGGTTTGGATATATGCACTTGGAATACGCCTCGGCCGGAATGGCCTTCAGTTCCTTCAGTGAATTATTTTTAATGAATTGGAGTCAAAACGAGTTCCACAGAGCGGATCTTTGAGTTTGGAGAAGAGAAAAAGTCGCACGGAGCACTATCCGGCGAATGCGGTGCTTGAGCGATCATTGTCGTCTATTTTGGACCAAAATATTATACACAATTACAGCCGTGTGAGATGGCGCATTTCATGCCTAGAATATCAACCAAAATGTGTTGAGATGATCAATAAGAGATGCCATAATCTTCTGCTATTTCTCTAATGCCAACCTGATCATTTTCAAGCACGATTTTTTAAATTTCCTCCATGTTATCGTCGTTAACAGAGATTGATGGCCGGCTGGCATGGGTAAGTTTTCAACGATCTCATGGCCTTCACTAAATGCTGTATGCCACTCAAATACTCTGGTTCTTGAGGTAGCAGAATCCCCATAAGCATATCTGCAGCATTGTCAATGCGTCCGTTGCAGAAAATCCATTGGAAACACAACATTTCACACAAATTCTTTGTTCAATTTTTTTTATCCAGAGTAAAAATCGCCAAAGTAACTTTCCGTGACACAAACAAGCATCTGCCAAACACACACTAATTGACATATCGCGCTCAAACTTCACATATATATATATATATATATATATATATATATATATATATATATATATATATATATATATATATATATATATATATATATATATATATTACATACTGTTTTACCAACCGAAGAAAAAAAAACCCATTCATAAATCGCGCGCAGTTTAAATCACTCAGATGACTCAGTCGCGGTCATTTTTGATCACATGGAATAAGGTAGTTGGTTTTTTGTCTGTGTATTACGGTCCTGTCGAAAAAGTTTTTTTGCATTAATTGACAGTTTTTCAATTGCCGAAGCAAATTTACCATTCGCTTAAAATGAATCGGTTCGAAACCAGATCGTACATTTTCGAAAACAGCTCAAATAAAAAGCTTTCTCTTGTAAGCCATTCGCGACGACCGATTCACCGATAATGATTTTAAACATTCGCAAATATAGGAACAAGCTCGCACGGAAAACTGAATTTAAATTTGCGGAGCGGGATTTTTTTTCAATTGGCCGAGTCCCGAACGGATATTTAATGCATTCGAAATTTTCAAAGTACAATATGTTGGAAGTTTAAAATGGATGGCTGAAAGCTTTTAACCTATTTCCATTATTTCGTACAAACAATTAAAATCATAAAAAGAAGATACAATTCACGATATAAAAATTGAATATTTAGAAGAAATGTATTAATATATGTCCCATATTTGATTTTGCAAATTGAAAAAGATTATAAAATGTAGAGTTCATTACAGGGTGCGGCAGAGAAAGTCGCATTCATTTTATTTACAGCATCATATCATTAGTACCAGGTGTGGCGTTTAATGATTCTAATTTTTATTTAAGAGATGGCACCGGAAACAAGTGTCTGTTCACAGTTTTCAGTTCATCTCTTATTTCAAAATGCCAAACGATTTAGAGTTAGCGTCATATTTTTTTCGTGTGGTAAACATGTCGAGTTTCAAGCCAAATAAAGAGTATTTGCGGACCGTACTGCTTTTCTTGTTCAATCAAAAGAAAAACACAAATGAAAGCCGTTGTATACTTGTAGAAACTTACGGTGACAATGTCCCAACGCGAGATGCTTATGGGGGTAGGTTTAGACAATTCACTAGTGGTGATTTTGACTTGAAAGGCAAAGAACGCCCAGGTCAACCGAAAAAATTTGAAGATTGTAGCTTTTACAAATTATCGGCCGTTACAGGTTAGATTGTTTTGTGCGAGTCTTTTTTGAGAGCGCACCGGTATTCTTCGGGACGAACTCCGAAGGAGTCAAACATCACACCTCGGGCTGAACAGGCGTCTTCACGCCGCATCCATCCATTAGAGTGGGTCTTAGGACCCGGTCCTTATAGAACCCAATCATATTAGAGCCCGGTCATTATAGAACCCGGTCATTTTGGGGCCCACTTATTGCAAAACCCAGTCAATGTTTTAGGACCCCCGCGTTCTGGACACATAACTGCTCAGTAAACGAACATCTTAGTAACTTAGTAACTTTATTATTTTATAAGTATTTTCATGAATTTTTAACATTATCTGCTCAATCACCATCTCACTATCACCATGTAATAATGTTAAATAATTTGAGATACTTTGATCTAATTTACTTTAGTTTGGCTTAATTTGATTTAATTTACTTTAATTTGATTCAATTTCATTTAGTTTAGTTTCATTTAAGTTGGTTTAGGATAATAAAGTTTGAAATTATTTTGTAAGTTAGACATGTGCTCTTATAGAATAAAAAAGTCTGTTAAGATCAAACCTTTCTCTTTACATGCCTAGTTTGGTAGGATAGCCGTGGAAACCACCGCTAGACTCTTTTAATTTTTTGTTATTAGTTAACTGTTTAATTTTTATATTTTTGTTCTGTGTGTTGTTCTCTGAAATTCTGCTTTTGCTGATTAAATATCTAGTAACATCATTGAGTTTTTTTTGACACAAACAAACCTTTTTCGAGTTTAGGGTTTATTTTTATCTTTAGTAATTCTGAAGAACTGAGACTTCTGAACGCCCTGATCAACCCATCCGTAACCTACGACCCAAATATCTCCGGCGAACGGCTGCCGTCGCTGTAACTAAAATCACATTGATAATATAAAAATCGAAAAAACACGTTGCATAAAATTGACGCTCAACGTGGGGCCTAATGTGTGCAGTTTGTGTTTTTTTCAGAATTATTTCATTACAAGATGCCGAACTGCAAGCATTGTTGGAAGAAGATGATCCAGAAGGCAGGAAAATGGGTAATGATGAAATAGCGAAAAACGGTATACGAAGTTTGCGTCGGATCGTGACTGGAGACTAAAAATGGATATGTTTCGAGCATCCAAAACGCAGAAATTTATGGGTTGACCCAGGACAACATTCAACATCGACCGCAAGATTTAATTACTTTGGAAAGAAGACAATGCTGAGCATTTAGTGGGATCAGAAATGTCTCGTGTACTGTGCATTTAGTGGGATCAGGAGTGTATCATATACCATGAGCTTTTGAAACCAGGTGAAATAGTTCGCTATCGTCAACAAATAATCAATTTGAATCATGCATTATTACGGAATACTATAAGATACGGAAAAGTGATTTTGCTGCACGACAATGACACATCACCAACAGCGAAAACGGCCAGACACTATTTCTGCACTTGGCTGGGAACTCTTACCCTACCGGCCGTACTCATCAGACGTGACCTCTTCCGATTACCATTTGTTTTTATCAATGTCTGACGCACTCTCCATAAAACACTTCAACAATTACGGAGATATCAATGTACATATGACTGAACCACCTCAAAAGATGTACGTGTTATTTTAAGAAAAAATTAAAAATTATTAACGCCACACCTGGTAGTAACTATGTAAAAGTGGAGTGAAGCATAACGTAACAAAAATAATGATAATGTGACAGCCCAACGTTATTTCGTCTCGAAGTCAATATTAACCGCAATTACCAGGTCCTCTCTGGTCAGGCTATCAAAACATAGGTATGAAACTTTAAAGAAACTGGTTTTACACCGAAAAAGAAACGTTCAGGTAGATAAAATACTATTCATATATCTGCAAACACAGAAAGAGTCAAGAGTCACTGCTCGGCGTAATCGACGGCATTTTGTTCATCGTCATGCAGTTTTATTGAAAATTTGGAGATATATTAACGACTTTTGTTGTATTTTTTGCAAAACTTTCAAATTCAATTCTTTATTTGAAAATCTTCGCCAACTGCAGAAAGAACTCTTTACACATACAAAAGTGATAGTGCTGTGTGTGTACAATATCACCTTTCGGCATTATTGGGCCTTACTTTTTTGAGAATTCCCCAGCAGTGTTTTATTCTTGTCTCCACTCTACTAATTTACCCTCCTACTTCTATCAGAATACTTTCTGCCGTCTATCCGCAATTGGCTTGTTTGTACTGATTCTCTCAGTTCTCTTCGAGTCCTAAATAATTATTCCTCTCCACATCCTCTGCATACTAGAATTTATGATCTCCTATATACTCTTCCCTCTACCTATCTCTTCTACTGTCATGTCTGTCTGAGTTCTGACCTGATACAGCTCGAGTGAGATCTGCTGCTGGGAAGATTGAAAACAACCTACGACCAATTAAAACCAGTTTCTTCTTCGAAAATAATTTCTTCGCTCTCCAAATCAAAGCACGTCAAGCGAAATAAAGTGATCATTAGCCACAACCACTTCAACTGCTCATATATCTTGAACGAAAGTCCTTCTTCATCCTGTGGCGCTTCCTTGTCAGTCTCCCACCTCTTAACATTCTTTGTCCCTTTTTCTAGTCTCTGTGTTAGGTACTCTGATTCTTTGGGGTTGTGCTATTATACAAAATGCTCCACCTGATCTCCCTTTGATTTTCTCAAGGAGATTCACATTTTTTAGTTCCTATTTACTGCATCTGTCTTAAATGTTATTTTATCTGTATGCATTGTGTCGATATGTATTGCAGGATCGTGTCGATATGTATTGCATGATCGTGTCGATATGTAATGCATGATCGTGTCGATATTATTGTTTCCTTGCTACTATGAAATGTCTTACACAAATATATTCCTAATGCCACGAAATAACACTTAGTACGTTTCTATAGCCGGAATTAATAAATAAGTCAGTCAAGATTGGTTAATTAAGATGAAATGACTGCTCACACCGCTAGAGTGACAATAAACACCGTTAGACAGTTTTTTCCGATCATGTTATCTTCAAATATGAGAACATTTCTTCCATTCAGTGAGATCGCCAGATTTAACATCATGCGAAATTTATTTGTCGGTTTATTTGAATACCAAAGGAAATTTTCAATTATCGCCGCTCTTCGGTTACATTCTGCACTCGATCGTAATTGTTCAATCATTTTGAGGTTATGCTCCATCACTAGCAGATATGTAAATATGAAACTGGAATTTTTGTATAGAAAATACACGTTTTTTGTATGAAAATGATAAAAAATATTTTATTCGAAATATTGACGATCGATATCTATACATTGTCTGACAATTTGTGGATGCCACGCAAAAAAACTGTTGCTCTTTTGAAACCAGTAATCGAGCCAGTTTCATAAGAAGTGAAGCGCTGCTAGGCAAGTGCGTGTCCCATCGATGCAAAGAAGTAGTAATCGCGCGGAGCCAAGTTTGGTGAATAAGCCGCATGCGAAAGTATTTCCCAACTAAACGCCTCAATCGTTTCCTTGACTAGTTTTGTTGTGTGTGATAGTGCATTGTCATGAAGCAGAATCACTTTGTGTTGCCTTTTTTGGTGTTCTGGTTGTTTTTCACGCAAAGTTTGATTCCAATCGATCATTTGTTGTCGGTAGCGTTCAGTATTTACGGTTTTGCCAGGTTTTAGCAGCTAATTATAGATCACACCCATCTAATGGTATAATAATTGTAGATCACACCCAAACACAGATCATTATCTTCCGTCCTTAGCGATTTGGCCTTGCAGTCGCTGTTGATGGTTCGCCTGATTAGTTACCCATGATCTTTTACGCTTAAGATTCTCAAAATATGATGAGATTGATGGAGAAATGGCTTCCTTTTGGTACCTAGCGAGCAGCATTTTGCAAGAGGTTTTTCGGTTTTCCTACTAAATTTCATTCAGTTCATGTGGAACCCATTTTTCCATCTTCTGGATCTTTCCCATGCCTTTCAAACGTATAGAGACGGCTTCTCGTGTCGCATTTAATTGATCCGCGAGTTGTTACATTTGGGCATCATTCTCATCAAACAAGGCTTGAAATTCGCTGTCTTAAAACTTTTTCGGTGTTCTTCCACGTTCTTCGCTTCTCAAGTCAAAATCACCACTTTTGAATTTTTTAAACCACTCAAAGTACTGTGATTTGCTAAGAGCATGCCCACCGTAAGCTTCGACAAACATTCGATGCGATTCTGAAGCAGTTTTCTTCAAATGATAACAGAAAATCAATGCTGTCCGCAAATCGTAGTTTCCAGACACCAATTTCGACATGTTCAACGCTGTTAGAAACTATGCTGGCGTCAATGACGTCGTTTGATGGTAACTACATTCACAACTAAGGCCATCTATGGGCAAATTTCGGTTTCATATTTACAGACCTGGTACATCGCTTGAATAATGGTCGAAAGTGTAAATTGAAAATTGTCCTAATTTGAGACACCCTGCATTATGACTAATTAATGCCATTCTTAACGTTTAAGTCCTTAAATATTTTTCGACGCCTCTATAAAGTGTCTGGGTGAACCTACAACAATAGCTAATACGACCACGAAAGAGGTCCGTTAAATGTACACGATAAACCGTTTCAATGGATTCGATCCTGTTCAACTAATGTGGGTAAACAGCGAACATAAATTATTTTGTTGATTCGAGCGAACTACAACGAGGAAAATATTAAACCTTTGTCGTGTTCTGTGGGTGTGCGCTAGACAAAAGACACTGAGCGCATAAATAAATAATTTCGGGCTGCCTGTCCCTGCGAATGTACTTTCAAAGTGGAAATTAGGGAGTTTCGCTGGTACGGGCTTGTCGTTTCTGTGCCAGTTTGAATAAATAGTTTAAAATATTCGTCAATTTCATGTTTTAGTCGGTCGCTTGAAACTTTAAATATGTGAAATGTCTCTTATTATTAACCTTTTTTGTTCGTAAATGATTTATTAGTATAGGGTTATCAAATAATAGCTATACATTTTTAATTAGGAATAAAAGCAAAACGGTATAAGATATAAACGTAATTTTTTTTAATTTTATATATTGGTTCATGGCACTTTTATTTAGAAATAATTTCATGTAAATGACTTCTGGATTTTTTTTAAATTCTATTTGGGAATACCAATTTTTGAACACTTTGCTACATTAATCGACATTTATTTCACTAATTACACGAATAATGTTTTGACAATTATTTTAACAATGATTTAACAATGATTTCACATAACCCCCAGAGAAAAAAGTCGAATGGAGTTATATGGCATGATCTTGATGTCCAGGTAACATCAGCATTTCTTTAGATTACACGGTCATTGAACTTTTCTCCCAATAAATTGATTGTGTCATGAGATGTATGGCATGTTGCACCATTTTGTTGAAACCACAGGTCGTCCAGATGAAAATCATCCAGTTCATGCCAGAAAAAATCAGTCGTCTTGTTTCTGTAGCATTCCCCATTGACAGTAACTGCATTTCCATTTTCGATTTCAACTAAGTATGATCCAATTACACATCCAGACCATAAATTACACCAAATTATTTTTTATGGATGTAAAGGTGTTCCAAGAACAGCATGTGGATTTTCTTCACTCCATATGCGTCAATTTTGCTTAATTACGAAACCATTTAACCAAAAAATGTGCTTCATCGTGAAGATGATTTTTTCATTAAATAATGGATCTTTAAGTTGCTCTAAAGCCCAATCTGCAAAATTTCTACGTAACAATGGTCATTTGGTTTGAGTTGTTGTGTTAACTGAATTGTATACTCTTTGAAACGTATTTTTTTGAAAAATATTCCATATAATAGCATAAGAAAGCCCAACTTCTTGAGAACATCGTGTTCTAGATTTTCATTCACACTTTGTATAGTATGCTCTGTAGGTCGGTATGTTGACTATAAATTTCACGTAAGGTATAAATTGAACAATTGAATTGAATCAATTTGAAGAATTTATACATGTTGTGTAACTGTATATCTTTTCATGATGATTTGTTAAACAATACTAAACACAAAATGTCAATTGTAGCGAAAATAAGAACTTTTTGATAACCCTTTCGATGTAAGCCAAGTTAGAAATTCTGTCTGAAATACATACCGGAAATTGCTCTATCAAACAAAAAATATTGATTTAATGATTTAAAATTAATTTGTCTTGTCTTCTTAATATGTCATCTTCATTCTTCTTTCCCATGTCCTTTTTCTTTGCCAGAATCGTCGACTGTTTAATACTTCATTCTACATTGCTTCGTTTTCTAGAGGGATGTTCTTATCTGGTTTTAATATTTTTTTCCTCTTTATCCCAATTCCAGACTTTACCACATTCGAATAATACAACAAAAAAACCTTTTGCTTAATTTAGAATAAAAACAAACGTAAAAATCTGACTACCAGATATATCGTCAACAAAATGGTATCTCTAATGCTTTATCATTTCACAAATTGTAAGAAATAACAATATAAGAAATATATATTCAGTTGGCCCCAGTAAATTATCATTTTTTTTTTCGAAAACCATTAAAGTGATTTCATGAATGATTTACATTTCATAGAATTGGGTCTATGAACGTTTGATAAGCTTGATAAATAATGAAATTTACGAGCTTCTAGGAATTATCTAGAATTCGTCTGAAATATTTATCTGTTTACGTTATCGTTTTAAAGATAAATATAATTATTAAAAAGGAAACGTGGTTGTGGTTTATTTGTTAATCCAAACGTCATCATAATTATAATAATATTCAATTTAAATTTGTCTCGTTTGAAATTGTTTATGTGGCATTTGACATTCTACCGAAAAAGGAACTTTTGGAAGGTGTCCAATATTAGAGTATTCGTATTTTCGTTAAAACATACTAAATATGCAAATTTCTTAATTAGTAAGTCAAATGAACAATGTGCCTTTTCAAAATATTCTATAAATTTTCTGGATATAATTATAATAAGATAAGTATTTGTTACTGGAATCAAAGAATTTGAATCAAGGGAAAATGAAAATTTTTATTATTATTAAAATTATTATTATTGGTTATGGGTATATGGACATATTGCTGAAAACTTACAGATGATTAAAAAATTTTACAGCATACTTTGACGATGCAGGGGTTAGGGATCTTTCATGATCTTTTGATTTCTGGCAGAAATCATGTATTCCAGGTATCAGTAATTATACCCCCTTCCTTAAAATGACTTTAGATCATCATTTTCAGCGAATATCTGAAAAGTTTGCATTATTTTACATGACCCCTTTCTATCTAAGTAGGGCTACAGGTCTAAGGCTTGATTGGCGACTTCTCTCCATTCGTTTCTATTTCTTGACTCATTTTCCCAGATTCTAATCTTCAATCTTTCCAGGTCTTCTTTTACTGCAACTATCCACTTCCTCCTTGGTCGTCCCCTTCTGATTGTGGCGATCTTTCAACATAACTCATCCATCTAATTCTTTGAACTCTCACCGCTGATGTTACGGGGGAGTGTTATAGAATTCCATCAGTTCTTTATTTGATCGTTTCTCCCATATACTCCATATTCTTTGTCCATAAAAGTTTCAAAAATTATGGCTTCGTCCACAAGGGATTCTCATCTATCTCCAACCTGCCAGTTTCAAAAATTGTGGTGACAGTTGAACTAGTTGACGACGGTTGAACTAGGCGAAATTGTATTGGCCCTGTCAAAAATAGGGCTAATACAATTTCGCCTTTAGATATATACGATTCTGATTGGACGTAATATTAATTATGGCAGCATATTCTATTAAGTCTGTCCCCAGAACTGGAGTTGGGTGTATTTAAAACTAAGCTCATGCATAGTCATCTGAAATAATTTATCTGCAGTTCAGACGATTTGAACTATTAATAAAGTACCCTATTGTTTTTAAGTGCAGGCAGTTTATCCCCACAGCCAGTCTATTCTCCCCCCTTCAATTCCTAAACGATAGCATTTCTCTTCATTCGCTTTGGTCTAGCCATGCGCTTGTTGATCCCCTCTCAACCCATTGCCCTCCTTTCTGTATTCCTTATCTCACCCTCAGCTTCTCCCTCTGGCTTGGGAAGCTTAGGGGCTTCCTCCTATTTGCTGTTCGGATTACCGTATGCTCTCATACAACAGGCATTTATAGTGCCTTCCTCAGCCTTCAGCTCTTATCATTCGAGGGGTCATTCACTCCTTATCTATTGATAAAATAATCTATACGTATAGTTCAAAATTCAGTGAAGCTCGGCGTTCATTCATAACTCTGTTTCTCATTTTTTTCGCCTTCATCCACGATTTCGTGAAATGGAATCTAATAAAGAGAGCTCGCAATACGCGAGACTCATTCTTACAGTCTTTCGTTTTCTCAACATCCGTGATGGTTTCTTTATAATCCTTGAATCCTTCTTATCCTTGATATATTGTCCATCCTCAAGGTCTTATATTTTCATGGTACAGTAATGAAGTTCCTCTGACTTTCTAACCTTGCTGCAATGATCAAGCCGGCTTGCTTACTAAAGACTGTATATACTGTCTCGGTACCGTGTGTCTACGTTCGCCTGCGTGGGGGACTTTGTAGATAGAGTTCGAATGGAATCTCAAAAGAAATACTACAAATTTCAACTAGGTTAAATCTCGAGTTTTCTCCCCCAATCGACCTCAATCCGCTTGAGGATGACCCACTGGCGTTCATCGCACGGTCACTTGAACATTGACTCGCCAAAAACGGACTCTATCTACAATGTTCCCCTCTCGGAGAACATTCTATGTTCCAGATCTTGCTTCCGGCGATTATTTTTTATTGTTCAATCTAAAGATCATTAGAAACGTCGTTTTTTTGACGTGATAGATCTAGTCAATGCTACGAATTCGATACACTAAATATATTAACATCTTAGAAGATAATGTTGAAAAACATTTTTTTCAAACGTCTCAGACGTTTTCTTCTTAATTTTTGAACTCGTACACAGCGATATAACAGGACGAAATTCTATAACTAAGTAATGGATTATGTTTTTTTTTTCTTTTTCTTAAACTATCCAAGCTTTTGCTTTTATCGTTTTTGCAACCTTGGTCGGTGATCAGTCACTGCCTTGGCAGTGCTACCCAACTTTCTCGTTTATTACTTTAATAACAGAACAAGTTCGTGACTGCGCGACGTACAATTTTCATCCCGCATTCGCTTCGAAATAAAGTTCAGCAGACTTTTGCGGGTCGTGCCTTTGACTCGACTGCTTTTTTCCACGCTTTGGATGACGAGGATAATTCTTGAAACGCGCCGACCTTTGCTACGAGACTTAATAATGGAGAGTTTGAGTGGGAGAGTCAGAAAATGCCGATTTGGTGTTATTTTCAGACATTAACAATCCTCGTTTACGGTGATTTAGTTAGAATGATTGAGGAAGCTCGTGCTCTTTGAAATAAACTGTATAACACTATTTTTTTTTACATAGAGTTCAGTTTGTAAAAAGTATTTTTTTCAGATATTTAAAAAAATATGAATAAAACATCTTTTATGATATTTTTCTAGTACACTGGTGAACAAAAAAGTGCGTGCAACACCCAGATTACATTACATACACCGTTTCCTTTTCATTAAGCACGTGATCAACATTTTGACTGCCCTGTTGCCAGATTGTGATTAAACATCATAACTTTAGTTTAGCAAATCATCTTTACAATTTAAACTGTTATAACAATTTATAAAATCACCTGTAAATTAAATGCAAATTACTAAGTAACTAAATAAATTATAATAAATGTTGAAAGTCTTGCAAGTGTCGTCGATTTAGTACATCTAACATGTACAACATGTTTTTGAACAATGATATTTGAATGGTTATTAAAATAAAAAGATTATATAATTACCAATGGCATTTATTGATATATAATATGCAAGTACAAAACAGAATGAACAGAATTCATTAATCAGATTCTGACAAATACTGGCTAGAATCACTGCTATCACCTGCAGTATTTATAATTAACGGAAGAACTGCTTTTCGATCAAGTATATGCTCTCTGTCATAACATTTCATTTTCTGTATGCTTGATTCTCTTTTTCTTGATAAAAGCTTTTTTTTATTTCCTTCATATAACCTCTCAAAAAATCTGTACGTTTTTGAGCAACATTGGTAAGTTCCATAAGCTCTCCTCTTGGAGCATCTTCTTTTCATTTAAAACCTACTTCTTTCAATACATTGCACAATGACATACGGCATTGCATATGTTCATCGATACACATGTATGCAGCGGCATCGATACACATATATGAATAAATTTATATATTTTCTAATATTTGAAACACAGGTTTGAACTAAACGTATACATGCATATTTTGTCAAAATCTTTTATCAACTTGAAATAAAATGCTGATGTTTTTTTAGGCGGCATAATTATGAACAATTGGTTATAACAGTTGTTTGCCTAAAACAATGCTGCTATTTATAGTGGTCATAATTCTACACAGTTGGTCCAAATAGTACCTATTTGTTTTATTTTAGAAATTAGATATGATCCAGAAAATGAAGCAAATGCAGCTATTTTACTGGATTTTCTAGATAATTCTTCCAATTTAGATTTGAGCGACTATAAACAAGGGGAAGAGGAAAATGATTCCCAAACTCCCTCACCAGATATTGTTCGTATAGGAGCCGATAAAGTTGGTCCAAACAAAAAAGTCTATTTGCACTGCACATTGCGGTTGGGTGCCTACAATTTCCAAAAGTTCGGCTGTTTCGGGATAAGGCCTTATACATAAATCTCTTTAGAGATACAATGAATAGAGACAGATTTTTCCAACTTCGATCGAATTTACACTGTGTCAATAACTTGGAGAACCCAGAAAATTGCAATGATAAATTGTACAAAGTACGCCCTCTTTATGATGCCATTAGAAATTGTTACGCAAAGTTAGATTTGGAAGAAAATGTATGCATTGGCGAGCAAATAGTGCCGTTCAGGGGACAGTTATTATTTAAACAATACACAAAAGGTATACCAACCCCCTGGCGTGTAAAAATATTAATTTTATGTGGAAGATCTGGAATGGCAAACGATTTCGTGATTTACCAAGGGGCTGCTGGGACAGTAAAAGTGAATTGATTTAGCAAGCCTCCACTATTGGATGATAAATAGTTGAAACAAGGTAGTAGCGGGTCCCGTGATAAATTGACAACCGAAAATAGAGATATCGTATTAGTAAAATTGATGAATAATCGTACAGTAGCACTCGCTTCAAATTTTGTGGGTGTTCGGCAGGAACGCTTTGTTTCTAGGTGGGATAAGACTGGGAAGAAGTACGTGGATGTGACAAGACTTGAAATTGTAAAATTACATAATCACTCAATGGGTGGCGTTGATTTACTCGATTAAATGATCGGATTATATAGAATTTATATTCGTTTTAGAAAGTGGACACTTCGCCTTAACACTTGGTTTGAATATAGGAAAGATTGAAATACAAACCCAAAAAATCTCAGATGGGTTTTTTCGATTTCCGTTTACGTTTTGGCAGTGTTTGGTAAAAGTTGGTAAACCAGTTCAAGGTCAAGGCAAAGATGAATCCCATGCAGCGTAACACCCGAGGTGTCAAGATCAAAAATTCCAAAACCTAATGAAGAACTCAGGCCATGTTCAGAAGTACAATATGATTTCATAAATCATCTGCCACATCTTGATGGCAGTATCGAAGGAAAGCGGTGCAAAAATGACAAATGTAACAAAAAACATTTTTACGTTTATTTAGTTTCAACAAAACGTTTATTTAGTTTCCTAATTAGTTATTTTTAATACCTTAATGTATTTTTTTTATGTCTATTAAAATATTTTGTATATAATTATGCACATCATTTTTTTCTTAAACAATCAAGAAAAAATTTAATTTACTAACTAGAACCTTTATAGGCACAAATTAATTATTTACATTTCTATTAATGATTGAATACATTTTTCAATTTTTTTTTAGGAAACCCTTACGTTTTTGATAATTTTTGTAAGGTATTTTTTGTTCTTTCAAATGATAGGAATTTATTATATATATATATATATATATATATTATATATATATATATATTTATATATATATATATATATATATATATATATATATATATATATATATATATATATATATATATATATATATCATCATCATCATCATCATCATCATCATCATCATCAGCCCGCATCGATCCACTGCAGGATGAAGGCCTCTTCAGCATGCTTCCAACCTTCACGGTCCTGGGCTTTCCTCTGCCACTCGGGTCCAATATACTTAACGATGTCATCAATCCATCGTGCTTTCGGTCTTCTTCGCGGACGTTTGCGATCAAGCGGTATCCACTCCAGGATTGCCTTGGTCCATCTGTCGTCCCATCGCCTCGCTATATGGCCTGCCCATCTCCATTTCAACTGTTTTTACTCTTCCAATGATGTCACAGACTTTTGTTTGTTCCCTGATCCATGCGCAGGACTTTCTGTCTCGTCTTGTAATGCCAAGCATACATCTTTCCATTCCCCTCTGTGCCACCCGAAGTTTTTGAATTGATTGCGATGTGAGTGTCCAGGTTTCACTTCCGTATGTCATAACGGGTAGAACGCACTGATCGAATACTTTTCTTTTCAGGCAAAGTGGGAGTCTGCTCTTAAACACTATGTTGAGCCTACCAAATGCCTGCCAGCCACATTTAACACGCCGTTCCACCTCCCGGGCGGTATTCCCCTCCATGGAAATCCTCTGCCCAAGATATATAAAGCTGTCAACAATCTCTAAATCCCTTCCTAGAACTGAAATTCTTCTGTCCTGAGCGAAGTTATTGAACATAACCTGACTCTTTTTCAGGTTTATTTTCAAGCCAAATGGTTCGCCAGCCCTTTGCAGTTCTTGTATGCGTCTTTGCAGCTCCTCTGGGTCTTGTGAAATGAGAATAATATCATCTGCAAATCTAAGATGGTTTAAGTTTGCACCATTGATCTTTACACCATCCTGTTCCCAATCAATCCAGTTTACGGAAAACTTCTTCAAGGCCAGCCGAGAAAAGAATAGGCGATATTGCGTCACCCTGCCGTACACCTCGTTCTATATTAATTCCCACTTCAAGATCATCAAGGTGAATTGTGGCTGTAGCTCCATCATATATCGATTCTAATAGGTTTACATAGGCTCTCTCTACACCTTGAGTGAGCAGTGCATCCATTATCGCATGCTTTGAGATGGAATCAAATGCTTTTTCGTAGTCGATAAAAGCCAAGCACAGTGGCATGGTGTATTCGTTGTGCCTTTCTATGACCTGCTGTACAACCTGGATGTGATCCATTGTACTGAATCCACTTCTGAATCCTGCTTGTTCTCTTGGTTGTGCGTCATTCAGTTTTTTAAATATTCTTTTAGACATTATCTTAGTGAAAACTTTGTACATCACTGATAGGAGGCTTATTGGACGGTAGTTCTGTAAATCTTCCTGTGCTCCTTTTTTATATAAAAGGATCACTTCTGCATTTTTCCATAAGTCCGGTACTTTTTGTTCTTTGATATATATATATATATATATATATATATATATATATATATATATATAATATATATATATATATATATATATATATATATATATATATATATGATATATATATATATATATATATATATATATATATATATATATATATATATATATATATATATATATTTATATATATTATATATATATATATATATATATATATATATATATATATATATATATATATGATATATATATATATATAAATATATATATATATATATATATATATATATATATATATATATATATATATATATATATATATATATATATATTTATATATATATATATATATATATATATATATATATATATATATATATATATATATATATATATATATATATATATGTATATATATATATATATATATATATATATATATATATATATATATATATATATATATATATATATATATATGTACAATAAACCTTATTTTTATAAAAATCACAAATTTACCTACCAATAAAACAAATTAAGAAAGCAATACAAAAATAATAATAATAAAGGGTCATGTATATATATATATATATATATATATATATATATATATATATATATATATATATATTTTTTTTTTTTTTTCTTTTCACACATAATATTGTCCGATGGTTACTGGTGTTTTTATTAAACCGAACTATAACTGTCTGCGTAATCTTGTTTGTCATAATTAACTGTAGAAGTCCAGTAGAGTGATTATATGGTATTATTCAAGCATATTTTGTGTCTATCTTCATTAGTATCTTAATTCTCTGTTACATTTACTTCGATAACTGGGAAAGCGCAGTTATAGAATTCACGTACTGATACTGTTTTATTTTTGTTTTAAATGAAGAACGTTATTTACATCAAATTTGCGTGCTAATAAATTCAATAACCTTCAAGACAGACTATTCATTGTTCGAAAAAAAAGAGAAGAAAAACATAGGAAATTGGGTTAGAGGATTAAAATCTAAGACTGTCTGCGTTCTGGGGGATTTCCGATAACGTGTTTTAAAGTACCGCAAACCTATTTCCACGAGTTGGTCGCGGCGAGATCTCGTATTGCGGTTTTATTGGAAATCGTGAGTTAAAGCAATTCGACTTTATCTTGATGATTCCGTTCATGGTCATTACGTTGTCGCTTCTTGGATTTATTGAACGTTAAGGTAAATGTCGTAATATGTGGGAGGAGATAAACCTATTATAAAATAAATAAATATGTCTCTTTTAATAACGACCTGCAAGAGACACTAAACATAATTAATTTTGAATCGATATGACGGAATCGTGCAAACAAAGAATCATTCTTGATTAAAATTATTAATATATATGTTTTTTTTAATCTCTCATATATTTGCAATCTACCTAAAGGTAATAAACAACTGTTACAACATTCCAAGCATCCGAGATTAGGGCGCTTAAATTAAAGGCCTTAAAACTGGGTATATATATATATATATATATATATATATATATATATATATATATATATATATATATATATATATATAGTTTCTTGTTTCAAAAAATCGCCTTCCTTTAAGAAAAAAAATATTTTTTTTTCTTAAAGGAATCGAAAATATTGTTAGAAATTACGAAAAACAGTACTGTGATAATTAGAGAATTGATATTATTATTAAAAGGTGCCGAATTGCAAATTTCAATTTTCCACTTAAATACACTTTAAATGTATAAAAATTTTATACATATAGTTTTATAAACAAAAAATCGTAAATCGGTATTTTTAAAGCACCCTGTAAAAATTTTGGAAATAATTTTGGCCTTTTGCTTATAAAAAGGACCTTACCTAAATTTGTAGTAGGAGGCACGACTTTTGAGGTAATTCGAATTTTGGATAACTCTGCAGTACACCAACAAAACATTAGAGTACAAATTCGTTAGTAGGTTTTGGATTTGACACATACTGTAAACTTTTCTTGTTCACGATTTTCGAGATAAACAATAATAAATAAAATAAGTAACACAAAACAGCAAGAAGAAAAAGAACGATATTTAAGATGAAGAAATATTTTATCTATGAATTTAAACTATCTAAAAGAAAGAAGAATGATAGATATAAGATAAGAAGAAATATATATGAAGAGTGGAAAAAATGCTGTGAACCAATGAGTCAAAAATCGAAATTTTAGGTTTAAAGAATACTGAAGATGTTCAAATCATGTATTGTAGGTGTATGTAACTATGGAGAATTGTAGATCCAAAATTGATTTTGGGTCTACAATATGGTGATTTTGTCAAAAATAGATTGAATATTAACGAAAAAGCTTGTCAGAGCAGCATCGTGTTCCAATAGGACAATGATCCGAAACACACATGCAAACTACGCCGTAAATATTAAGAACAAATGAAAAGCGAGTGACATAATTTTGAAATGGCCACCTCAAAGTCCTGAACTCAACCCAATGGAGTTTTTGTAGAAAGAGCTGGATCGCGTAGAATCTGCATTCTGCTACAATCTGCTTGGATAATAATTTTACCAACATTTACAATTTACAGTTAATAACATTGTTTAGATTTCTTTCAATTCGTCTATAGTATGTCCTATGTACTAAAAGAAATTTGATGTAAAAAAGCCACTTAATTCCATGATGCCTATTTTCGCGAAGACAATATCATTCTTTATCCATCAGACTATTATTTCTATATGACACTCAGACCTACTATACAAATTTAAATCAAAATAACTCAAAGTAGTGTCATGGGTCCCATACGTTTGCAAATCTTCACCGCTGAGCTATCAACTACACCAAACACGTCAATAGCCACCTTTGCAGATGATACCACGGTTATGGCAATAAGCAGGGTACCAAGATCTGCATCTGAGAAGCTTCAGGAAGCTGGTGACAAAATAGAAGAATGGGTAAAAAAATTATGCCTAAAAATCAAAAAGGCAAAATCTCAGGAAGTCACTTTCACCAAGGAAGGAATCATGCCCGAGTATAACACTTAATGGATCAACTCCCCCAGGCAGACTGTGTAAAATATCTTGAAATGAGAGTTGACCGAACATCAAACTGGAAACAACACATTTTTATGAAGAGGAAGCACCTTATCCAAACTATATTGGTTAATAGGTAGAAAATCCCAACTATCGTTGGTTAACAAGTTAACGATCTACAAAGTGATCCTCAAACCTATATGGAGTTACGGCATGGGGTACTGCGAGTATATCCAATATAGAAATTAAATATTGCAGTCCAAAATACCAGACTTTAAATATTGCAGTCCAAAACCCCGAGAATAATTATTGATGCTCCTTGGTTCGTTAGAAATCAAACTTTACACCGCGATCTAAAAATAAAGTCTATGCTAGAAAACAAGTATATATATATATATATAAGTATATATATATATATACTTGTTTTCTAGCATAGACTTTATTTTTAGATCGCGGTGTAAAGTTTGATTTCTAACGAACCAAGGAGCATATATATATATATATATATATATATATATATATATATATATATATATATATATATATATATATATATATATATATATATATATATATATATATATATATATAGTTTCTTGTTTCAAAAAATCGCCTTCCTTTAAGAAAAAAAATATTTTTTTTTTCTTAAAGGAATCGAAAATATTGTTAGAAATTACGAAAAAAAGTACTGTGATAATTAGAGAATTGATATTATTATTAAAAGGTGCCGAATCGCAAATTTCAATTTTCCACTTGAATAACATAGGATTCCTTTTTTTAAACTTTGGAATTTTATAGCTCTTCAGCGGAACATTACTGTGGAAAGACTATTATTACATATCTTTGTAGTAAATTGAACGTTCTTCAAAAAAGGTCTCTTATAAATTTTCGATAAATTTACTTTTTCAAAAGTTATTTGAGGCTAAAGTTGGATACATAATAAATTTTTACATTTTTCTTCGAAACTATCAATTTTATCGAAAAATGTTATTCGACCTTTTTTGTAAATCATAAATTTTCATTAATACATCTTTCAAAACTCCGTAAGGATCGTGAGTTATATTATTATATAATAATTTATATTATTATTATTATTAAATTAATTTATAATTAAATTGATATGTAATATATAACGGATATTTAATCAGTACGGTGTCAGTATGGTACGGTAATCAGTATCAGTGTCAAATAAATTACATAATACATAATCTTTTTTTTTTGGTTTTTGTATTATTTAACTTAAATAAGTACACGTTTTTTTTAACAATTAATTAGATATAATAAATAAACAATTTTCAATCAAAAAATTGAATAATTTTAATTTTATAATCAATTATAGACAATAAAAATCCGATTTTTATTTATTAATAGGAAATGAAATGATCAACAACAAAGGTAGAATTTTTTTTTTCGATAAAATTGATAGTTTCTTCAAGAAATTAAAAAAAATATAAACATTTATTATGCATTCAACTTTAGCGTCAAATAACTTTTGAAAAAGTTAATTTATCGAAAATTTATAAGCGACCTTTTTTGAAGAACGTTCAATTTCCTACAAACATATGTAATAGCTTTTCCACTACATTTGCTTACATTAAAGGCTTAAAGCTGGGTCCACACTAATAAAATTTTGTGCCAATTTACTGGAACAATTTGTTTGAATTATCTGGTGACAACAGATGGTTCGTGCGTGTGTGCTGTGCGGCGACAATATTTGTGTGTCAGAACGTCTACATTGCCATGTCGGCACACCACATACAACACATACAACCTGCACAACGCAAATTTGTATTGATATAGATCCAGCTTTACGTATACAGGTTCTTTATAACTAGAATAGTGGAATAATCTTAAATTCTATAGCTTATTTCTAAAGAATCATAGGGTTTCAATCTATGCGTTTTATTAGTTATTATCCAGGAGGCTGATAGCATGGGAGTTGGGGTGCACTTCAAGTCGCGATAGATTCTTCGCACTCGCGCACTTGTTTTCTAGCATAGACTTTATTTTTAGATCGCGGTGTAAAGTTTGATTTCTAACGAACCAAGGAGCATGAATAATTATTCTCGGGGTTTTGGACTGCAATATTTAAAGTATTTCTATATTGGATATACTCGCAGTACCCCATGCCGTAACTCCATATAGGTTTGAGGATCACTTTGTAGATCGTTAACTTGTTAACCAACGATAGTTGGGATTTTCTACCTATTAACAAATGTAGTTTGGATAAGGTGCTTCCTCTTCATAAAAATGTGTTGTTTCCAGTTTGATGTTCGGTCAACTCTCATTTCAAGATATTTTACACAGTCTGCCTGGGGGAGTTGATCCATTAAGTGTTATACTCGGGCATGATTCCTTCCTTGGTGAAAGTGACTTCCTGAGATTTTGCCTTTTTGATTTTTAGGCACCATTTTTTTACCCATTCTTCTATTTTGTCACCAGCTTCCTGAAGCTTCTCAGATGCAGATCTTGGTACCCTGCTTATTGCCATAACCGTGGTATCATCTGCAAAGGTGGCTATTGACGTGTTTGGTGTAGTTGATAGCTCAGCGGTGAAGATTTGCAAACGTATGGGACCCATGACACTACTTTGAGTTATTTTGATTTAAATTTGTATAGTAGGTCTGAGTGTCATATAGAAATAATAGTCTGATGGATAAAGAATGAATGATTGTCTTCGCGAAAATAGGCATCATGGAATTAAGTGGCTTTTTTACATCAAATTTCTTTTAGTACATAGGACATACTGTAGACGAATTGAAAGAAATCTAAAAAATGTTATTAACTGTAAATTGTAAATGTTGGTAAAATTATTATCCAAGCAGATTGTAGCAGAATGCAGATTCTACGCGATCCAGCTCTTTCTACAAAAACTCCATTGGGTTGAGTTCAGGACTTTGAGGTGGCCATTTCAAAATTATGTCTTTTCATTTGTTCTTAATATTTACGGCGTAGTTTGCATGTGTGTTTCGGATCATTGTCCTATTGGAACACGATGCTGCTCTGACAAGCTTTTTCGTTAATATTCAATCTATTTTTGACAAAATCACCATATTGTAGACCCAAAATCAATTTTGGATCTACAATTCTCCATAGTTACGTACACCTACAATACACGATTTGAACATCTTCAGTATTCTTTAAACCTAAAATTTCGATTTTTGACTCATTGGTTCACAGCATTTTTTCCACTCTTCATATATATTTCTTCTTATCTTATATCTATCATTCTTCTTTCTTTTAGATAGTTTAAATTCATAGATAAAATATTTCTTCATCTTAAATATCGTTCTTTTTCTTCTTGCTGTTTTGTGTTACTTATTTTATTTATTATTGTTTATCTCGAAAATCGTGAACAAGAAAAGTTTACAGTATGTGTCAAATCCAAAACCTACTAACGAATTTGTACTCTAATGTTTTGTTGGTGTACTGCAGAGTTATCCAAAATTCGAATTACCTCAAAAGTCGTGCCTCCTACTAAAAATTTAGGTAAGGTACTTTTTATAAGCAAAAGGCCAAAATTATTTCCAAAATTTTTACAGGGTGCTTTAAAAATACCGATTTACGATTTTTTGTTTATAAAACTATATGTATAAAATTTTTATACATTTAAAGTGTATTTCAATCAATTTGGGCGGAATAAAATGTAAAATAATATAAAAAAATGCCAAAGTTAAAAAGGTTCATTCTTGGAATGTTTCTGTGATGGGTGATTATCGAATGAATGGACCGAGTGTCCCGCAGGATTGATTATTCGTGACTGGTATTAAAAAGCAAAATGTTCAAACTGCTCCATCATTCCGAATGTTACGTGCCATTCAGTTTTTTTGTTGTTCACTTTTGAGACGATCTCATTTTTTTGTCAGCATCGATATGAAGCATCTGCTTTTGGTTTGGTATACAGGGTTGGGCCAACACGAAGGTACAGCCTAATATTTTACCTTATGATTTCTAACATCTCTAATACACAACAAATGTCGTTAAAAGATGTCTATATGTTATATATGTTTAGTTCGAAGTATTTACACACAAAAGTACGTTAGTATAACACCCGTACATGTACAAAAAAGACAATTTCCTCGCTTGGAATCACGGTTTTTTGTGTGTAATGTTGAGTTTTAATAACAGTTTGTAATCTCAGAGTGCTTATAAGTTACAATGGGTGACGCAAAACTATACCAGAGCACGAAGATACAAAAAAAAATCGTATCCAACGCGGCGTCGGAGCAATACGTCATCGAGACGATCGTTCAATAGATTTGAGGCTGAGAGCGATTCGAAAGAAGTCAAACCGATTTACGAGGACCTGAGCCGAGACGAGTGGCTTGGGAGGCTACACGCAAAATAACAACGAAAGTTTCAATGCTACTTATTGTTTGGAAATTGGTTCCAAAATCTTATTCAAGTGTCAAAAAAGTTGAATATAGCCACTGCTATTACAGTGTGCACTTTTAATGATGGTCTGACTATTATTCTTCGAATTATGAAAGTTTTGGACATGGATATTGGCATTCACTGGTCTTTGACAGGTGTCTCGCGAGAATGGCTCCAGTATCGCCATTTTTAAATATTTTTTTTGTATTGAACCTAAATATATACGAAATAACTTTCTTAAATATTTTTTATCTTATTACCTTTTTTTCCATAAAAAAAAAACAATTGTCAAGAAAGCCCTTTTTTTAAGTTTATAACAGTGATGTTGCCCCTTAAAAGACGAGTTTCAACCAATGCCTGTTTTTCTTTGAGCAATATATAAAATGTATAATTCATATTATATTTGGTACTTCAGTAAAAACTACTTTCAAAACGATACAAAAACAGGACGAAAACTAAAATTTCTGTAATTAGATAAAGTTAATTACCATCTGTATTTTCCATAATACTGTAATAAAAAAAAACCAAAAACGTTGTCTTTATTTAATTACTTTTCCTGAATTGTAAAATGGGAATTTTCAGCAATTTATTTTACAATGGTTAGTTGCACATCTGCTGCAGGTATGGCTGACTATTCGCCTCATAATGAAATTTTTATAACATACCCACGTTTATGGAAATATGATATTGTTCTGTCTAAATATACTGTTGGGCGAATACTTGACCAACGGTAGTGTAGTTTTTTATATATATATTTTTAATGTGAAACTGAATTACTGTTACTTTTTCTTATTTTATATTCTGCTGTAAGTTTGGTACCTTATTGTTTATGCAGAACCTTCATTTAATCCTTGATTTTTGAGTTATTTAAACTTAGGAACTTTCATTTTTTATGTTGAATTATTTAAAGGTGGTATCATTTGCCACCAAAAATATTACTAAAATTTCCTCTGTTACCTGTCATCGATATTTGTTCGCCGTGTTTTCACAGTTTCTATGATTCCTGAGCAAAAAATATATTTTAAAAGAACCTCTTAAACACATTTGATTACGCAGATCAACAAATTTAAACCTTTTTGATAAGAATAGGTGTATTGAGATATTTTGCAATCCTAAATCCAAAAATGATAAGCTAATTACTATTATACGTACAGTTTTTTTATAACAGGGGGTCGATGGTGGGGAAAAAAAGAGACGACATATTTTTACAATCTAATATATATTAAATATAAACATGTAAAACAAGTTAAATTTATGCAAATACATTACTGAGGATTATGTGAATAAAAAACATATAAAACTGGGTCCACACCAATAAAAATGTGCCTGTGTTGAATGTATTGTGCGGCGAAAATATTTACCACACACGCCCCGCCTCGTCCGTGTGTGTGCAACGAGATGTTGGTATGTTACGTTTGATCAGGTTATTCCAACAAGCGTCAAAAATAAAGTTGTTTTTATTTTTCAATGTTTATACTTATTTTCTGTAATTTATACTTTTCTGTTTTGATACAAATGCTTCATCCAATAATGCCTTTAGCGATTGCTTTTCTTTTTCTTGATTAAATTGTTCATTCTTATAAATGCAGCGCACTTCAACACTTCTTGACAATCTGAGGTTTAGTTCGCAAGTTACAGTGATTTTAGTGACGCTACTCTTGTAATTTTGAAAACAATGGAAATATCTGAGTTTCGTTTTGTTTTAATGGGAAAAAATACCGTTCAAGCAAAGCAATGGCTTAACAAGTGTTATTTGGACTCTGCAAATTGTAGAAATGGAAACAAATGTTGATGATTTTAAACGCGACCGTACAAATACCGATGACGCTTAACACTCTGAGCGCCCAAATTCAGCAGCTATTCCATAGAAATCCAAGTTACATATCCCACCTTTAGACTAAAATGGTGTATAACCTCACTTTAGGGCTATATATTTAAATATTTTTTAAATTCTTCGATTTCGATTTATGTTTTTAATTATTTAATACTAATTCAATACTAATAAACAGAATTACTACGTAAATTAAATTATTTATATAATTAATTAATTATCGAATTAATTAATTAAGCGAATTATCACTTGTTGCGAAAAATACGATGATACTGAATATAGCAGTAAATTTTTATATGAAAAAATTAATATTTATAGAATAAAAATTGAAAAAAGACAAGAAATGAAAACAAAATATGTATATGCATTTTTTGTATATTTTTTTTTATATTAAATTTTTTGTAAAATGCAAAAAATTGTTTAACGTCTGTTATATTTTCAGTCACATCATAAAATACGTTATATATAACAAAGTAAAAAATTGTTTTATTCGATTTAAATAATGACTAATAAACATATTTTTTTCAATAGTTTAATAATAGGTGGGAGGAAGTCTTCAACAGATGACTAATGTAAAATCAACACAATTTTGTGTTAATTTTATAATGACACATTTAAAGTGTTACTATTGAACGAAATAAGACTTTTTTAATGTTATGTTAAAATAAAACGAACGAAGAACACAATCGTATTGTGTCAAATCAACACACAAAACTGTTAAATATTTAACACAAAACTTTTTTTGATGTCATGACGGATTTTTTTTTACTGTGTACAGCAACAATTAATTTATTAAGGGAACAGTTCGATGAGAAAATTATTTCGAGGAACAGATCTATTAATTGGCTACCAAGGTCATGTAATTTAACACCTTTAAATTATTTTCTTTGGGGTTATGATAAATATGTGGTCTATAACGATAAACCAGCAACTATTGACGCCTTGGAAGTCAACATAACTAGAACAGTTGCAGACATAAGACCCCAGTGGGTTGAAAAAGTTTGATTGACAGAATGACACGGCGGACATTTGTCCGAAATTATTTTCAGACATTAATGCCATCGAATTATTTTTTATGTTATTTCACATAAAATAAATAATTTCAAGGCATCTAATTTGGTTGTAGTTTTATTTGAATTTAAAGTTCGGACGCACTAAAAAAATCACCCTATATGAAACAGCAAGAACTATTTAGTTTACCTGATATAATTTTTTCTAATTAGTCTATAAATGAATAATAAGTAACATTTCGAAATTTAACTGTTAAAACAATTTGGAATCGATTCACCGACTGCTGCTTCTGTTACTTTCCCAATCGTCAAATTTTCAAGTTTAGCTCGTGTTGTACAGATGTGGCAACGTCGCACCCAAAATACGACCTTCTCGCCAAAATTGCCTTCACTAAACTGCGATCACACTATCGTCCTCACTCTGTCGCTCCAAAGAAACTGTGCTCCCTGCCCGAAGGGAAGGGGAGGATACAACGCCGTCTCCCCCACTTCTCTCTGACGTCGCGCCAAACAATGTTTTGTTGGTTTTCCTTCTTGCTTCATCCACAAGCGGAACTCGTGTCTCTTTCTTTCGGTGCCCGCTTTCGAGTTGGCGCTGCTTTTTCTCTCGGACCCGCGAGAGAGAGTATTGCAAAGTTTGGCAATTTTTGGTCCGGATGACAGAAAAAAGGGACCCGAGAGAAAAATATGAGAAATAAAGCCCTAGAAGTTTTTTGAGGAGCTTAATGGTTATTACGTCCGGGTTTTTTTCCTTTTTGGCTTATTTTGTTAGAACCAGTACCGCGTAGAAAATCGTTATATAGTTTAATAGCGGGAACTATGTTGTTTTCCAATATTGCAGTTATAACTTATAGAAAGATTCATGACACTTGGTTTCCCTGGGTTAGTTGAAGAATCATATATTGAATTCTGTTTCGGTTTAAGCAAATCTAATGACTAATTGTTGTTTCAGGTAAGCCAAGATGTTAATTCAGTCTGCCTTTGTTGATATGGGCGTATCTAGGTAAGATTATTATATTTAATTTTTTTTGTTATCTCCTTAATAGTCTATGATTCATGTTTTACTGAAACGAGTTTGAACTCTTTTCTTAATCTAAGCATCATCTGTCGATTATTGACTATCTTCGACATTTATTTACGACAAAAATCATTCATAATTTTCGGAATAATCATGAATAAAATCATTGAGGCTATTTTCAACTTTCTCAAAAGATGTGAACCGGCTATCAATCAGCAATTTGCAAGTCTGGAAAATATGCGGGGTGTGATGAAATCTCCCAGCCCAACTCGGTGATTGTTTTCAAAGGTTTATGAAACTATGCGTTGTGCTAAACTAAAATGATTTCCCTTCATTCATTGCCAATATACGGCTTTTTTTTCCTCTAAAACGTCACTACCACTAATCAGGCGCTACTGATGACGGTCAGCAGTGACCGTTTGTTCAGATTGGAGCAACTCAATACGCATGACGCCCAGCTGATCCTACCATATACACCCCAACACCTTTTTGGCGTGGATATTTGATTATGTGGTACTGATTGATGACTCACTAAGATTAACCCACGATGTTTACCTTCACAGATCAGAATCTTAGACAGGAAGTTTTTTCTTGAATCTGAGGAACAGTGACACAATAACATCAATTCGTTTACTAGAGGGTGTCCCACTAAGTACTCCGGGATTTCGTTTTTAAATAAAACCAACAATTTTAGAAAAATAACTTGTTTATTTTATCAAAAAGTAGAGACAGTTATGTTTTAAAAATAATATTTTCCAAATGTCCTCCTCGATTTTTTTGCGTAAAATTGTCAATAGCAATTTGGCACTATTACGGTTCAATTTCACCAATAACTTGACACATGTTTTGCTTCAGGTCATTAATCGTCTGAGGATTGTTAGAATAGACTTTGTCCTTGAATAAACCCCACATGACAAAATCGAGAAATTTATTCCAGCTAAACTTTCTGTATGTCGTTCGGAGTAAACACAGTACTACTAGCTCGAACTTCAATGTTATCAGTTTTTTTAAAAACTATCAAATCTTGAACTAATACTCGAAGAGATTTAACACTAAACAACAAATCATTTTTTAAACTTCTCGACGCAGGCATCAGCAGGAGATGATTCAGTTTAATTCTAAAACGAAACTATGAGTTGTATTGTATGTGACAACCGTATTTAATGACTTAACTTCCTGAAGTTAACTAAACGTTACAATAAAAATTGAAACAGTTGACTGAACGGAATAGGTCCTATATTCCGGTTCATGGTTTTCTTTCATTTTTCTATTTGAATGCTTTCGTACACATCCAAAGCCCTATTAGTATTTACACTGTTAACAAGTCTTAAATTACTAATATCTATATTATGGTGATACTCAAGTACATGTCTCACAAGATTTTTCATTTTTCCCATTTCTAATATGGGGAATGTGTTTTTTATATCTGGTTAATATGAATCTTTTAGTTTGTCTAATATACCTTCAATCACAATCTTAACAAACTAATTTCATAAATCGCTGTTTTTTATGTTGATCTACTTTATGTTTTGGATTACCCAGAACTTCTCTTAATATGGTTTGTAGTTTACCTCAGTGACCACTTTTTTCAAAATCTTGTCTAGCTCTCGTGTTAATTGGACACCAAACGGTATTACCATGAATGTATTTTTGTGCTGTTCTTTTTAAAAACTTGAAGGTTCTTTCAATAATCGTCTAAACTTACGTATTCTAGTTAATTTAGCTACAATATTCTTATTATAACCATTCACTTCGGACACCTCCGTTACGAATTTTAATTCTTTGTTATAATTACCTTTATTTCAAGGGACTTTGAATAATATATCTGCCATAAAATTTAAACTAGCCATCTTATTATGGAAGCTACGATTCGAATAGTTAGGAATGTATCTCGAAGTGGTGGTGTTTTTTTGTAAAAATATCAAAACCTAATCTATTTGTATTGTTCCTACTCAGTAAAACATCCGAAAAGAGTAATCTTTTATTGTTCTCAATTTCATATGTGAATGCTGTGGTTTTGGATTTACCATTTAAATCCTTAGCAAAATGTCTATTTTTTAAAGTTTTAATTTTTCGAATCGAAAATTACAAAGATATCATTCACATATCTTAACCACATCCTCGAAAACTAACTCAATTCATCCTTAACCACGGTTTCAAATTTGCTCACGAATGAGTTAGTTATTTGTTTTATATTTTTTTTTTGTTTTTCGCCGCGATCTAAAAGTCAAAAAATATCAAAATTATCTGTTCTTATATAAATAAATAAAGAATCACTGTGTAAAAACCAAACGGAGACAAATTTCTCAGTGATTCTTTTTCTGCAATAAATTTGCCTAACGAACAAAATTTTAAAAAATACAACAAAATTCTAAAATAAATGCAAACTTTTGAACGTTAACGTTTCGGGAGGTCTTCTCCTCCCGTTTTCAAAACGAATCTAAATAATAAATTATATTAATTTCTACATAATGAAAAGATAGGAAGTAA
This sequence comes from Cosmopolites sordidus, assembly GCA_031761425.1. Taxonomy (NCBI): domain Eukaryota; kingdom Metazoa; phylum Arthropoda; class Insecta; order Coleoptera; family Curculionidae; genus Cosmopolites; species Cosmopolites sordidus. The sequence goes on along the minus strand of JARFXV010001875.1, from coordinate 296,487 downwards.
ATATATTTTGTGTATGTCAGTGATACTTACATTGCCAATAATAGTTTTTAATGACAGTGTCATACTACCAAAAAAATGTGTAGGTTAGGTTTACTGTGTGATTAATGTGTATTGAAATACTTAAACGTTTTTAATTGTATTCTTTAGAAACGGGAACCATATTGAATTTAAATCTACCGATTAAAAAGGCTTAAATCTGCCGAGGCATAGCAATACAGTTATTTTTATTTAAATTAATTATAACGGTTTCTTTTAATCTTCTATATTTTGTTACCGATTCTTTTAATGCCGTTTTAGAATTATTCCAATTAATTTTATGTCCCGATTCCAATGCATGTTGACAAATTCTAGATTTATTAAAATCACCCTTTCTAAGAAGGTTTTTTTTTGTTTTTTTTTTTACATTACAATAATATATACGAAAAAGTAACTGAAGTAGATTTTAATCATATTTATAATAGCGTCTATTCTAATTACATATATCACTTCAATATCCAAGAAAATACTCACATCAAAATATTTTAATTATTAAAAAACATGGAATAAATACAAAACACATTAATACACATACAGACAAAGATTTCATTAAGAAAACTGTAGTTAACCTTTCAAATAAAATATTATCTGATTCTGAAAAGTATGTACTTTCTAAAGGAGTAAATTTTAGTATTAGATCGAAAGATGTTCCTAAATTAGACATTATTTCGGCAATAGAGTCCGTTGCAAAATGCAAATGAATACAGAATTAGATTAAAACTTATCTTAGAAAGACCATTTAAAATCAAATCAAATTTATACCATGAGGAAAGGTTAGCTATAGATAAATTAAAAAAAGACACATCTATTAAAATATTACAATCAGATAAAGGTAACGCCACAGTTATTCTGGATACTACAAAATATAATAACAAAATTAAAACTTTAATTGATGAGGGAAATTACACTAAAATAGCTACAGATCCTACATTAAAAATAGAGAAACAAATTTACGATACATTATATAAGCACAAACATGAATTTACAGATCTAGAAAGATCATAACTAACACCACATTATAGTTAAACCACCTCATTTCTATGGTCTACCAAAAATACTCAAAACTAATATACCACTTCGCCCTGTAGTTCCCCATATTATAAACTAGCAAAATTTTTATTACGCATTTTAAATCCACTTTTGGGTAAAATAAATTCATATATTAAAAATACGTCAGATTTTTTAGATAAAATTTGTAACATTAAAATTACAAACCAAAGTTTAATGGTTAGTTTTGACGTGGTGAGTTTATTTACTAATGTATCAGTTGATAAATCACTTTTAATAATGAGCAAGAGATTAGAACATGTCACAATATTAAAAAACCGCACTAAATTAAACCTAAATACAATTTTGGAATTATTCCATGTTGGAATTAACTCCATGTTTAAAAATCACATCTTTTCAATTAGAAAATGATTATTATCAACAAGATTTCGTAATGGTAATGGGTTCTTCTCTTTCTCCTTTGATGAGTAATATCTTTATGAAGGAACTAGAGAATGACATATTAAATAAATCTCCAAAAAAGTCAATAATATGGCTTAGATATGTTTATGATATGTTTGCTATATGGCAGCATAGCATTAACGATCTAAATATTTTTTTTAAAGATATACATTCTCGAGAGCCTACAATTAAGTTTACTGTAGAGATAAAGAGAGAATAAATTACCATTCCTCGACACTTTACAGTTTACAGAAAACCTACAAACACAGATAGGTATCTCAATTTTGTTTCAAAATCGGTCAAAATAGGAGTAATTAAAAGTTTATATGACAGAGAAAAACTTGTTTGTACCGACAGTGATACACTACAAAAAGAAACAAATCACATCAAAGACATTTTAATAAAAAACAATTACACAAAAAATTGCATAGATAAATTTTTTAAAACTTAAAAATCAATTGGAATAATTGCAAAACGGTATTAAATGAATCTATAACAAAATATAGAAGATTAAAAGAAACCGCTATAATTAATTTAAATAAAAATAACTTTATTGCTATGCTTTCGGTAGATTAAATTCAATATGGTTCCCGATTCTAAAGAATACAATTAAAAACGTTTGAGCATTTCAATACAATATACAAATATATATAGAAATTAATATAATTTATTTTTTAGATTTTTTGAAAACGAGAGGAAAAGACCTCCCGAAACATTAAAGTTCAAAAGTTGTATTTATTTATTTTTTGTATTAGTTTTAGATCGTGGCGAAAATCCCAAATAAAGAAAAAAATATATGAACACGCCACAATCATTCAGACAATACATAAATTTGTTTTACTAGATCGCCATAATCCAGCAATTGATATTGCAAAGCAAAACGCCTGCATCTGAGACGAATTATATGATACCTGAGCCATCTTTGTGTCAGACCAACTTTTCTAACGGTCCTTGTAATATAAAAAATATATATGCAAGTATTATGAATGATTAACAGAAACATCTAATGAAAAATATTAAGTGTTTTTTCCTACGATCGAGTCTTCTCAGGGTGCTTCATTTAAATATTAATAATAAAATGCACCAGTTGGACCAAGATGTGTTAAGATATGATTGAAGAAAATTATGCAGAGACCTCTTTTCCTCGCTCCTAATGAAGATCGTGGAGTATATTAAATGAATAATTCATAGTGGAAAAAGCTGAGACAGGCACATTAGTTCTTAGTGAAATGAATATAAATTAAAAAAGAATCTCGAGTGTTTTTTAAGGAGTGTGGGTAATTTTTTATTTGGAGCCTCGTTCGCTTTCTCATTTGTTACTATCGAGAAAGATACAGCAGGTAAAATTAAAGCTAATTGAGTTGAAAGTATAGGGCTGGTGTTTTGAAAAATTCTTGCGTGTAAAAAAGAGACAGGTTTCGATATACATTCTTCCTGTTTGTACTCATTAGTAAAGAAATATAGGCATGTATCAACCACTAAGCTTAATGTCGGTATACGGTCATCAACTGTTGAGCTGTTAAGCCTTGATTTGTGTTTAACCTGAAGTCTATCCGGAATTTTACCGACTGGCTAGTAACCAACGAAAAAAAAACTTCTCTGAAGGTATTCGGCCTTGCCCAGCTTAAAAATGGCGTGACTTAAGGGCATTCCTTGTGGGATTTTGCACTATTGTTTGTTGAAATGCAGTACGCATACCTGGTCTCTCCTCGGACTGTCACCCATCAAAGTATATACAGCCAATAAGTAACGGATTACAGGAGATGCTAACTTCCTTGTCTGTACAAGATGGTAACTTTCCTTTACATCATCAAAAATTCACTATTATGTTTTTTGTTAACCACTTAACTATGCATCGTTTATACACTGTTATGATCATCTATTATTATCATCGTTTATACACTATTGACGCCCATTACCCAGAGGTGTCTGGAATAAGATAGTTGAACACCAGTTCTATAGATGAGCGTTGTAAAGAGCCCCACCACAAACACTACTACTCAACCTCACCCCGAACACTACTATGATCAAAAAGTCAGATGACTTTTTAAATATAACCCAAGGTTTTTTTTCATCCAGATTAACTTTGGCATCTTCTTCAAAGTTAAAACCCGCTCACTGCAATACACGTATTTAAATACTTTTTTCTATTTTAGAAGCACTTTATACTAGAGTTCTGGTATTTTCTTTAAAGAGGTCAGCGAACGCTCTTGATTGCTTCTATAGACTCAAAACAGTGTCCACGAAGTGGTTTCTTTAATCGAGAGATCAAGAAAATTCTCACAATGCCATATCTAATGCTTATTGGTGGCGTTTTTTTGACATAGCTTCATTGTCGTAACACTTAACATTTTCAATATATTAGCACAGGAAATTTCGTTTTTTAGACACAATTTAAAGCAAATTCATCGTAAAAAATAGCCACCTAAAATTTGTAATCATTACAAAAGATTGTAATGTCTAACATTACAAGCGAAATGAAACGAGAGTTGCTATTTATATATCCGGAATTAGCAACAATGGTGTTGCTAGGCGCCATCTGAAATATACATCCTAAAGTTTGACATTGTTGACTGTATACGTATCAGAACGTTTTCTTATACGGATGCTATTTGTGTTGTTTAGTGATTTGAAAATTTACTCTTTAAAATTTATTGCTTTGAGACATCCCTGGGCATTAGAATGACAGGTGTACACAAGATTTTACATTAACATTTAGCCGTGGAAAAGATTTGTTCGCGTTGTATTCCGCATAATTTGACAATTGCTCAGAAATATGCTCATTCGATTGATGCAAAGAAATGCTCAAAAATACAATCATGGTGCGTCAAAAGGCGTTTATAACATCTACACATATGAATATTGGATCTGTGTATGAACCCAAAAGTAAACAGTAGTCGATGTGTGTTTCGAAATGAGCCAAACCCAACAAAAGTTGTTCGCACAAAAAACACTTTGAAACAAACGGTCGCATGTTTTTTGTAATAAATAGGCATAGTGGCCCAGAAATCGTAGAACGGTTAAATCTGAGTTGTACACAACAATTTGTTTGCCAGAAGTATTTGAAGAAATAAGAAAAAACAACCAGCGACGAAGGATCATGCTTCATCATGACAACGCGAGCTCTCACACATCGGACCGAACAATTCAATATTTGACCGATCATCCGCCGTACAGTCCTGATTTGTCACCCAATGAATTCCCGTCCATGAAGAATAAACTACGTGATCAACGATTTTCGACACCAGAAGAAGGTTGATGTGTTCAAATGCATGTTTTGGAGATACCTCAAACGGAAAGGAAAAAGTGTATAATAAAATCATTTTCAATGATAAATATGCAACATACATAAATAGCAACCCTGGTATTAAACTTCTCTCAGATGTCAAGGACAGTTATACCAACTGAAAAATCAAATGGTTGTATCGATACGTAAAGTGCGCGAATTTTTAAAACAAAACTCACCTTACTCTTGTTTATACTTTAGCTGTAATTTTCAATGGCTTCAGGTATCTTAAAACATTCGTCTCATCAAGGAAGGATTTCTCGTTCAGAACATTTTTCGACCACTTTAATCGGACAAGTGAATATTCAAGAATCCTAGATCCGAGAAATATGAAGGCTAATGGCAACACTTCCCAACCAAAGCTTAACATTTTTTTTTGTAACTCTAGCGATTTATCACGACATATGGTATGATATTATCCTTGTGAAAGAAGAATCTTTCGTTGCTAAAAAGACCTTTCGATTTGCGAAATTTGTACTTTTTGTACCTAAACGAAATGTATACCTTTCATATTATATCAGTCAAGTCAGAAATTTCAACATATACAATTTTTTTTCTCTATTAAGTGCTGTTACAATATTTCGATCTGAATGGAATGGATTTTTTGTTATGATTTTTGTAGTTACATTCTTGAATTGCAGTTCATTATAAACATCATCCCATTCTCCACGACGTATATTTTTCTAATCTTCCGGAGCTGGTTTGCCATTTATGTGAAATAATAAAGCAACATTTAAAAATAAATACCATTTTCACAAAACGTACGAGAGTCGTTCGAAAAGTTCTCTACATGACATAGAAAACACAAAATTTTTGACATCTTTTTTATCCTTCAATGTAATCACAGCGGTATATTTGTTGCAGTTCAGTATCTTTAAACTTTTTACTACCATCAGTATAATGCGATCGAACAATTTTCTTAGGCTTGGGAAGCTCTGGGAACCAAATCCGGCGAATACGGTGCATGTGAAATTACTTCGAAGCATAGATCATGAAGCTTTGCAGAAACAGCCCAAGACGTGTAGAGGCAAACTAACGTGGCTAAAGATCAGATTTTTTTGCCCAGATATTAACGTTTAGCCTAAATAGCACCATTTTTTTGGCCCACTAGTGAAGAGTAATACTCCCTAATAATGATCGTGCATTTTGCGAGGCAGAAAAAAACCCGTAACCGTTTAATCAAATTAAACCGTTTTCACTTTCTTTAGCGCACTTTCACCTGCTGTCATCCACTCTTTTGACTGTTGCTTGAGCTCTAGCGTGTAATGGCGGAACCATGTTTCATCTACTGGTATAAAACATCAAAGAAACCTAACAGAATCACATTTAAATAAGTCTAAACACTCTTGAGAAGTGCAAATTTAAATGCCTCTTTGCTCGACTGTTAACTTACACAGCACTCATCGAACAGAAAGCTTTCTCATAACAAAAACATCGTGTAAAATGTAGAATCAATCATCTCTTTAATGGACGAAATAATCATCTTTAATGAATGTACAGCGCGGCATTTTTCAGAAACTTCCAAAACTTGTTTGTTTTACTCAATTATCCCAAACAAGTAATTAAACACAGGCGTCCAAAACTTCGCAGGACACGATCACCCCCAAAGGAGATTTTTCTCGAATCGACTTTGATGGCCACTACAACCCTACGGAGGAGAACTTCAATAACTATTATTTCGATAGTTTGAATGAAGTAGAACACAGTATTGAAGGGCGGGACTGGAGCAATGATGTCGAGGTATGCAAGACTCAGTATTTTTCTTAGTTTAAACATGTTACATTAAACAAATTAAGAAAAGCTGGGTTTAGCTTAAAAAGTCGAATTACGAGTGATAATGAAATTACGATTAGATTAATAAAATAAATTATCGGTTATCCCTTTATTGTACTTAATAGAAGTTTTGAAATTAATATCCTGAGGACTTAAAAACTAGCATTATTGTATCGATTCCGAAAATACTAAAGCCTAGTGTACCAAGTGACTTTAGACCAATTAGTTTATTACTTGTTGATAGAATCATCGAGACTGTTGTATGTGCAGAGTTGAGAACTTATTTTGAAACCAATGAGTTGTAATTTTTTGTTCAATCAGGGTTTAGGACAAAACATTCTTGTGAGACGGCTTTTCAATATACATGCACAACATGGAGAAACGATATAAAGAACGAGAAAATTGTGCTTAGTATGTTTATAGATTTAAAGCGAGTATTCAAAACTGTTGACCGGGATATACTGTGTAAAAAATTATTGAGTTATGGTGTAAGATCAAAAGCCCTGAAATGGATCAAGAGTTATTTAACAGACAGACATCATAGATCCGGGATTGGGGGAAAAATGACGACAAGAAGAGAAAATTATTGGGGAGTTCTTCCGGGTAGTGTTCTGGGCCCGTTGCTATTTTTGATACATGTCAACGATATTTCTACAATATGGGATTGGTGCTTTATTAGTCTTTTTATGGTTGATACTCATATCTGTGTCTGGATATAATTTGCCTGAAATGGATGAAACATTGAATAGTGAACTAGCAAAACTATTTAAATGGCTATGTAAAACTAAACGTCAACTAAACGAACTGAAAACAAGGTCCATTGTGATAGGGTAAAAGAGTTAATGAGTTAGGGTTAAAAATAAATATAAATAATTGTGATATTAAAATTGTAAATGAAATTAAATACTTGAGAGTACTCCGGGATCCTCAGCTAAGGGAAAAAATATTAAATAATATATCGTCACATTTATCACCCTGGTCGAAGAGGCTTGTATACAATACTATTGTTTTGCCCCATTGGTAGACTCCAAATACAGCAGAACAAGGCTATGCGTGTATTATTGAACTGTAATAGATATACACCAATAGAGTTAATGTTACAGTCATTGGATTGGTTTTCTGCTGTCCAGGCTATTGAAGGGGTTAACATGCAATTGATATTATTGAATAATTTTTTGATGCTAAGAGCAAACATGCATTCTTACGATGTCCGTTCTAGGAACAATTAAGATGTACCAATTATGAGAACTACTTGTCTCCAGAAGACATTGTTTTGGGAAGGTGCTTTGCCCGCCCACATAGGGAGCGCTCCTAATGTGCATGTATTTAATAGACTGTTAAATTATTATTTGAAGCAATAGGGCTTCAACTTTTGATTTGAACTATGTTAATTATTGGCTTTTCATTGTATTTTCTTTTGTTACGATTACTTAGAATTTTTCTTACTTTTATTTTTCTTTGTATATTACCTTTGTTTTGTTACTATTAGCTGCATATGGTAAATAAACTGTGTATTTATTTATTTTTTATCTAACGAATCACGCTTGGCACCGAGAACTTTTCTAACAATCCTCGTATACAAAAGTCGTAAGTTTTATTATTTTCTGTAAAGGTCATATAAAGTACAATAATAATATTTTTCTATATTTTTATTCGAAAACGTATTTTATTGTACCCCACGGTCGTTTTAATATATACAAAACATTCTAAGCGGAAAAGGAAAAACCTCCAGCCCATTGATAATCCTCGACCCCTTACGTGCATTCTGTTGACCCTGCGGCCTGTCCGCGAGCTCTGTTTCTCTCTCGATGCAAAACGAAATTGCAACGCGAACCGTCGACCCTCCAACCGGATCTCCACCCGTCCTGACCGGAAACACGTGAAAAATAATGGTACTGTATATATGTAATTCAAATGGCAGCAACCGAAACAAACAATGAAAAAATAAAACAAATGCAAATTTGCATCTCTTTGTTTGTGGAATTCGAGAAAAAAAAGTTCGTATTTCACTACGATACGGGTAATGAATTTCGTTCTTTGATTGGTATCGTCGGTGTGTATTTGTCCAGGAAATGGTTGAAGTTAAAATAAATTCACCATTGTTTTATTTGTAGTATAAAAGAAAAATATATCAATATGCAGGGTGTAAGGAAAATAACTAACGTAAATTTAACCAACGATTATTCACATTATTTGAAAAAAAAAATCCTTACAACAAAGGTCAAAAACTTAAGGGTTTCCGCGAAAAAAAATCCAAATTTAATAAATCACCAATCGACAAGATAAGAATTATCATTTTAAGCAAAAATGTGTAAAAGTATATTTGGCAAAAAATAATTCCATATTATTTAAGGAATAAACTAAATAAATTATTTAAATTAAAGTAATGAATATTGATAAAACATTTTTTTTTAAATTTTAAATCATGCTATTCCTCAGCCAAAATAAAAGTGGCAACGTTCCTGTGAGATGGTCTCCAGCAAAAGGGGTGTTTTCGACAAAAAATATTTTACTGATGTCAAAGTGTGTATTTTAATTCGATTTCGTGAATATCACGATATGCTTCTTATTTACGGATAAGCTGCTGGCGACCAGATTATAAATATACCAGGACCAGACTTGCATAGGCTATAAATATACCAGACTTGCATAGGCTTAAATGGTAGACATTTTGAATCAATTAATATTATTTTTCATGACAATGACAATTTAATGTCTTAAATAATGTTATTTGATTTGAAAATATTAATTTCCGAAGCTTTCTCTCTATATAGCTTTATTCTATCCAACTTTTGACACAGGCCCCTTTTCCAGTTTCCACTCTCCGTCCTTTGCCAATACTCATCCACTTAAATCCAGCTCCCCTCTTCAGATCATCCCGCCCATCACATTTGTGGTCTTCCTCGTTCTCTCTGGTATTCCCGTGGTCTCCAGTCCATCTCTCATATTTCTGTCTCTTTTTATGACCCGCAAATTTCCATTTTGAATTCAGCCATCTGTTTTACTATGTCTATTGTGTTTGTTACACTTCTAACCCATTCATTTCTTTTCCTATGTCAGTTTTATATACGGTTTTTTATATTTCCATCGATCTTTGCGTTTTCATTATTATTTCCTTACATGACAGGAAGTATACATTGATTATATATCTTGCTCTTGAGGTATTGATTATATTTTTTTATTCTTCAGGATGTAACTGAGTTTGCCAAATGATATCTAAGCCACTTTAATATATCTATTAATTTCTTCTCATTGATTTTCCTTACTTAATTTTACCACTTGTGCTAGAGACACTACTATGATCAAAAAGTAAGGTGATTTTTTATTTATTCATTATAAAGTATATAAAGTATTTATTTATTCATAAAATTTGTTTTCTCCTTGCAATTGTCTTTGAGTTTGGTTTTCCTTACATTGTTTTACCAGTTGTCCTAGAGACACTACTATGATCAAAAAGTAAGGTGATTTTTTATTTATTCATTATAAAGTATTTATTTATTCATGAAAATTTATGTTGTCCTCTTCCATTGTCCTCTTTGTTCATTCTCACTGCAATACACGTATTCCAACGTTTTTTTCAGTCTTTCAGTTTAATTTTCCGTACATAGTTTTACCAGTTGTCCTAGAGATACTACTATGATCAAAAACTAAGGTGATTTTTTATTTATTCATTATAAAGTATGCGTTTATTCATTAAAATTTATGTTGTCTCTTTCCATTACCTTCTTTGTCCATTCTCACTGCAATACATGCATTTCAACGTGTTCTTGAGTCTTATAAATAGTTTTTATATTCGACTTCTAGTACGCCAGCCACCAGCGAACTCTTTGGATGGCTTCCATGGATTTTAAACAGCGTCCACGTAGTGGTTTTTTGTCATCGTGGAAATAGGAAAATCACGCGGTGTCATATCTGGTAAATATGGTGCTTGAGGAATGGTATTTGTTGGGAAACATTGACGACATTGGTTACTCAAGTCCTACCACTTGTCCTACCAAAAAAAGCAAATATACGTAAATTTTTAAGACACTAGTCACCTTAGTTTTTGATTGTAGTAGTATATTCTCGTTGACTTGATTTAATCTCATTTTAGCCTAATTTAATAGTGGCGCCTTCTTCCATATTTGTCATTATTTTTGTTTTATTGTAGTTACTAGTAAGGCTTATTTTTCGAGATTATGTTTCTAATTATTTTAATATTTCTTTTACTTTTGTTTTATTTTCTATTCTGAAAATGACATCATCAGTTGTTCCTCCCAGTTAAGTTTCTTTTTGAACACATGTTCTAACGCTTGATAAGATTAGATAATTTTGTCGATATATTGTCTCCCTGTTATATGCCTCGTTTTAAATATACCATTTTTGTTTCAGCTATATCCAATTCGATTAAATTATCAAAACAAAATTCAAATATAGTTATAGAATCAGTTCAATCGAACCTATAAGCTTCAGATTTCATGGATGATAAGGCAAACGACAAAAAAAAAGAAACACACAGAGAAAAACTAAATAAATTGCTTTTATAGTTGCCATGGGCCGTTCTCTCACGGTCGTAAAACCAAAACGTTTTCGGAGGAAAGCCGAATTTTCTAATTTTCTATTGTTTCTATTTCTGGATATCGATGTTGTGTGGTCGTTTTTAAAGGTGAAGGTCTCGAATAAAGGGGAACTGCGACTACGATAGTCGGGAAGCCCTCGAAGTAATCCAACTCCGGCTAGCTCTATCGATTTTCCACAGCCCCCATTCGGTCTGGCTGGCTGGCTGGAGGAGAAGGCTGGAACTCAGACTGGAAGTTTTCATATAAATTCTTTTTCCCCCCGTTTATTAAAGGTCTCGTTTCCCGGACTAGAGATTTTCCGTTTACGCGAGCTCTTCGTCATTCGATATTGGTCTACAATGACTACATTCATCAACGAAGAAAAACTTAGTTTTCAAAAAATAGAACTTTATGTTGTCTTTGTTTTCTAATATTAAAATTTACTACTATGGTCAAAAAGTAAGGTGACTTTAAATAAAACATAAAGTATTTATATATTCTTTCAAATATCAATTTGTCTCTTTTAAAATAATCCCCTCTCACAGTAATACACAGATTGCAACGTTTTTTATCATCTTTAAAACAGTTTTATACTCGAGTTCTTCAAAACGGCTTTCACGAAGTGGTTTCTTTCATGGTGGAAGTAGGAAAATGACATGGTGCCATATCTGGTAAATATGATGCTTGTGATATGATATTTATTTCATTATATTCATTTTTTAGACAAATTCATGAATAGTTATTGTGAGGTACAATGGTGAGTTATCGTGATGCAAAATTGATGAATTGTACAAATGCTCTGATACTTAATCGGCGATTACTCAATATAAGAGCTTTGATTTTGATAATGTTTGGTAATGGTTAATCTGGAAGATCTTCCTGTGCGAAATTCATCTTCAACTGCTTCTATATCACTATTATGAGAGTTGCTATTTATATAGTTTTGAACGGTTATACTTAAACTAATGAAATTTGGAATGTGAAAATAACTGGACGTAAACTCCTTTTCTAGTAATAACTGATGACGTAATCATCATAGATGACGCCACAATGTCATTGTGACCAATAATTTTCAATGGGATTCTATGGCAAGCGACACCTCATTTGAAAGGTATTTAAAAGACCCATTCAACCATACTAATTTTGTTTGGGTTCAAGGTAGTTTTGATGCATAAAGATTCACAAGTCCGCCTCTGGATAATTGTCAAAAAAGTTGACGTTTTTGTAATTCTCCAACCTATTTTTCTGCTTTTCTATGGTTTCAATTTTTGAATATTTACTTGAAATCTTTTTGCACGAAACGTTTGAGTTTCTAAATAAACACAATTGTATGTACTTAAAAAAAGACAAGGTAGCAGCTATCTTAATTCTTGGTGAATGCGGAAAGAATTTTCATGCTGCGGAGCGCCTTTTTAATGAGAGGGGATACCTATATCGAGAGGGGATTGTTCTATATCGAGGAATTATTTGAGGGAGCTTCTTCATAAATTTGCAACAACAGAACATTGCAACACAACAAATTTCATTAGTCATAACCGTTCACAAGATGGGGGGGAGGGCTTTTGGCTAGCACTGTATATCCGGAATAATAAATAAAATCTAATATTTATCATTGAAATTAGTTTTGTTTTTCAAAATATACTCCGCGATGATCGATACACTTTTGCATACGTTTGAACCAAGTTCATAAGACTTTTTCCCTTTCTTTCCTTTTTTGAGGTATCCCAAAATATGCATTTTGCACGCATCAACCGCTTCTTCTGGCATTAAAAATCGCTGATGCTAGTTTATTCTTCACGGATGGGAACAAAATGAAATCATTGGGTGCTAAATCAGGACTGTACGGCGGATGATCCATCAATTCGATGTTTTGACCGGCCAAATATTGAGTTGTTCGGTCCGATGTGTGAGAGCTCCCCTTGTCTTGGTGAAGAATGATCTTGCGTCGCTGGTTGTTTTTTCTTATTTCTTCAAAGACTTCTGGCACACAAATGGTTGTGTACCATTCACAATTGACCGTTCTACGATTCTCTAGTGGCACTGTAGCCATATGCTCATTTATCCAAAAAAAACAGGCGATCATTTGCTTCGAAGTGCTTCTTGCACGAACAACTTTTGTTGGGTTTAGCTCACTTTGAAAGACCCATACAGTCGACTGCTGTTTACTTTTCATACGACCAAGATTGGTCACCTGTTTAGATGTTATACACACCAATCGACACGAGCCTTTTTTTTAGCGTTGTCAAGTTATATGGAATCCAACGCGCACAAATCTTTTTCATGTCTAAATGTTACTTAAAAATCTTGTGTATGCTTGTCATACTACTGCCCAATCTCGCGGTATATCATTTGACAATCTCGTTTTTTTGACAAAATTTAATGTAAATCTATTTTAAAAATCACCGACAAAAATGTCTAACACACAAGACACTACAACTTTTTAAAAACAAATGGTTGTATCGATGTTATGTTGTATCTAAACCTTAGTTTTGAATCATAATAGTAAGTACATCGTGTGCTGAATTCTACATTATACATAGTTGCTTAAATTTTGAATATGTCTGTAACAAAGCATCTAAATTTGTAAATAAAATTCGAAGCAGGTCTTTTTCGATATACAGTATACGTGTGACGTATTAACTCCGTTTAATAACGCTTAACTCCTCCCTTATAATAATTTTAAAACGCTAACTCTGATATCCCTTTGAAGTCTTTCTGTAAATTTTCGTTTATTACTTCAGTTATCTCTAAAAAACCTTCGCAGAAGCGATAACTAAATTTGGGAAAATGAGAAAATGTCACAGGATACTATATCCGGAGAATACGGTGCTTGGTCAATATATTTTATTAAGTTTTTAATGAAAAAATCTGTATTACGAATTTACGTATAACTTATGCTCGCGCAGCAGTTCATAACTCACAAATATCATGTTTTGTAAAAGAGGTAAGAGTTCTGAGTGTACCGTACCATGATAATCCAAGTGAAGATTTTTTTGCGATTTTTGCATGGTATTTATTGGGTTTTAGTTCGTTTTCGAATCTTGCTTATTATACGATTGCTTATGATACAATTATCAATCATAATTCTATATTAGGCTAATATTGAAGTAAAAGAAGAAATATATTATGCAATGATTGAATTCATCATATCACCAGATTTATCATTTTGTGAATATATAATGACGCAGCGGGTACATCGTGTGTATACCATGTAGGGATTACATAGCAGTAATAACAACTGGTGATTATTAGAGTTTTGAACAATGTGGTCAGTTAGATTTAAAAGAGCACCTGGTGTTGACATCCCCAGGTTAATAATGGGATCTTGAAGTACGGTGGTGGTTATCATTACCTTCAAAAACAGACGACTCTAGTATAACAGCTGCACTCTTAATTGTCCTTATAATCCTACAAGAAAATAGGGACTTCGCTTATGTTCTGGTTTTGTAGTAGTTGTCACATTATTACCACACGCACCCCAGAATAATATAATATTTGTAATCAGAACTTTTCAGATTGACATTGTGGCCTATTGTGTTTCAGTAAACTTAAATATTTCCCAGTAATTAAATTGCGATATTGGATACTCAAGGATGAATTCGTAGTCCATCATCTATGTCAAGTACTAAGTATTGCACATCAGCAAGTTATTCAGTCCTATATTTTGTTCGGACCACGATCGAAAACATTATTAAAAGAATCATATGATGACCCTTTATTTTTTATGATTTTTATGATTACATATGATGACCTTTATTCAGCCAAAGAGCTGGTCTAGAAATAAATATAGACCAAACAAATGTGTTGGAAAAAAGAACCAATCCAAGAATTCAGAACTGGATAATCGGCGATGACAATATTGAGTGTTGTGAAGTGTTGATTAAGTTGTGATTGAAAAGTTGTGAAGGAATTTGCGTATCTGGGAAGCTGACTGGGCAACTTGACAAAAACATCATTATCACAGGAGATAGAGACTTTTTCAAATTGAGCATTTTTTAAAATCTTGAATAAAACACAAAATTTGCGTTGATGTCAAAAAACTTTTTAACGATAATTGATTTCGTAAAAAGTTAAAAAAAATAACGACTGTACCATGGTATTAATGTGTGGACTTAAAAAAAAGAATTGAAAGAAATTGTAAATATAAATACGTTGAATCTGTTACGTTATAAAAAATATTTTAATCTACCATGTGTTTGTATAGTTGTACCTCTACAGAAATTTTACGCAAGCTTAGGAGGAAGACACTCCGATTAGACAGACACCCCACCAAGCACTATATAAATATTAATCAACTGTCAATACCTGAGGAATCGTTATACCTATATAATCGTTAATGCCGGAAAATGACCCATCCCAAACAACCAACTCGTATGCAGATCCCAACTGAATAACAAACTTCAATCTATAATCGACACCTACGACCGATGTTTCCCCTACTGCTTCTCCGATATCAATGACCCAACAGAACGAAAATAACTTCGTGGCGGGCGGAGCTCGACCCGTGAAATGCGCATGATCCTCAAATGCAATTGGCTGAATCGACGGCAGCCATCATGGAAACTGTCGGCGCTTGCTTGTGGTACAGACGTTACCCTTGGCAACCAATGTGTGTGACAGAGTCAACGAATGACGGCGTTGTTGCGCCGAAAGTGGGAGGTGACCAGTAGTGGGGATTTAGCTAGATTGCAGACAACTTTTGTCCGGAACGGAGCTAGTGGGAGAATGTTTCAGGATGTGGAATTTATTTTGGGATCAGATGGGGCGCGAGAATAAAATGTGGATTTGTTGTTGATGGCATGCTGTGTTGCCAACATAACAGATTATTATAAAGATTTTTTCATTTTTGTTTATTTTATTCTAGTTTAAATGTTTGTATTGTACTTTTGCTTTTGTGACCTCTGGCTAGCTGTATGAACCGGTCATAAAATAACAGAGAATTATTATAGCTTGTGTGTACAAAAAAGGACATAAAATCATAGTTGAAAGGCGACGCTAAAGATGAATAAATATTTCATACTGAGTTTTAATACTAAGAAAGACAACGATTTTTCACGTAGGATTGATTGATTTCCCGAATGATGTTTATTTGGTCGTATTTTAACATTAGGAAAAAAGACCTTTTGACTTCCAGCGATATTTCTGAAAGCCGTTGGGATAAATAGGAAGTCGTTCCTACAGGATGCACGAACACTATGGTGTTTCTTTTGCTTGTGGTGCGGATGTGGAAATGGCGAGAACGTGATGGATTCGTGTATTTCTTGGAACGTTCGACAAATTTGCCAAGTGAAAGTTTATTCTAGTTAATAGTTAATATTGAGGGTTTCAGAAACTATCTTTAAAATCCATGAAACTTTCTTTCTATTAGGTCTACTAGAACGTTCTGTCCATTTTTAGAATAAAACAAAATAATATATTTTTTATACCTTGAATAAACTTAAAAAATATATGTTCTAATAACTTCTTTGCAAGAACTAGTATGAAATCAAGAACTTAAACTTCTGTAGTTTTCTGTCATTTTTTTTGTCCAGCTTATGTAGCATATTAAGTACTCTTACATGGTAATATACTTAACCTCTGGAACCTCTGCACCAAAAGATTGTAAAGGCATGCAAAAATATTTTTTATTTTAATTTTCATAATTGTCAAAAATTGTTCATTTTCTCTGGATTTTAATGACACACCCTAAACTTTTCCACTAATGGATTAAAACTACACCTCTCCAACCATTTCGTACTAAACGAATCGTGTTCGACACAACAACGTTTCCTAACGAAAATTAACTCTCCACCAGCGTCTTGTGTTTTTGCTTCGAATTAACACAACCGCCATTTGCAAGCGCAGCCGGCCTTTCTCAGAAACCCCACAAACCAAACATGAGCCGCCAACCAGCCTTCAAGTGTTCATTAACGTTTAAAGAGCTTTTAATCGTCGCATTTTTAAGGCCAATTCAAGGTTAGAAAGATCGTTGGTACCGGTACCGACGGACGGATGGGCGCATGAAATGTGGGTCGCAGTTGTTTGTATGCCATCGTTGTTGTTAATTGTATTCACGTAGCGGTCTTTGTTGGGCTTTCGAAATGGGAATTGAAAATATACGACAGCAATATTTCTGAATGTTTATGTTTAAACTTTTATTTTTTAATGTAGTCACTGACAATAAGATTTCGACATTATTCGAATTATATGTTACTTACTCATCAAACAGTAAATTAATAATCACTTATGAACGTTAATTTTACTCGTTACTTATACACGAATATTATCAGTCATTATTCATCAGTCATTACTTATTCACAATTTCTGATCAGGTTTTCGTGTGTAGTTTTGTTGAACTATATTTTGTTCTGTGTAGATGTTAGGTTTTCCCAAAGAATAAATTTACGAATACCGCGTATAAAACGTCATAGCGTATTTGAGATTCTCAGACCGCGACTTGGTACCTAGTAGCCTTTACAGTAGTAGTAGTGACAACAAGATTCCTAGTAGTCAACTGCCTCGAAAGTTTGAGCACACAAAATCACCAGGGAACCATTTTTTTTATAAAACATGCAACATGGAATCGAAATGAACTTTAATAACACTAGTTTACATGGTTTTTATACCCCAGCTGAAAGTTGTTAATTATTTTTTATTTAGGTAAGAGTTATCCAGAAAAAAAAATTATAAAAAATTCTATCACGTCTGCTTTTAGAAATAATTATTTACTTAAAAATGTAAAAAAATCTTAGTATGAATAATAAAAAAAAATAAAAATGGTAGTTGGATAGGTTTCTCTTATACATTAGTGGAGCAATCCCCTAACATGTTTTCATCCCAAAATCCTTGATGTCGTTCTTCGAAAATCTTTAAATCTTGGTGAAAACGTTCTCCCTGTCTGCTTTTAGAAATAATTATTTACTTAAAAATGTAAAAAAATCTTAGTATGAATAATAAAAAAAAATAAAAATGGTAGTTGGATAGGTTTCTCTTATACATTAGTGGAGCAATCCCCTAACCTGTTTTCATCCCAAAATCCTTGATGTCGTTCTTCGAAAATCTTTAAATCTTGGTGAAAACGTTCTCCCTGTTCGTCACTCATATTTTCTTAGTTTTCAGGGAAAAAACTCAAATGCGAGTTCAGGAAATGAATCTTCAATGACATGTTCACTCCCATCTGTTGAAAATTTTTCAATAAATCTGCAACAATATCTTTATAATTTTCACTTTTTTTCCCAAAAATTTTTCGACGATCATTTTGAATGACTTCCAAACAACTTTTTCATTAACAGATAAAAGGCTTTCAAGCTGAGGATCTTTTACAACTTTACGGCTCTGTAGGCCAACAAATATCCCTTCTTTTAGTTTTGCTTCTGTAATACTTGGAAAAAGTTTTTGTAAATACAGAAATCGTCAGAAATCAATTTGACTTCAACATCACTTTCATTGTCATCTAGTATATTTTGACTCGAATTATCGGGACAAATTGGATATGGAAGATCCTTCGAATGTAAAATTGGCGTAATAACAGACGGAATTTCGGCATATACAATACTCGCCTTATTTTTTTTATTATATCCCACTGTCTTCGTAATACAAAAGTCTACGTTCTCTCCATAACATTCGTGAGCCAAATGGAAGGTATACGTTATCTCCTGAAGACCACTGGAGTAAAACGTATACTCCAGTGGCAGTGGTTCTACAGCTTTCACCCACTTTTTATCTTGATTGGCAACAGTAAATCCAAAATAATGAAGATATGCACTTTTTAACGAATCTACAATGGGTCTTCTTTTTTTTTTTTTGAAAATATAAACTGTCCACAAACGTAGCAAAAACGATCAGAACTTTGTTTACACATTCTATTCGACATTTTCATTCAATTTGAAACAAGATATTTGTTGTTTGAATCGAGTAAATAAATATTAAACTGACGTCACCACGTAGAGTAGTTGAAAAATGATTTGACTGTAGAAAAAAATGGGACATGATGAAATATTTCATTCAGCAGCATCATTTCAACAGCATTCTGAAAGAATTACGCCCAATTACACCTCCTGATCATAATGTGATTCGTTTAACAGTAAACAGTGACTCGTTTAGGATATAAAGGCTTCTCATGAATATCGTCGTGAATCGTAAATTTTCCTCACTCCAAATACGGCAATTTTGTTTATTAATATAGCCACCAATTTCAAAATGTGCTTGATCTGAGAAGATGATATTTTTTTTCAGAAAAATGATCTGTTTGTTCTTTGATCCAATTGTCAAATGCACGGTGTTCTGAATGATCCAGTGGCTTTAGTTTCTGTGTTATCTATCTTCAGAGCTAAATCATTTTGTAAAATACGCCGTGTTGTGGATTCACTGAGTCTAAATTGTTGTAAACGTCGAATAATGGAAATTTCTGGGTCTTCAGCAACACTTTCACGTACCAAATCAATATGCTCTTGTGAACGAGCATTATGACTTGCTTTTTCATCTTCCACCGAACCAGTTTCTTGAAATTTTTGAATACTTCGATTAATAGTACTTTCAGATCGACAGTTGTGCAAACCGTAAACATCATGTAATTTTCTAAGAACATTTTTCACTAGACGTTCATTTTCGTAAAATAATTCAACAATTTTAACGCGTTGAATTGTGTACGGCTCCATTTTTATAAATGTCATACGTTACACTTCTGAAATAAGACTAAACCTTGGCAAATTCACAACGCCATCTGTGATTTATTCACGAATTAAAAAATGCTCACTTTGAAAGACTGGTTACAAGGATATCGATATTGCGTGGTATGTTCAGTGACTCATATGGGCGGGATACGTGGTGAGAATTTCAGGAATCCAAATACCAAGATAAATCATGGAGGGACGAAACGGGGATAACAGAAAAAGAAGTAGACCAAAGTCACGATAATCGGACAATGGAAGAAGAGATGCTGAAAAACTACAGCACATTAAAAACGGGTAAGGTGCTGCTGGAGATCGATTCGGTCGGAGGCGAAGGTTGAAGAAGGAAGAAGATTTTTTACTAGATCATTACAAACAAACAACTAAACGCACGCGTCTGAAATTTTTCAGCACGCCATCTAACAAATCATACTTGTCAAATATCATAGGCATTTGTTCATATGTCCTTATCTCTGTATCAGACCGAGAACTTTTCGAATGACCCTCGTATAACTTTGAAGCTTCTCACTTTATGTACTTTTGATGATCTGCAGCTGTAACTTCATCTATTGAAATGCCAATCAATCTATATTTGACCTGCACTGTGTCTATACCTGAGATAAGACCTGATTGGATATATTCATAAATATTGATACATAATAAACGGGTTAAAAAAGAAAATCGGAGCTAAGCTAAACGTGACGATGGCTTTTTATGTCCCAAACCCTGACATTAACATAATCTAAAGCCGATCGCAAAAAAAATTAAAACGCTAAAACGTGTCATAACAGTTTAACGCTTCTACTTTCGTCGATTATTATTTCGAATGCTCTCTATTTTTAGAGACGAACCAAGGCACAGTGTATAACTTTGGTGTGTTTTCGTAACGGACCTGGGTATGTTTATTTTCTCGCTGACGACGTGGCATGACGTGGTGGGTGAGCATGCTGCTACATGGCGTGATGAGCATACATCAATAACGAAGTAACGTATTGGAAAAAAGAATACTGCGTACGGATTTCTATTATTATTCTGTTAGGACGAGGTGTTTCCATGCACACATACACATTATGCATATGCAATATGACACCAGCATGAATAGAATGCATTAGTTAATGTGTTCATATTCAATCGGGAAAAACATCCACCAAGGATGTGTTAAGGTGTTGTCTATTCTTTCAATTAATAATTTCATTGTTAGATTTAAATGCATACAAAATATTAGACCCCCAACTTAATTCTCTTTTTTTTCGTCTTATATTTATTTTAATGCGCCATCTGGTAGGTACAAGATGAGGTATAATATATGAGGTTACAGTGAATTGTAACCTGAAAAATACACTGTAGATGCGTGCAATGTCACTCGAAATTCCTATTTCTCGCACTTTAATTAAAAAAAATGCTGTGGAAGCTCAATTTATAATTTGTGTGTCTTTGGGAGATGTTTCGTACAATACTTGTTAGAATTGTAAAACATATTGACTGAAATGATGCAGAACGTCCGGGATATCCAAAAAAAATGGAGGGTGGAGGATTGGAAGCATTTTTAAGCGTTACACAAGTTAGGAAAGTTTCTAAAGAAGAGTCGTTGAAAATAGGAGTGGACACTGACTTGCGGCGAATACTGAATCATCTACGATAATTTAAGGAGACGAAAATCGTGGGTTAGTCCTGCTAAACCAACAGTTAGTTCGCAAAATCAAATATCCCCGTCAAGAAATTGTTGATATGTATGGTGGGATCAGTTGAGCGTTGTGCATTATGAGTTATTTCAATCTGGTTAAATGATCACTGCTGCCCGTTATCAGTAGCAACTGATTTGTGTTAGTGACGCTATTGATGAAAAAGACCTTATACTGGCAAGGGAAGTAGGGAACTCATTTTGTTTCAGGACAACGCACGTCCAGTCACAATCATATACAACATTAATATTTAGGTCCTTCAAGTCATTAATCGTCTGCTGATTGCTAGAATAGGCCTTGTTCTTGAGGATGCCCTACAGGAAAAATCGAGGGAGGTTAGATCGTCTGATCTTGCACGATACCAATTCGAGAAATGACGCAGCCAGGCGAACGTATCCGAAACAAATCCAAAGTTTCCAAGGATAGCGTGAGCTGCATGTGATTGCAAACGCCATTCGATTTTGCTGATTTATATGGTCCCGGCTTTAGTCGTTCTTTGATCCACTCTCCAGGCGTTCAGCTTGAGCGCGACTGATGATATATATAACACACCCTTCCACCTCTCGAACGGTATCCTCCTACATTGAAATCCTCTGCTCGAGATATATAAAGTGCTCTATAATATCTAAATCATTTCCTAAAACTGAAATTCTTCTGTCCTCAGCAAATTTATTGAACATAACCTGACTCTTTTTCAGGTTTATTTTTAAGCCAAATGGTTCGCCAGCCATTTGCAGCTCTTGTATGCGTCTTTTGCAACTTCTCTGGGTCTTGTGAAAGGAGGGCGGTATAATTGCAAATCTAAGATGGTTTAAGTTTGCACCATTGATCTTTATACCATCTTGTTTCCAATCTTGATTACGGAATACTTCTTCAAGGCAGGCCGAGAAAAGAATAGGCGATATTGCGTCACCCAGCCGTACATCTCGCTCTACATTAATTCCAACTTCAAGATCATCAAGATGAATTGTCGCTGTAGCTTCACAATTTATCGATCTCAATAGGTTTACACATGCTTTGTCTACCCCCTGGAGATTGAGTCAAATTTTTTTTCCTAGTCGATAAAAGCCAAGCACAGTGGCATGGTATATTCGTTGTGTATTTTGTGTGTGATTTCATCTTAGTGAACACTTTGTACATTACTGATATTGGACGGTAGTTTTTTAAATCTTCCTCTGCTCGTTTTTTATGTAAAGTAATTACTTCTGCATTTTTCCATAAGCCAGGCACTTTTTGTTCTTTGGTGCATTTTGAGAATAATTTTTTTAATAATTTGCCGGTGTTTTATGTAAAGTCCGACCACCAGCTTTTAGCATTTCAACAGTTACACTATCCTTTCCTGGAGCCTTGCCATTTGTCATCAATTCTACAGTCTTTGTCACTTACTCCACTAGGATATCTGGCATTTGTTCTTCCGTCGGTATTGTTGTCTTTGACTGGTTTTGAGCTTCATATAATTATGAATAACATTTTCTGACCACCTCTAACATTTTCGTACACGTCCTGCACACTCCTCACGCATTAAGGCATAAATTTACCTTCTTTTCTTTCTCAGCTTCTGTTTAGCCTTGTTAATTCCCCTATTTTCTTTCTCTAATACGTTTTCTTATAGTTTTGCAGAGCTTAGCGTACCCGACCCTGCCAAAAGAACTCATGCATTTTTCATTTTTCGTCGTTTTTTCATTAAATTAACGGATTTACCGGAGATTTTTGTCTGTTTGAAACATTTTTCTTCTGATGCTATTGAAGCAGCCGTTTCAACCATATTGTTAGTGATTTCTTTATATTGGACTGTTATTTCCATCTCCTCCGTATTTTGCTACACAGCAAAGTCCTCTATAGCAATTTCTCAGAATCCACTTTACCTTTCTTTGACCTTACAATTCTTTCGTGCTCTCTTCGACAGTAAATCTTAACTTTTGCTCGTACCATTCCGTGGTCACTTCCAACATTAAAATTGTTGAAGACAGTACAATTGCAAAATATTGTTTTATCGTTGATCATGATGGAATCAATTTCACTTGTGCGTGCAGATGCACTTTTGCCACCGATCGCCTTCGCCCAACTGTCCACCATGCGACGTCACGTGTCTCTCGGGGCCCGTTTTTAGCCTTTCAGCCTTAATCAGCCGAGCTGTTGGAAGCAGTGGAAAGTAGTTGGGAGAGACGATCGGGGCCAGGCCAGGTTAACTGGCCATTTTAATGACGGGTCGTGATCGCATACAACTCACGTCATCATACGGCTATTGTTCGTAGCAGTCAGGACCGCTCGTAACATGCCTGGAACCTCGAGTATAGTACACGTCAGCCAGGCCAGGCCAGGTCAACTGGCCCCGATCGTCTCTCCCAACTCCTTTCCTTGCGTTCGTCTGGAGCTAGGCTGATGACGACTGAAAGACTAGAAACTGGTCCCGAAAGACACGTAACATCGCATGGTGGACAGTTGGGCGAAGGGGATCGGTGGCACCACGTGGAGAAAGGGTGAAAGATTTCTGTAATATTTCCCTCCACGGCTCCGTTACGCTACCTTGTGGGCATATATATATATATATATATATATATATATATATATATATATATATATATATATATATATATATATATATATATATATATATATAGAAATATAGTCAATGGTTAGTTTCTTGATCGGGAGGAAGCCCCACCTATCCCTTACATTGGAGGGTACGTTTCGTCTGTTGGTGGTTACACTCACCAGACTACCGACATATGCTCTCTTGCCAAGAATAGGGAGTCCCTCTCCACAATCAAACAATCCATATTTTCGCCGACTTCTCGTCGGATGGCTTATGGCTCTTGGCGAGAGAGCATATGTCGGTACCCTGATGAGTCTAACCGCCAACAGACGAAACATGTGCTCTCCAATGTAAGGGATGGGTGGGGCTTCCTCCCGATCAAGCAACTAACCATTACTCATTATGGCGGAGACGCAGGTTGTTGTGCGTTCCACATGAGATTGTGGAACCCAACGGTCGGGGGTGTATAAATCCTGACTACTGATGTCTCGTTGGACGCAGTCCAAAGAAGTAAAAAAAACTCATATATATATATATATATATATATATATATATATATATATATATATATATATATATATATATATATATATATATATATATATATATATATATATATATATACATATATATATATACATATATATATATATATATATATATATATATATATATATATATATATATATATATATATATATATATATATATATATATATATATGCACAAAGCACTGTCAATATACAAGAGCCGAAGTAGTAACCATATATCTCTTTCGGTAGTTGTAATGTGATTATACTATTCCTGGAGGAAAGATAGGAAATAACAAAAAGCTTCGGTTAGAACTTTAAATGATATATTTCTTTTTCAATTATACCAATTAGTCCTATTGGCGCACCAGCAATAGCCGATATACTACAAAACACTTTTCTAAAATTCCAAACATACAATTTCGAGCGTCTTAAAAATAATATTCCATTTCGATATAAATTTTAATGGGCTCTAACAGTTACTCTAGAGCGGCAACATATTGGGTCTATAATTGAAAATGCTCCTCGCTAAAGGAAACTATCTATTTTTCAAACTTTAATGTTGGGTTTCGCCTCACCACCTGCATTACCGTTTTAATCAACGTTGATATGTATAACAAAGAACAAAGGATTTAATGATGACCCAGAAACAATCGTTACATATTTTATAGCATCTTGGAAACTAGGCTAGCGAAGTTAATAATAAAGGCAATATGTAAATGATAGTTTCTAGGTCGATGAGACCCATGTACTCTATTGGATAAAAATTTTAAAAATCTTTTGCATAATTCTTACATGTTCAATATCCCTTTTTAAGTGCATGTTATTGCGAATATAAAGGGTTGTCCAATAAGGGCGTCAGAAATTTACAATGAGGTATAATGATATTTGATTGAGATTTGGTACGTGAAAGTGTTGCTGAAGGCTCAGAAATTTCCATTCGACGTTCACAACAGTCTGGATTTTTTTGGAACAGCTTGTCAAAAAATAATTTTTTCAGATGAAGCCTATTTTGAAAGTGATGGCTATGTTAATAAACAAAACTGCTGCCTTTGGGGTACTTCACTGTTTGGTGTGTATTATGGTAAGGAGGTGTAATTGGATCGTATTTCTTCCAGAATGCTGCTGGTGAAGCTGATGTTCAATATCGTGAGATGATAACTGAATTTTTGTAGGCTGAATTGAATAATATAATAATAATAATAACTGATGATAATTAACACCTCTGAATCTTAAACAAATGCAACGAAAAAATGAGAGCATCTAGACAACTGGAACAATTATACAAGAGTGGAAAAATATGTCTCTACATCGCTACATGGTGTCTCGTCATGAAGTCGACAAGAGTGCGTCGAACGCCTCTTGACGGTTAACATGGGGAGATTTTTTTCCGGAGACTGAAGGTTTTATGTGTGCAATTCAGGATCAAGTCGTACATACTAAGAACTACCAAAAATATATCATTAAGGATGCACGAGTATCAAATTACACATGTAGGAAATGCCACGAAAAGCCTGAGACTATCCAACATATTGTAGGAGCATATGGTAGACTCTCACAGACGGACTATCTTCACCGTCATAATCAGGAGGTCAGTATAGTCCAACAAGTCGTAATAACCTTATAACAGAGCGTGTTCCCTATTATAAGTACGCCCCGGAGGCGGACCTAGATTCAGCCGATTTCAGGTTATATTACGACCGAACAATAATAACCGACAAAACCGTGCACTGCAATAGGCCAGATATTATATTGCTGGACAAAAAGCTTGACAACATTCAAAAGACTGCTGAAGAGAATGTACAAAAATATACAGACCTCAAGTTAGAAATCAAACGGATATGGAAGTTGAACCAGGTCCATATTGTGCCATTGATAATTTCAACAACTGGCATTATACCAAAGAATCTGAAAAATAACATCAAATTTCTGGGACTAGAAGAAAATCTGTTTAAAATAATGCTGAAGGATTACCGCAATCCATAATACCACTCGCATCGCCCGAAAATTTTTGGAAGAGTGAAGTTGTTTTGGCTACGGCCCGCACTTTATTTAAAATCCAGCTTGGCTGGGAAAAAAGATAAAAAGAAAGGAAAATAATAATAATAAATGCCTTTATTAATAAATTAAATGTTAATGGACAGGGCGAAGTCTAGCTCAACAAGCCACTCATACTCAACCCATATCCAAAAAACAATTACGATACAGAGTAGTAGACTTAAATAAAGTATATAAACATAAACTAACATTCTGCAGATAAAAATACAAATAATAACAACGTATATGCGCGAAAATAAAACACACAAACAAAAACTGGTCAGCCCATATTCAAAATTTCAAAACTTTGATATAAAGAAATATAACTAAGATTGATCAATGAAAAATGAAGATATATAAATATATAATATATATATATATATATATATATATATATATATATATATATATATATATATATATATATATATATATAGAAAATATAATCATAAAATAACATATAAGGTTCTAGCTCTCAGCTGATAGCAGATATTTTTTAAAATTAAATCTGATGTGGTTTCTGTAAGACATTAAATGGCATCTCAAATATCTACTTACAGAGTTACTTAGAGAGTTAAACAATTTAGCAGCATTGTAACTGAAAGAACGATGAAACATGGTTGTGCTATAACGTGGCACCAAAGGAAGGGCACTGTGACGAAGGTATGAATCGTGAATTATTCGTCGAAATCTCAGTTTATTCCGAAGGCAAAGTGGGGAGGATGTAATCCTTAAGCGTTCGATACTCGATAGTAATACTTGCGCAAACCACATACAAAGCGTCAACGGGAATTTTGTATCTTCTGGAGACGGTAGCGGGTTACGACATCTAAACAAGGAAAATACACAGCGATTGAGTAACGTAATTTCGACATTACAAGACTTTCACATAGTATCTTTTTCATGTTAAAGGATAGTACATCTCTAGCAGAGTACAAAAGTTTTAGGCTAGCATAACTTTGTCTTGTCAAATAAGTTATATGTTCACAAAAACGTAACCTTTCGTCAATAATAAACCCAAAATTTTTGCGCAATTTACAATTTGGATTTTTTTGCTGATTAATATATAGATTTATTTGAGAACATGGAATATATTGAGTTGAATAATATTGATCTTGATGATACGTGGTTCCAACAACTCCTCTGCTAATGAAACAGTTTATTTATTGATCAATTTATGAGATGAATTTCCTGGACGAGTTATTGCAAGAAACTGTGATGTTAATTGATCACTAAGATCATGTGATTTTACACCGTTGGACAATTTTTTTGGGGGTTACGTGAAAAACCAGGTCTATAAGAACAATCCACAATCGATTCCTAAAAAAAAATTAATCTATATAGATAGGTAGATTTATCTATATAGATAGATTAAATCATCTCCTGGTGATGATAACATGGTTAGCGAAACGTGCGTTCGAGCAGTTCAAAAAAAGTGATTTGGCCTTTAGTGGAAAATCGCTTCAAGTTTAGTGTTTTACACCAAGGATTCCAATAGAAGAATTGATAAAGGATGAAATTATTCAAGTCATTAGTGAGATAGCCACGATTATGTCAAAATATCATCCAAAATTTTATCAAAAGAATGGACGTCTGTGGAGCCGCAAGAGGTGGTCATTTGGCAGCTATTGTCTTTCGTGTTTAACACGTCATACACTATAATATAACATGTCATACACTATGCTTCGATTATCAATAAAATGGTTTTTGAAATCAACGCAAATTCTGTGTTTGTATTCAAGAATTAACAAAAAACGCTCAATTTGAAAGACCCTTTATTTTGAGGTTTTTAAAATAAACCGCTTGTTGCGTAATTCAAATTAAAAGCTAATTTCGCCGCTATAAGTGAAAGATAATAAACCAGAAAAATATTTATTTATAATTCTTACGATTTAAATATTTATATTGTTCTTAGCTATATTTAGAGGAGGAACAATAATATTTGGAGTATTGAATATAATTTAACCTTTTTTAAATATATTTCGATTTATTATTATTCCTCCATACAAACAGTGGGTCTGAAATTAAATACGAATGATATATTGTAAAATAGTTGGCCTAAGCCAAAAAAAATTGCTTTTCCCCAATATTATTGCATCGAAATCGAACAAAAATAGGTCTAATCTTTAAAAAACGTATTCTAGTTTACAAACCATAACTACAAAGCATCAATTATCATCTTGTTCTTCGTAAATGTTCATATTTTTCATACTTTTATAAATTTTAGGATGATGCAACAGTAGACGGGCTAAGAAAGAAAATGTGGCGGGTAATCCACACTTTAAAATCTCTGATTTCTTTGCAATGTCAGCAGATGGAAATAGGACACTTGTAAAAGAGCGTAGTATTCTTCAAAAACAAAACGCCTTTGAAAAAGTGTCTTCGTGTTTCCATATTGTTGGTCCGAACGTTAATAGAGATCATCATAGAGATTAATAGCCAGTATCACTGTTATCGCTATAATACAGAAGTCGGTATATTTTTTTCTTTATTTGGGTTTTTTTGCCACGATCTAAAACTCAAAAAATATGTCAATGTAAATATCATTGACATCGGTCAACGATCATCGGTCATCGGTTGACGATATCAGGTTCAAAATCGAAGTAGTTGGGTTTTCAAAGGCCACAAATCCGAATTTGGTACTAGCTTGAGCCTAGTTCATAGAGAGCGCTTACTACCTACTTTATGGGTAATTAACTCGTTCAGATTTTTTACCCTATAAAGCTAGGAATATTTTGACTTCAAAATAGAGAAGAGCCAAAATTTTCCCGTAAAAAAGATTCAGTTGGCCAATATCAATATCTCATGCCGTTTGCGAGATATTCGTGTTCGAATATTCCATTGTACATCTTGTCGATGGCTGAAAAATATGCAATTCACAAAGTGTACCTTGAATGGTGTGTACAAATTATTACGTCTCGATGACAACTGTCATTGTTTTCTATCTCCTATTAAACGTAGGTGAATTTCTCCAATCGAGTTGGCATTAAATAATTTGTAAAAATTGCTCAGATTTAATCAGTTTCCTGACCGTGATTTAAGGGATATGCTCTACGTTTATGCACAAATATATTACAATAGTCGCGCTGCAGTTAGAAGGTATAAAGAGCTCTACCCAACCAGAATCATCCCAGATCCACAAATTTTTCATAGAATTTCCAATCTGTTGGGCGAATCAAGTTCGATTTATTACAACAATCCTGGTGGACGATCGATACGTGTAACTGTAGAACAAGAAGAGGACATTTTGGTTAGTATCGCAGACAATTCTGAACTAAGCAGTAGGCGTTTGGAGGCATCTACAAAAATTAGCAAATCTACCTTTTCAAGAGTTCTCCATAAAGAAAAAAAAAATCCCTACCATTTTTCGCCTATTCAAAATTTATTGTCACAAGATTTGCCGGCTAGATCATAATTTTGTCAAAATCTACTACATAAAAAAAACGAAGACCCAATTTTTCCATACGTTGAATTTTTAACTGGCGAAATAATTATTCTTACGCTCTGGAAAATCCACACCTACCAAGAGAGCGACATTTCTAGCACGAATTTTCAATTCATATTTGGTGTGGCATTATCGACAATTTTTTAATCGGCCCATTTGAGTTTCCTCAAAGATTGAATGGGGATCAATATGTGCAGTTTTTAGAAAATGATATATTAGACCTTTTGGACAGTATACCTCTAAACTTAAGACAAGAGATGTGGTTCATGCAAGATGGGGCGCCAACGCATTTTATTGTTGCAGTGCGAAATCATTTGAATCAACGTTAGACTTTTATTTGGAGGGCATATGAAGTATTTAGTTTACCATGATGAAATCCATACACGAGATGAACTTTTACAAAAAAATCAACAAGCGGCCAATGTTATTAGAAATGAAAATATATCTTCTCAAATGTGAGTCGTCCTTAACAAAGAGCCTGCGAAAGTGTATTGAGGTAAACGGTGGACACTTTCAACACCTATTAAAGTAAATTTCAAAAAATTGTTATTTTAAATAAAATTCGTTGTATTTTTGACATCTTAATGTTTTTTTTCCTCTTATTCACGGCACACTTTGTGAATTGCACATTTTTCTGCCATCGACAAGATGTGCAATGGAATATTCGAACACTTATATCTCGCAAACAGCGTGAGATTTCGATATTGACCAAGGGTACCTTTTTTACATGGGAACTATGACTCTTCTCTATTGTGAAGTCAAAATAGCCCCAGCTTTATAGGGCAAATAAATGTGAGCCTGTTAATTCCTCACAAAGTAGGTAGCAAGCGCCCTCTAGGAACTAGGCTCAAACTAGTACCAAATTCGGATTTGTCACTTTTGAAAAGTTATGGGACACCCTGTATAAGTCCGGGTATATTATGTGATTTTTATAAATAAAAGAGAATCATTAATATATATTCCTCTTCCAGAGCTTGTCGGAGTTAAGTTATTTTTTATTCAGTGTTCCTTCAGCTTCCTTTTCAATTCTCCATAGAAATGTTCTATTAGGTTTAAATGCAGTGATTGTAGATAATTTTACAATCTAATCTCTAATCCCTTAACGGTCTTGGGGCACTGTGGAGTAATGATTCTTCGACTTTAGTCCTAAGTTCTTTAGACGCCATGATCTGGATTTACTTGAAAGAAGCCTGGTCTCTTCATATCATATTATTTTTACGATTTCTCGGAGAGATTTTCCATCATTTTTTAGATTCATTACTAATTTTCTTATTTCCAAAGAAATTTACATTCTGGGTAATAAAACGAAAATTTCTCTGTCCACACTCACTAACAAAGCTAAACTGAGATAGATAAAGTGTAAGAGCTTTAGTTGCTCTGCCATTGTTTGTTGAAAATAATAAACAAGATTGCGTACATAGACTTATTTCGCATAGAGAAACAAGATTAACGTCCAATCCGTTATCATTTTACCGGCTTGTGGCTTTATATTATAAGCGTGAGTTAAAACCTAAAAGCCCATTGTTAATTGTTATAATGTTATAAAAGTTGTATTCACTTTTTGACATTAGATGTACAAGGTGCGTCTCACGGAAAACAGGACTTTTTCAAAAAAAATCACAATAGCAAAAATCATTGTTTTTATTCAAAATATTCTCTTTGCGCGTCAGTACAAAGTTTTGCACGGTCAATTAGGTTGACGAATGAATTTTTGGGTTCGGCCAAACATATGTCTTTCAGGATAATGTCGACCCCTTTTGAATGGCTTCAATGTCGGTATAATGCTGTCATTTCATCGACAAATAAAGTTTTTCGAAGAAATAGAAATCGAAGGAGCCAAATCAGGTGATTATGGTGAATGATTGCTGCATTAAATGGCATTCTTTGATAAAGAAATCAGTGATGAGCATCGAGATATAGGACTTTTGAATGGCTTCAATGTCGGTATAACGCTGTCATTTCATCGACAAATAAAGTTTTTCGAAGAAATAGAAATCGCAGGAGCCAAATCAGGTGATTATGGTGAATGATTGCTGGTTAAAATGGCATTCTTTGATAAAGAAATCAGTGATGAGCATCGAGATATAGGACTTTTGAATGGCTTCAATGTCGGTATAACGCTGTCATTTCATCGACAAATAAAGTTTTTCGAAGAAATAGAAATCGCAGGAGCCAAATCAGGTGATTATAGTGAATGATTGCTGGTTAAAATGGCATTCTTTGATAAAGAAATCAGTGATGAGCATCGAGATATAGGACGACGCATTATCGTGTAATAAGCGCCAGCTGCCTTGTTGGAGGTATTGTGGCCGCACACGGCGAATATGGGACAACAGACCCCTCATAACACCAAGATAAAACACAGCATTGATCGTTTGACCAAGTGGAACGAACGCCTTATACACAATTCCCTCCGAATCGTAGAAAAAGTGTAATAATAATTAACAATAAGTGCCAACGCTGGTTTAGAAAATTTTCCAATGGAGATTTTGACTTATCTGATAGCGATCGAAGTGGACGCCCTGCAGACTTTGATAATGACGCTTTAAAATCAGTGGTGGAAACTGATCCCAAACTGAGTATCCAGGAAATAGCAAAGACTCTTCCGGCTACTTGATCAACAGTCCAAAGACATCTTTAAGAAATCGGGAAGGTTTTCAGGCAGGGTATATGGGTTCCACATCTATTCTCGGAGATGAAGAAGGAACAACGGCGTACATTTTGCACATCTCTATTATGCAGACAACGAACGTTTTTACGAAAGGTTGTTACTGGTGACGAGAAATGGGTCTGGTGCAACAACGATAAGGGCACCAAACAATGACTTTCTCCAAATTAAAGAGTCGTACCCACTACTAAACCATCCTTCAGTTTAAATAAGGTGTTACTGTGCGTTTGGTGGGACTGTGGTGGCAAAATTCATTTTGAATTATTGAAACCTAGATACAGTTACGGCTGAATTGTATTGCCAACAATTGGACAGATTACGTAACGAATTGTTGGTAAAACGGCCAGCTCTGGTCAACAGAAGGGAGGTAATATTGCAACAGGATAATGCCAGGCCGCATGTAGCTGGATTAACCCAAGAAAAAATAAGGCAGCCCCACTGGGAGGTTTTACCACATCCCCATATTCTCCAGACATAGCACCATCCGATTTTCATTTATTCCGATCCATGGAACATTTCCTAAGGAATTCAAATTTCAAAAATATCGATGATGGGCGAGCTCACCTAGAAACATATTTTTCTTCAAAGGAAACAAAATTTTATGAACAGCGGACTGAAACTCTACCAGCAAGATGGCAAAAGGTGTTAAATGATTATTAATGGGTACTCCTTTAATATATATATATATATATATATATATATATATATATATATATATATATATATATATATATATATATATATATACATATATATATATATATATATATATATATATATATATATATATATATATATATATATATATATATATATATATATATATATATATATGTTTCTAAATCATTCCGGATGTCGATCCGTTCATTCTGTGAAGAGTCACGAAAATCGCATTTGGCAGAAAAATATTAACCCTCAAGAGAAGCATCCGATTGCGTGTGCTTCCCGATTCAGGAGCACATGAGTATGTGCATTACACTTTATATGATATTTACTCTTTTAACTATACATAAAAATCGTTTAAAAACTTCTTCGCCTGACACAGAGATGGCGCATGTGTGACTACATGATCGGATGATAAGTTATTGTCGAGTAACATTCATATGATGGCGTAGTGCGAAGTTTCAGACCCGTGCGTTCAGTCGTTTGTTTGATAAAATTAAAGTTAGATTTATTATGAAGTGGTTTGTTTTAGGTCGATTAATCCCGACGGTCGTACAAAAAGTGTTAGATTCCAATTTATAAGATTTTTTAAGGAAATAGGAGCTTGTTGTCATTGTAAACATCTTCACAGACCATATTCTTTACATTTGACACACTGCTTTGGTTATATAAAAACTTTTCGTTCGATGAGGGCCACATTTGTTAATACTTATATTAAGAAGTGTATCATCGCAACTTTCGGTTTTTTTATAGCAATAGCGTCTTTCGTTCAAAACTCCTAAATCATCAATTTGAAAAATTTGAGCAATACATATTTTTGAAGGGAATTAAATTCGGTACAAAAAGGTCTCATTATAAATTTACGTCAAACAAGCCGTTTGCATGTAATCGTGCCTTGAACATTAATCTATTTTTGCAATTTTACTTTTCAAATTTGAAATTTTGTAACTAATGAACAAATCAATATTTGAAAAAATACAATACATATTCTTAAAGGAAATTGAATGCGCTACAATAGGTGTCTTAACATTTTTCGTTAAATTCACTCCTCCCAAAGTTATTCAATGTTAAAGTTGAATTTAAAAATAATATCTTCGGTATCCCTTTCAAGAATTTTTTTGGCCCGGTCTAATATATATATATATATATATATATATATATATATATATATATATATATATATATATATATATATATATACCCACAAGGTAGCGTAACGGAACCGTGGAGGGAAATATTACCGAAATCTTTCACCCGTTCTCCACGTGGTGCCACCGATCGCCTTTGCCGAACTGTCAACCATGCGACGTCACGTGTCTCTCGGGACCGGTTTCTAGCCTATCAGCCGAGCTCTAGATGAACGCAAGGAAAGCAGTTCGGAGAAGGGTGAAAGATTTCTGTAATATATATATATATATATATATATATATATATATATATATATATATATATATATATATATATATATATATATATATATATATATATATATTTATATATATATTTATATATATATTTATATAAGCGGTACATTTTATTACTGCAATTACTATAAATATAACATTAATTTGGATGCTACTGCCAGTTTTTAAGTTTTAATAACAAGCTCTAACCTGTCGAGTATGATCTATCATTAGAATGATAAATGCATCATAACTATTTGTTAGCGGAGCTGAGATTCTAATAATAGTTTACAAATTGTGAAACCAATACGCTCAAAAAATGTCCTTGAACGTCGTTTGAAATAGACCAATTTTTCTGTTCTGTATTTACGTTTGAATTTTCTGCCAAACAATGTTTATTCTCATAACTTGATGCCCGATTCCAATCCGTAAAGCAATTGTTATTGTTACGCTGTTCTTACAATCGACCGTTTTATTGTCTGGAATAACTAGATTGCTTTCAAAGCGGATATTTATACAATGTGTCCAGTGGATGAGATGTAAAATGAAACATAACACGAGCGTTATGGTGTATTTATACGGGGTGGACACTAAAATCAATGGAAATGGAATTGGTATTTTGGTGATTTTGTAGCGCATGTGTTTGAAGTCAGAACGTTCTATCGATATAATTTATCGATGAGGAGAGCAATATGTATAGTCGCAACCAAAAATATTGAGCGTGTCTATAGATGATACTCGTTCGATAAAATGAATACCTGCAATCTCTTATTTCGTCTATTTTCGGATCTTCCTTAACCCCAAATATTTGTTTAGATACTTCTAACGTTTATTAAGTACTACAACATTGTCGAATAAATATTTTACTCCAGAGGACTCATATGGGAGATGACTTGTTGAGGAATATAGTACACAGTGGGTGTCAAGGGGTATTACATAAATATCCATCACGTTCCTCTGTAGTTGAACTAAAAAAAAAGTTAAAAAATGTATGGGACATTCTTAACCCAGCAACATACAAGGTGGTCCAAAGAGTTGTTAACGTTTGATTGCACTGTAGAAAATTTGGTACCTTGCAGGGCTACATGGGAGATTTGTAGCAACAGAGCCGCAGAGCCGCAACAACAATTCCGCGCTGTTGATCTCGACAACATTTCAATTTGCATGATGTTCAGCAATGTCCAAGCTTTCCGTTGATTAAGCAATGGGTTCGTAAGTTTGAAGAAACTGGTTTGATGTTAAATAAAAGCGTCCCCGACCATCGAAGGTCAGCGAGACCTTATCGACTCGAAAGCGCGAGTTTAAATGTTACGAGATCATCGATGCTTCGCATTCTTCACATAGATTTACGCATACCCCCGTACAAGACTTAGTTAGGGCAAGAATTGAAGCCGACGGACTCCGCTGATAGACTTTTATTCGCTAAAGAAATGACGAGCCGATATCCAGCAGTCGACATCTTATTCTCCCTTGAGGCTTATTTCCGTAATGGCCATGTCAATAATCAAAATTGTCGCTATTGGTGTGCAAAAAAACCCTAAAAAGAAACATGAAATGTCTTTGCATAGCCCGAAGGTCACAGTTTGGGTTGCAATGTCGGCATCCGGAATAATCGGCTCGTTTTTTTAAGACGACCAAGGCCGCGCAGTAATGGTAAATTCTCAGAGTTATGTCGACATGCTTCAAACTTGTTTCACTCCTGCTCTTTAAGAATTTGAAGGATACACTCAGGATACTCGGGGTACGGGTTCAAACAGGACGGAGCCACCTGTCACACTTCCAATCTTTCTTTGCCCATCGTTCAGGCGCTATTTCCGGGAAAATTGATTTCTCGAAGAGGAGACATTCAGTGAGCCACCCTGAAGCCCACATGTGACTCCATGTGATTATTTTTATGGGGATATTTTAAAAGTCAAGTGTACCGCAACCGTCTCGCCACTCTGGAAGATCTAAAGAAGAATATTCGGTAAAACATCGAAGCCGTAACTGCAGACACTTGCCGCCGCGTTATGGCAAATTTTAGAGGTCAACTTCAGGAGTGGCTAGATAGAAATGGAGCACATTTAGACAATGTAATATTCAGAACATTAATTTCCAAGAGTTTTTGTTCATTTTAATAATAAATTTGTTAAAATTGAACAACTTGTTTTTTTTTAATTTTATTTCAAAAAGTTAACAACTCTTTGGACCACCTTGTATTTTTCGACAAGAATGGAAAATGATAAAAGATGCAGAAGGTCACACATTAATAACTACTCTGTGTTTTCAAATTTTAAAAATATGGCGATGCAGTGCCTCCAGTGCAGTCCTCCTGGAAAAAATCAAAGAGTTAGGTCTTATCTACTACGACAGCTAGCAAAACTGCACTTGAGGAATATGTTACTTTAAAATCATCCTCACTTTACAAAAAGATAATAGAAAGTTTATCAGAGAAATAGGCGAAGATTGTCAATAACGATGAAGGTTATATTGCAGAATAAAATTGTATTAACTCTGAAATATAATAACATTTTTTACAGTATCAGAAAACGACATTACTTAAATATTCTAAAGAGGATCAAATAGCTGAACATAAGGAGAATGCAAGGCTATAAATCTTCAGCATTTAATAAGATTCTTACTCACGACTTTAACAACGATTCGACAAACCCTGTATAAATAGTTGTTACAATGCAGACAGCATCACAATAAGTCTATAATGATAATGAGCTTTGTGGTGTTTTGCAAACTCTTCCTCGATGATCTCAGTTTCTAAAGAAGAATGGGTTTAGTTAGGTGAACAGATGAAAAAACGTTTTTTTATTTATTTGCATGCAGTACATTTAAATGAAAAAAATCATGATTTGCAGTCTTACTGGGCCTGTCACAATTCTTTTTAATTTAAGCAGTAGATATAAGTATAAGCCTTGCTCTAAACTGTGTTTATTCTCATAACTTGATGGTCGAATACATTCAGTAAAATATTGTTATTACTCGCCGTTCTAACAATCGTCTATTTTATTGTACGGAATAACTAGATTGCTACGGGAGCGGATATTTATATAACTATAATTATGGCAGCTCACGGTCTTGTATATCTTCGTTAATTTTCAAAATAACCGGAGTAGATTGTCGAACAACAAACTCCGGTTAATTCGAGCGTTATGTCTAAATTAAATACGTAACTGAATAAACACGAAAATTAGATCAAATTTTACTCTATATTCTGTTATTGCGCTCCGAAAGGAAAACATTTACTCAAACTCGTTTTCCCTAGTGCTATCTTAATTATATTATTATTGTAATTGTAATGAAAATGTACTGTGTTTGCGGGATTAAAGATCTTTTAATTATGAACATACTGTTAACATCCAGATTAAACAAAATTGTTAGTCATGATACAGCAACAATATTGTTCCATGAAAGTCTCAAATATCTTTTATTAATACCACACAACATTGTTTATGGCTTCGGAAGATTTCATAGATTCTTAAGACGGGTTTCGAAGTCTCTACTCATTATCAGGGGAGTCGAATTAATTTCATACATTTTTCATGAGTAAGGAGACTGTAACGTTCGTTCTGTCAACAATCTTGGCTTTCCCTTTGAATGGAAGGCAAGCAATCATTCGATGAGTTTTCAGTACGAATCAGTTATACATATACCAGGTATGATGGTTAATAATTCTTATTTTTTTCTTAAAAAACACGTTTAATTTGGGAAAAAAGTATAAAATAGTTTACTCAAAGTATGTGCCATCGCTATATCCACATTTTTGCTATCTCCCTGGCAATCTGTAGATGCCCTCCCAGAAAAACCGTACATCATTTGAGGTGGTCCAGTCATTAAGCTATTTTTCGACATCTCCGTAATTGTGGAATGGTTTCATGGAAAGTGCGAGAGACATCGATGAAAACAAGTGATAGGAAGAGAGGAGCCAAGTCTCGTTAGTACAGCGGGTGGGGCAAGAGTTCCCAGCCAAGTACAGAAATGGTGTCTCTGACCGCTTCCGCTGTGTGATGTAAAATCACTTTTCTGTGTCTTGTAGCCTATTCTGGTCGCTTTTCAATCAATGCAATGTTTAAATTAATCATTTATTGACGGTAGCGAACGGTATTAATAGTTTCACCTGATTTCAAAAGCTTATGAGACACAACAACCTTCTGAACCTACTAAATGTGCAGCATTGTCTTATTTCCAAAGCGATTTGGTCTTGATAATGCGGTCGATGTTAATGGTTGTCCTGCGTCAATCCATAATTCTTTGGGTTTTGAGTTCTAGAAATATATACATTTCTCGTTTTTAGTCACGATCCGATGCAAAAAAGTATTTCATTCATTGCCGAGAAAGCAAAACTTCGCACACCGCTTGTCGCTTTTCCATCTGTCGGTCGTTCAGCTGACGTGGTACTCATTTTCCTACCTCCGGGATCTTTTTCATGTCATGCAGACGATCACAAATGGTTCGGCGAGCAACAATCTCTCTACCATTTGTTGTTAAGTTTGCTTATTATTCCAACAATGCTTGCAATTCGGCATGTTCAGATTCAGCACCTGGGTGTTTTTTGTCTTTTAAGTCGAAATTACCACTTTTGAATCTCTTTCACTCGCTTTTCACTCGCTTTTTTTTAATTAAACAAAAAAACCAGTAATCGAAATCGTTTAAATATCGGTGGCGTTTTGAAAGCTACTTTCGTGGCAACAAAATGACAAGATATTATACTGTGAATCGGCCATTGCTTCCAGCGCCATCTCTCAAAAAAGTTAAAAAATATTAACCGCCGCAGCTGGTAATAAACTTGCCAAAATTAAAAAAAAAATGATAGTTTTATTGAAGTTATTATATAGAATTAATATTTTATTATTTTCTTTTCAGACCAAACCACAGTGCCCAGGCTACCGCCCATGTGTCGGCGGAGTTGTACAAACCGTCGAGGTCGCCGCTTTCCAGCACCAGATGCCCCTATCCCCCATCCCCCCAGCTGCAGCCTGCTCCCACGAACATCACTCAAGTGCAGGTAAGTAAACCAATTTATTTAACTTTCATGACAGTCACAAATGTTACTTAAATAATTTTCGTTCATTATTAATCAACAAGGCATTATCGGTTTAGATATCCTTCGAATAACGAAGTTTGCAGTGTTGAGCATCAAAGCTCGAAGCTTATTTGACATGATGACATTATTAGCGCCCTTTGACATTTTTATGGACGTTTTGGGATATAAATTACCGTCCACAAGTCTTTCTCCACTCTCAAAAATTACTTAAACCAAACACATATTGGATAATTATATTTTTTATTTTGCTCATATAAAATACTATATCGGGTTATCCGATCGGAAAGTTGGTAGGGCTTTCATTAGTTATTCTTTTAACGCATACGTTCTTTAAACATATATCTGATTTGGATTAATAATTTTATTACTAGTTTAGTTTATTAGCCCTGTATTTACATATTATGAATTTCTGTGGTATTTATTATGCTTACGTTCAAATTCGTTGTAATTTGCCGTCAGTTGATTCACGTTAAAAATGGTATAACTTGCAATTACGCCACATTGTTTCCTTTTTATTTCAAAAAGGACAAGAACGTTGTCCCAACAATAAACAAGATTTATGTCTTTTATGGAGAGCGTTCTGTTGGAGAGATAACGGTGTAAAAGTGGTCTGATCGTTTGAGGGGCGGAAATTTTCACCTGGAAGATTAGTATCGCTCTGGTGGTCCTTCAAGCAGTGATGTCAAAGAAATAAATGCCATAATAGCCGAAGATCCAGGCACCATGGTGCGTGAGATAGCAGATAAATTCAATATTGGAATATAGACCGTTTTTTGATATCTAAAAAAAAAATTGATACGTCTGCCGATGCAATTCGGTCCTCACGAACTTAGTTCGTGAGGGTATTGCATCGCTCACTAAATTCGCAGGGTTCCTTACAAATTTAGTGAACGAAATCTGCTGAATCGAATCTCTTCGTGTGATTTTTCTCCATTTCTGAAGCGCATTTCTTCATCGCACCGCTGGACTGTAATTTATTCTGATCCCTCCAAAATTGTTTAAATATGTAAACTTTAAAATAAATTAAAGGTGAAAACCAATCTGTTGACATTTTTTGGTCACTAAGATGCTAATTTTTGGTAAAAAGGCACTATGTACCTACCACTACCTTCGCAGTTTTAAATAATAATGAGAATTCTGTATAGACTAAATATATATTTATACAGGGTGTCCCATAACTTATGCGTCATAGAGCAACTGGTGATAGAAGAGATCAAAATAAGAGGATTTAGTCAATAAATGTGTTGGCAAATATGCAAGGTGTTGAAAGTGAACCTAAATTTTCGAAAAATTGAGATAATGCGTTTTCAAAGGTGACAAATCCGAATTTGGTACTCGTTTAAGCCTAGTTCCTAAAGGGTGCTTGCTACCTGCTTTGTGAGGAATCAACTCGCTCAAATATTTTGACTTCAAAATAGAGAAGAGTCATAATTCTCACGTAAAAAAGGTACCCTTAGTCAATATCGATATCTCACGCGGTTTGCGAGATATTAGTGTTCGAATATTCCATTGTACATCTTGTTGATGGCTGAAAAATCTGCAATTCACAAAGCGTGCCTTGAATAGGAGAAAAAAACATTAAGATACAAACAGACTTTATTTTAAATAACAATTTTTTGAAATTTACTTCAATGGGTGTTCAAAGTGTCCGCCTTTTACCTCAATACACTTTTAGCAGGCTCTTTATTAAGTGACGCCTCACATTTGAGAAAATATTTTCTTCATTTCTAATAACATTGGCCGCTTGTTGAAGTTTTTGTAAAAGTTCATCTCAATACACGAGACAACGAGAGTGTTTACCATGATGAGTTACCAAGGTGTTTACCATGATGAGTTTTCATCATGGTAAACATCATCATATGACCCCACAAATAAAAGTCTTATCGGATTAATGCCTGTGGTACGAGGTGGTCAAGGAAACTTACATCGCTTAGTTCAGGATTTTCCGCGATACTAACCAAAATGTCCTCTTTCTCTACCGTTATACGTTTCGGTCATCTACCAAGATGGTTGTAATAAAACGAACCCGTTTCGCCTAAGTGATTGAAAATTGTTTGAAAAACTTGTCGATCTGGGATGATTACGGTTTCTAACTGCAGCACGACTATTGTGATTTACTTGTGCATAAACGCAGAGCATATCCCTTAAATCACGGTTACGAAACTGATTAAGTCTGGGCATTTTTTTACAAATTATTTAATACCAACTCAAGATTGGAAAAACTTTTTTCCACCTACGTTTAATAGGAGAGATAGAAAACAATGATAGTTATCATTGAGACGTAATAATTTGTACACAAAATTCAAGGCACACTTTGTGAATTGCATATTTTTCAGCCATCGACAAGATGTGCAATGGAATATACGAACACGAATATCTCGCAAACGTCGTGAAATATCGATATTGACCAAAAAGGTTTTACGTGGAAATTATAACTCTTCTCTATTTTGGAGTCAAAATATTCCCAGCTTTGTAGGGTAAAAAAATATTAGGGAGTTAATTCCTCACAAAGTAGGTAGCAAGCGCCCTCTAGGAACCAGGCTCAAGCTAGTGCCAAATTCGGATTTGTCGCCTTTGAAAATCCAACAACCCCGATTTTGAACTTGATATGAACGGTTGAAGAACCGCTTTGAAATTATTTCAATTTTTCGAAAATTTAGTTTTGCTTTTAACGCCCTGTATCTTCTTAATGACTAACATTTGCAAAGACACATTTATTGACTAAATCCTCTTATTTTGATCTCTACTATCACCAGATGCTCCATGGCGGATAAGTTATGGGACACCCTGTATATACTATTTGCGTTTCTTTCTTCTGTTAAAAAAGTCCTTATGAACTTTCCGTACAACGCAATATTTAAAAAGCATTTGTTTTCCCAATTTACATATAAATGCTATAAGTTGTATTATACCCTAATTAAATCTAGGTATTCTTTTTGCGGCTTTGATTCCTATCCACAGATGTAGTTGTTTTCCAGAGAGTTTCTCTTGATGTGGAAGTAGATTGTTTTATCTGTCGGTCTAGCTCTTCCCGCCAAAATTCTGTTGAGTTGAGATCGCGACTTTTAGTTAACCACTTAGTTATAATTTTTGCGATTTTCAATGTTGGTAAAAGAGTAGTTAATTCATCAATCAGTTAATAATGATCGCTAATATAATGTACATATATCTTAAATGAATTTCTTAATTTATAGGTTTCTCAGAGGTATCCCCCACAAGGGCCGGCCGCCTCCATCGCGACTCCTACCGCACCAACCCTCCTCACGCCTGCCTACCACCGTCCGCAGCTCGACTACCGTCACTCCAATCGAATATCCCTGTTACATCCAGAATATGGACCGGGCGGTAGAAGGGAGGCAGCTGGAGGGACACTGGGACAACCGCCTCAAATGCAACCTGGCGAA
The DNA here is from genome assembly GCA_031761425.1 of Cosmopolites sordidus. Classification (NCBI taxonomy): domain Eukaryota; kingdom Metazoa; phylum Arthropoda; class Insecta; order Coleoptera; family Curculionidae; genus Cosmopolites; species Cosmopolites sordidus. The sequence continues at coordinate 253,354 of JARFXV010001875.1, read as the reverse complement.
CAACCGTTGAAGAAGATCAGATTAACTGACAAGGATATCCAACCATTAAGGATTGATACTCGAGTAAGTGACATCTAATTCATCTCTACTCAGCGCCTCACCATAATTAGTTTATCGTATTAATCCTTAATTTTGTTATACATTTTAAGCCGGGAACGTATAATCCTCAAGTAGAAGCTATTTCGCCCACATTTCCAGAGCAGGTCTCGCAGGAGGATCAGGCATTCAAAACAACGAAAGACGAATTGATCCAGCAGATCAGTAAAGTCGACCGGGAGATCCTGAAGGTGGAACAGCAAATTGTTATATTGAAGAAGAAACAGGCCGAATTGGAGGAAGTTGCAAACAAGCCCAGCGTTAAATCAGAGGTGGAAGAAGATTCGCAGCCGAAACATCAGAGCTTACCGCAAGTAAGTAGAATTATTTATACATTGGATTAACTCGAAGAAGATTTTCCACAATCGCTTTTAATTTAATACTCCTCTGATTATGCAGAGCCTTCATTTAATTTAGGAACTTTAATTTTTTTATGTTGAATTACGAGGGCTGTATGAAGTACCTGGCTTAGGCCTCGATGACGCTGCTAATATTTAAAAAGTGATATTTTTCGTAAATATAACCTTTTACAACAATAGTGTGAAACTTTCATGTCGCTGCGTGGTTTTGTTTATGAATGGCAGCCATTTAAATAGAACAATTTGTGTGATTTTTGCAACAATGGAAAAAATTGAATATCGAGCACTGACAAAATACTCGTTTTTGAGAAAGAAAACAAATGATGAGATTAAAACGGAGCTCAATGAAGTTTACGGAGATGCTGTACCTTCGTTATCAATCATAAAGTATTGGACAGATGAATTCAAACGTGGCCGTACCAGCATTTTTGATGAAGATCATTCAGGTCGTCCAAATGAGGTTACCACTTCAGAAATTATTAAAAAAGTCCACGATATCGTGATAAACCATCGAAGCGTGAAAGTGTGTGAGATGGCTGAGACTGAGCAGCTCAATGGAACGGGTGCAGAATATTTTAACAACTCATTTGGATATGACAAAGCTTTCCACAAGATGGGTGTCGCGATTGCTCACAATTGACAATAAACACACAAATGTGTCAACTTGAATGTTTAGCGGTGTTAAGACGCAATCGGAATGATTTTTGGCATCAGTTTATAACTGTTGACGAAACATGGATTCATCACAGCACACCAGAGACCAAAGAACAGTCACGAACTGTCAATGAACACTTATTTTGAAGGGTTGAAATATTTTTTATTGAAGTTGAAGTATTTTAAATCGTATTTTTTAGAAGGGATAGAAAAGATAGTAAAACGTTACGAGTACAAGTGTAGCGAACTGAAAGGAGAGTAAGTTGAAAAACAAAATAAATTTTACACATAAAAATTTTTCCTCTTGTCAATGTCAGATACTTATAATACAACCATCATATTTAGAGTTGGTATCATTTGTTACCAAAAATGTTACTACGACCCTAGACCTGTCATCGAGATTTGGCGATTTATTTATACTTCCTGTGGAAAAAAAAATAAAAGCACTTCTTAAACACCTTTGATTATTTAAAAGAAATAATTTTCGATGTTTTCTTTTCACCTACGACATACATTTCTTTTCTTCGTTTTTCCTTCCATGGCATCCGCCTCATTTGTGTCATTTTAACATTTTTAACTTTAGCTTCAAAATAATACAGGACTTGTCATATGTTATGTTTATTTTTGTTTGCTGTTGTTACTGGTAAACTGTGTATATAATTCGAAAAAGATTATTTATAAAAACTAAAGAAAAAAAAGGTATGGGGTAATTCAAGAAAATCAGCGATTTCGTGCTAGTTATTACCAACTTGTTCACATTTGCAGGTTACGTGGATTTTGGGACGAAACGAAGGCTCTGTATTACTATAGGCAACCAAAATGATTAATTATATTGTATGCATTTTTTCAGAAAATCTATGCGGAGAATCGAAAGAAGGCACAGAACGCTCACGCGCAGTTAGATTCGTTGGGTCCTAAAGTGGAATGGCCCTTGTACAATCAACCGACTGATACTACGGTGTTCCATGAAAATAACCGACGAAATGTGATGTTTAAAAAACGCTTATTAGAATATTTTAAGAGGAAACACACTGATAGACATGCAAGGTGAGTAAATTAAGGCAAAATAATACAAAGAGGCTATATCGAAGCAATTTTAAGACAAAAGAAAAAGCATTACTACATCCTTCATATTCGCTTGATGTATCACCTACTGACTTTTTACTTCACTATCTCAATGCACGATGTCGTTCGGAAAGTTCTCGGTCTTACACAGCGATTTCGCAAGTATGACAAAGTTACTCTGATATTTGTCAAGTATGATTCGCGATCGAGTAAACAAGTTTTAAACATGCAAAGTTCCATCTATTATAAGGCACTTTGTTCTTTATATTTTATGTTTGTTTGTGTGTAGATCCGATGTTTTGGGTAAGAAAAAGCTTTACGCTTGATGGGTTGTAATTTTGTTAACAGTCGACCAAAGATGTATTCGAACAACACTTATCAAGAGTCTTTAAATGCAATTCTGCTGAGTTTCTTCGACGCTTTATAACAATAGATGACACATGGATTTACCATTATCCGTCAGGGATGAAGCAACAATTCAAACAGTGGGTAGATGCAGGTGAAAATATGCCAGAGAAAGCGAAAATGGTTCCATCTGTAGGAAAAATCATGGCTACGGTTTTGTGGGATTGTCGTGGCGTGGTATTCATAAACTACTTGACAAAAGGCAGACAAAAACTAAATTGGGAAGCATTTCGCTTCACTTCTGGGTTAATTGAAGGCTATTCAGGTTAAGTGTCTAGCCTAGCCAAAATGAAAGAGAGATGTTTCGTCACGATAATGCGCATTTCGTCTTGTTGCTGCTAAACTCTATGGCCTACGCTTCGAAGTGCCATATTCACCGAATAGGCTCCCAAAGATTATTTTCTCTTCCCCAACCTGAAAAAATGGCAAGGTAGACACAGATTCACTACAAGTGATCAGATTAAAGCTAAGGCAACACCTTTTTTTGTAGAGTTGGACAAAGGGCATTATACCGGATGATTAAATTGAAAGTTGAGATGTCATTAATTTTTTTTTAAATCTCAGATTACCCTCATATCATACCATTCAGATGACCCTCATAGATTCAAATGTCATGTATGATAGGAAAATGTAGAAATTCCTTACTTCCTTGCTTTGTAATAGGTGTTTCGGTTAATAATGTCGATTTTTTTGCAAAATTTCAGCGTTTATTTCTATAACAAAATAAATTACCTTAATAATCAAAGTATTGGCCATCGTTAGCTATTACTTTTTCCCATCTTTCTATCAAAGAATGAAATCCGTGCTAAAAGAACTTTTGGTGTTTTGAGGCCAACCATTCATCAAGCCAAATTTCCATTTCTTCGTAAGAATGTAAGCGTTGTTCTGAAAGTCCGAGCTTTTGGGTCGTCAAAATAGATCCACTTTTCATCACCTGTCACAACTTGATGCAAAAAACGTTTTCCTTTTCTGTCTGACATGCAAAATTTTACAAATGGTTTCTCGCCTTTCAATGTCTCTTGTCTTCAATTCATATGGCACCCATTTTCCTTCCTTCTGTATTTTTCCCAATGCTTGTTGACGTTCGGAAATGATGGATTGGGGAATATTCAATGTTTCTGCCAATTGTTTCATCATAGGTGTTGAGTCTTGGTCCAATAATGCTTTCAAATCTGCATCTTCAAACTTTTTCGGTTGTCCTGGACGCTCCTTGTTTTTTATATCAAAATCACCATTTTTAAAACGTTTAAATCGTCGTTCACAAGTTTTTTGAGTTAGAGCTTTTTGAGTTTAAAGGGTTTATTATTTCGATGCTGTGACATAGTTGATAGGAATCATTATTAAATATCACTTCTAAAAGAAACTATTAGGTTCTCGATTTAATTATCAGCCATTTTTGACTAACTTTTATATATATTGTTGAAAAAAGTAATACAAATTTATCTTTGAAGTAATATCCCTCATTTTATATACACTTTCGCCATCTTTCAGACAAATGTCGAATCCCTGATCAAAAAAATCACTTGGTGATTTTGATGTGATAAAGTAATTGAAGATTATTTCTATTTCATCCAGAGATGAAAATTCGAAGGGGCCAAGTATGGAGTCCTGAAGCATGATGGCTTCTCTTCTTTCTTAGTCGATATAATGCATTTTTGCTCCATCTAGAACACCACTAACACGCCTCAGTTGCTGTTGATAATGGTCAGCAGTAGTCGTTTGAACAGATTGGGGCAACTCATAATGCATTACACGTGGGTGTTCAAAATTTCCAGTTCGGAATTGCTGGAACCACTTCTAACAAGTACTCTACGAACCATCATTATCTCACAAAGACATACAAATTATGTCATGAGCTTTCGTAGCTGTTTTTTTCAATTGAAAGGTGAAACGAAAGCAGTACCTCAAATGTTTTACTTCGAACGACATCGCGTTTATAACCGAAATATTCCGCTTTAAAATAAGTATACAGCAGGAAAAAATTCAGATTCCATTAAGTTCTGCAGTCGATGGAACGTAGGGGTCGAAAATTATGTTGAGGACCTAATAATTTTCTGTTCATATTCAACATTGTTGGACGATACATATCTGATCTGAGGCTTCAAAAGAATCAGCCATGCTCACAACTGGTTTCAGAGCCTTTGTTTCTCACCAGGAACTATATATAGTCGTTTTCAATTCTCAACAGCAGGAATAATTAGCGTGAGATATACAATTCAGTATTTCATAGTAATATTAACATTGAATTGAGTGAACTCTAAATCGTTCAAAAGGTGCATTTTGGATTTGCTAATAATTATTATGGTCAGTCCACTATAGTTTTTAAATACATACCTTTACACATTATTTTACATAGTTTATTTTTTGACAATTTTCTTGGTTTGTGTATCAATTAGTTTCTATATCTAACCATCATCATTCTTCATTTAACTCTAAGGGGGCGACATTTTCTGCATTTAATAGACAACATGTAAGATATTATGATTAATATATTTTTCCCGTTGCTTTTTTTAGAAACAATCAATTAACAGGGACATACAGTAAACTTATGCAAGAATGGTTGAGAAAAGTTGACAAGATCGAATCAAGTACGAAACGGAAGGTAAAGGAAGCGAAAAATAGAGAATTTTTCGAAAAAGTATTTCCGGAATTAAGAAAACAAAGAGAAGATAAAGAAAGGTAAATGTCTAGTGAATTCATGTAGGACATAATTACTGATCATATATTTTCCAGATTCAACAGGGTGGGTGCTCGAGTCAAATCTGAAGCCGACATGGAGGAAATTATGGATAATCTACAAGAACAAGCGCTAGAGGATAAGAAAATGCGCAGTTATGCAGTGATACCTCCGATTCTATTGGATCCGAAAGAACGGCGAATAAAATATACAAACAATAATAATTTTATTGAAGATATGGAACCTGTTTATAAGGTATACTTTAAATTTTATTATTAGAACATATTGAGTATACTTATGGCAATATTACTTATAAAACCGATTAAGTTCCAAGTTATTTTTATATAGAGAACCGCAGAAACATAAGTTTGGCTACTTAGTTCTCATTGGTTCATTAGCATGTACCTTATCTTCGGGGAAAGTCGGAGGTTGTCAAATGTGGTGCTCTTGGTAAAGAGATGATGTTGCCAATGAAAAATTAACAATTCTAAAGCTATATCTCTTAAAATATTCACTGTCTATTGAACAGTGATGAATGACATCACCTATTCTCAAGTGTTAAATTGTGATAATTTTTTGTCAAAGCTTATGTAGTGTCGACATTCAACTCTTATATGGTGTTTCGAAGTTTTATATCCAAATGGTAACACTTATTTCACAAAACTATTAATGCACAACTTTCGGAATCAAAAATGGATGGTTATTCAAATTGGTTGGGTACGTATCACCCATCCTGTATATTGTAGATATTGTACTACATTTAATTGTACTACATCTTGCCCTATAATTAATAGTTAAGGTGTGAACTATTTTTATCATTCTCTCATCGTCATCTTATCAAAGGTATTACCATGATCAATTCTTCTATTGGAACCGTTGGTGTGAAAGGAGATGATTAAAATCATCTCCTGATGATGCTAACATGGTTAGCGAAACGTGCGTCGAGCAGTTCAAAAAAAGTGATTTGGCGTTTAGTGGTAAATCTCTTCAAGTTTAGTATTACCATGGTCAAAAGTATAATAACTTTTTAAATAAAACACAAAGTATTTATTTATTCACCTAAATTTACTTTGTCTCCTTCAAAGTAATCCCCACTCACTGCAATACACCTAATCCAACGTTTTTTTTTCAATATTTGAAACAATTTTTATACTAGACTTTTGGTATTTCCTTCAAAGCGGCCTCCGAATTCTCTTGAATGACTTTTATGGGCTCAAAAAGGCGTGAACATGATTTCTTCAATCGAGGGAATAGTAAAAAGTCAAACAACGCTATATCCGGTAAATTTGGTACACGTGGAGCGGTGTTTGATGTTTAGCGAAAAATTGAAAAATGTGCAAAATTCTGGATTTTTTATTGATTTTTATTTTTAACTAGCTCTGATATGTTTTTTCGACTTTAGTTAATGTTTAACACGATCGTCGCTTGTTTGTTGTTGTCCATGTTTCATCACCAGTAGTTATATAATTCAGAATGTCATCATCAAAGAAAATTTGGGCCATTTTTTCAACAATTTCAATGTTTTCGAATTACCTAAATTGATTACCTAGATCAAAATGATATTTCGGTATTATCTACAATGTCTCTAATACTTAATCGTCGATTACTCAGTATAATATACCTTCAGCAAGGTCTTCCTGAACGAGGTTTATCTTTAATTGCTTTTCTACCATCAGTAACGTCCTTGTACCGTGACATTTTCTTAATTTTTTAAAGAAATTTTGGTTAATAGGCAAAATTTAATTCAAATTCTTTGCTCAATACATTTATCAGTTGATAAATGATATAAAATGGTAATAAGTGATGCAAAATGATATGAAACTTCTGTCAAAAATAAATAACTTTATAAATGAAAAAAATACATCTTTTAAATATCTCCGTGTGAATATTACACCAGTTTTCCTTTTTTTTTTAGAGCCGACAGTACTTGAATATATGGACCGCCAACGAGAAGGAAACGTTTAAAGAAAAATATCTACAACATCCCAAGAATTTCTATCAAATTAGCCAAGCCTTAGGTGAACGCAAGTCGGTATCTGAATGCGTTCAGTACTATTACTTAAGCAAGAAGACGGAAAATTATAAGCGACTGTTGAGGAAGAATAAAAGAGACAAATTGAGAGAACGGTTGAGGTCGACAAGGAATAATCCTCAGAAAGTCAATAATAGTGCCAACTTACCGGTGATAGACAATTTAACAACAGGTAATGTACCAATCAATACAGAAATCTTTATATTTGGTTGTAACAAAAGTATTTACGTTTTTTTTTTCCTTTATAAATAACCAGTTTTTGATTTAAAAAATTCTCTTCCACAATTCTAAATTATGATTCTAATGAGAGTGAAATATCAAGCCAATCTGGTGGTCGAGAAGAGGGTAGAGGTACACCTCCCAACCCAATTTTTTCTTTTGATTTTGCTTCTGAGTCTTTTTTTGGCAGAGTATGTCCGCGTTATCGCACTGTATAATTATGCCATTTTTTTGCCCCAGTGTTAGATAATTTGTCAAAACTAAATTTATATGTTCTAATTGTTGTTCAATATGTTCTAATTGTTGTTCAATATGTTCTATGTATTTATATATGTTGACAATAGAGGTCTTAAGTTATAGTTACACCTGATTCTAACCCTTTAAAATTTTGATTTTGCTCTCAATAGTACACCAAACAGAAAGAAGGAAGATCATTTTAGGGTGTAAACCTCCTGATTTTATTGCTTTACATCAAAGGTTCCAATATAAGAATTGAAAGTAAATTTAGTTTATTTGATATATGTCCTATATATTGACCAGGATTAGCTTGAATAAGTGCCCACAAAACTATCTTATGAAGTCTGATCATTATTGGTTGGTACTTTGCATTTAGTACATCCATGTTTCTGCCGACACCTCATTTCCAATCTGCGAGTTTTTAGCAAAATTTAACTACATCGACACAATAACCTTATTTTGCTAATATTACACGCTAAAACTTTTCTATTCTCTAAAATATAATTTATAACGTAATTTATTTTCAAAAAATTTGATGTCCAGATATTTTTTGATTTGAGCAGTGGTATAATCTTAAATATATATTATGATTTTTGTTGTTTAGGAGTAACAACTAGACTTCAACGTGAACAACAACAACGTACAGGAGGAGCAGCTCGAACAGCCGAAGCTTCGACTGCTGCAGCGGCGGCAGTCACCGCAGACGCAGCTAATTCAGGAAATTCCTCATCACCACCGATACCGCTAGCGACAACCGCCACGCCTAGTCCTCTAAATGCTGGAGGTACTACCACCACAAGCACTACCTCAAGTGTTAGTGGGACGTCAAGTAGTACGACTACTGCAGCGTCTGGAGATTGGACAACCACTAACAGTTCAACGACGCAGGTATATATTGTAAAAAGCGATTGATTTTATGGTATTTGCAAAATAATATTATCTTAAATTTGTAGGTGTCTTCAAGTTCCGCCCAATCTACATCAAGTACTACGGCTTCATCTGTGATTTCAACGTCTGCTGCGTCCTCTCTATCAACGTCAACCACAGTCAGTACAACTACAACAACAACATCTAGCATATCAACGTCCTTAACGCCAATGGATACGAATTCAGGCGATGACGGCACATCAGTAGTGAAGTTCAATGACTTCAATTCGTTTGAAGACTATAACAACAGGTTGTTATCTATCTAACTTTAATAATTATATTGATGTACAAATTACTGTGATGTCCTTTTCGTGAAATTTAAAGTTTATCAAAGTAGAGTTCATTATTCTCTAAGAATGTATTTATTCTTCAACTTTAACTCTAATCCTAGGAATCTCCTTGCTAAGAGAAATTTCTTTGAATTGAACTTAGTCATTGATCCCTCCAGACCATCTTCGAATTAATTAAATCAATTGTAAACTTCTGTCTGGCCTAGACAATCATCCCAATAAACTTATTCTAGTAAATTAAACCTGTCTATATTTTGTTTCTTCGGTTCCATGTAAAACTCAACGCTTTGTCCATCCCACGTCCAATGTTTCAATGTACTTTGAAATATGTATTGGGTAAAAAAATAGTTAGAGTTGTAGAACAAATCCAATAACTCTATAATGCATTACTCTACTCAAACTTTTCTTCAAAGAATTAGGTCACATTTCATAATTAAGAAGTATGTGCTATATTCTTCACCTTTTTCCTGTGCTACAGCTGGTCAGTGAGTCTTGACCATCAACCTTCCTCTCCATCTTGCCAGTTTTTGATGTCTAGTAATTCTTTAGGATCTCTTCTTACATTGTCCTGACATTATGTCTTAAGTCCACCTCTCTTTCTGTTGCCCCCTTTTGATAAAAAGGGGCCAGAAAGTCCAATACTATGGGGGACTCCATAGTATTAGACTTTCTGGTATTCTTGACATGTGTTCCACTCATCTGCACCGTCTACAATATCCCATGATATCAAACACTATATTAATATATGATGTTTTGTACCAAGTCTTAACTATATCTGAGGCAATGATACACTAAGTTTTATGCTCAACCCAAAATAAAACCAAGATATTCCTCTTCTGAAGAGGAAAAAAAAAATTTTGAAATACTGGAGAGCATAATTAATGAGAAAACAAGTGATGAAATGCCAATAAAATAAACAAAAGGATGAACGCTTCAATATTATCATTTTACAGTGAAACAAATTGTTTGTTCCATATCCATGAAAATTTGGGAAAGTTTTTCACATGAAGTAACCCCATCATATCTCAAACGGCAATGTTTTTTAAGAGTATGTTATGAGAATGTCAAATTATAGCCCCATTGACTCAAAGTCGTAAGATTCTGGAACGGTTTAGTCAAGTAGAATGTAAAAAGTATAATAGATTTTCTATATGTTAAATGCTTTCTAAAAAAATAAGGTCAAGCAAAACATTTGAAGGGTGTTGTTGTATATAGGTATTATAAAGACTTGAAACTATTCAAGCACTGGAAAGCATACACACATAGAAGGGAATGACATAGCCCTTCACAGCAAATAATAATTATGGACTCTATATAGATGACTTTCCATGTCTTGAGTGTAAAGAAGTTTATTAAACTCACATCAAACTTTTTCAGCCATTGGAGCCATTTTCATCTATTCTAACAAAACAATGTTTTGAGAACTTTTTGATGTTAAGGCATTGAACTGATATGTACATAAACTACAAGAAAAACAAAGTGATAATCTCCATCATAACTCTAAATGTTTTTCTTTTAATTAGGAAAAAAATTTTTGGGGACAATACAGGTTCGGTAACGGGAAGCAATGGAGAAAAGGACGGAGAAGGCTTAAACACAGAACAAAATGATAGAGTTGGTCATTTCGCTAAAGACGACGCAGAAAATACAACAGGAACTAGTGAGGCTAATTGGTAAGTTCCAAACACACAGTCTCACAGTTTGATATCAAAACTTGTCTTTGATTTAACGGAAACGTCGCATTTATTGATTCAATATAATTGAAAATTTCATGGCGAATCGTTAAAAGTTAAAAGAGTTTTTACCATTCACCAAATAACCATTTCATAGACATGTGCAGAGTGTTTTCAAACAATTTCAAGTTAATCAAAGTATCAATTTGCAAAATTGATATGTAAGTTTATTCCAATAATTGTGCGCTCAGCATTACAGCCACGAAGGGGAAACTCGGGAGAGTGGACTGGGAAAGTGCAGGGATGTACTTTAAAGATTTTCATAAAGACAATTTCTGGCATGGTTGTATAGTATTTGTCCATTAGAATTTTCTATTAATGCTTATGTCTAAGAAAATATCAAAACAATTAGAACTTTATGAGTCCAATCATCTCTTGACAATTGGCTCTGGCTTCTGGCTAAAGAACTGACTCAGGTAATTTTTCAACTGTTCCAAGGAAGTAAAGTTTTTAAGCAACCTAAATAAACGATAGCCGGAGAGCGCAAGGTCGGGAGAGTATGGTGGATGGAACAAAACATCCTGGTCAAGCTGTAAAAGTTTGTGTAGAGTGGCGAAAGACACATGTGCTGTAGTATTGTCTTGATGGAACGCTATTCCCTTTCTGTTGACTTAGTTAAGCCAGTTCTGGTTGATTGCTCGTTTTAATTGGCTTTAAAGCTTTGAACAATATTTCTTTGAATTAATGGTCTGATTTTCAGGTAACAGCTCACAATAAACGATTCCCCTACAGTCCCACCAAATACATAGCATAACCTTCTTCATATGTAATCTGGCTTTTGCACTGGATATAGGGGCATCTCCGCACTTACACCGTGATATCTTGCGCTTAATATTAATATACACAATCCATTTTTCATCGCCAACTATTCGCTGTAAAAATGGATCGATTTTGTTGCGCTTCAATAGAGAATCGCAAATTCCGCAATTCAGTCTGTCAAATTTTCCTCTATTAACTCATGATTCCAAGGATTCTCATATCTCCCGAGATATTCTGTGCTGATGATTTTCAACTATATTTCGTTGACATCTCGACGGGTCGTCAAGAACGCGGTGCATCGCTAAAATTGTTTTCCCGAAACTTTCTGAACCACTTACTGCTTGTGGAATCATTAACAACCGGCACCTCCATCTTCCGCATTTTTGCCTTCGCAGCTCATTCAGGGAAATAATGGTTGTACATCATCAAAATCTGACACACTCACGTTACAATGTTGCCATATCAATCCTAAAATACCTAGACTTTGGCTTTTGTATGATCGATAAAATTGTAAATGAAAAAGTAACACGAAAAGTTTTTTATAACTTCCTTAAAAGTTATAATCAGAAATCTGTTTCGAAACTTCTGCTTGGGAACATAGCGCCTTCTCATTTAGTTCACACAAAGTTTAATTATTCACTATCATTAAAATAACTTTCAGCAGCTGAATCGCTGTTCAAGTAAATTATTGGGAGAAATTAATCTAGTCTATCAAATATTTTTTCGCGATTTGACCTTTCAATCTTTTCTTATATATATATCTGATGCTGTTCATCCAGATCTGTGGTATAACTGTTGCTTCTTTCCACATATCCAAACAGTTTTCAATTGTTCTTCCATCTCAGCCTATATGACGATTGTAATGTTTGGCCACCCCCCATATCAATTCTATAGGATTGAATATACAATGATAAGGGGGAAGACGTAACACTTTGTGGCTATAATCTTCAGCCATATGATCTGCCACATATTCTATTTTAGGCTTGTTCCTAAAAAGAACATTATGAAACACAAACCTCTCCCTTTAATTACTGATAGTACCGATAGCTTCTCCAACATTTCCAACAGCTGGTTTTCAAACCAAAACAGAAAATTATCTTGATTCATTTCTCCATGATAATCGCCTTTTGTTTTAGAAGAGAAGACTAATTCGGCCTCTAGAATAAAGCCATTCTTGTTCCCAGCGTGAAGAACAATATATCTGCAATAACATGTTATTATTGCGTCTAATAGCAAAAGAGGAGCCCCATTATCTCCTTCCTATTCAAAATAACGGATAAGTGACGAGACAAGATGCTTACACCGACTGCTTAACAATTTTGGTATTATTTTGGAGTTATAATCGCAGATTTTTGACTACAGAACTCACAAAAACAGAAACTAAACCAAAAAATAGCTAAAACAGCAAAGAATACAGTAAAAATAATTCAAAACGTTTGAAGGCACAACTCAAACACGATCCGAACATGAAAATGGCAGATTCGACGAAGAAAGTTGTGTTAGGCCGGCAACACTGTCCAGAACCACAAACTTAAATGTTATGTTGATAGCGAATTCACAGAATGTGATCTATCCTATTTTTATCCTATTCTAATAGGATTAGAGGAAGAAGGAAAGAGAGTGCTTTGAACTTTAAATTATTTTTTCTTTCTTATGGATTTAAATTGGCAATAGATTTCTTTAGATTGATGACATGCAACCATTATTTCCCTGAATTAGCTATATTTACTAACTACATTTTCCTAGTGTAAAGTTTAATAATTTTTATATTTGAAAAAGGCACTATGTATTGAAACAATTGTAATACAAGTTTTAAATATAAACTGCTGCTGCCAACAAATGATTCTGCTGAATGATTTCATATCAATAACTATGTCAACGTATGAATGAAACATTTAAAAAAATATAAAATTTTCTAACAAGAATTTAACTTAATCCGCCTCTGTACCAAATGTAAATGATCTTTCTATATTCCACTTACAGAGAAATCATAATGAAAATTGTGTTTGTCAGGATCAATCGTTAGATGCAATCGGAAAGATTGCCTGGGAAATTTTAAAAATCGGTTTCCCTCCCTCTTTGAAATGAAATTTTCAGTAAGGCAAATGTAATATTGTAATTGGCTTTAAACATTGTTTGAAATTGAATAGACGTGACGTAGCAACCTTTTTTTTTGACGAAAAAAGCAACGACGACGTGATAAGTTGATTGACATTTTAACGTATATTTTTGTTTTTCAGTGAGAACGCTTTGTCGGCGTCAATACCGGAAAACAAAAAGAAGAAGGAAAGAAGAAAAGATAAGGAAAACACCGTCGAAACTAGTGACGAGGAAGCTGCTTCTTTACAAGGTTGGTTTTATTTTCGATCTTTATATCAAGAAATTAAAATACCGACATTTTTTGAGCTAGATTTTTTTTCTAGAGAAATTAGATTTTATACGATTTATATTTCTCCTGTTTGTATGTCTATTTGGTTTTTGCTGCTGCTGTTGTTAGACCGATACCCAGCGATCATTTAGGCGACCTTTCTATCAATCTTCTCCTGTATGGCTTATTGTTCTTACAAATATTCGCTAATCTATCGGATGTCAATTTTTCTACGTGTTGATTTCAGGTTTTTCTTTTAATCTAAATTTTTTTTTAATCTTAAAATTTTAATCTTAATCTTTTTTTTTAATCCACTTGTATATAATGTGTCTATCTCTAAATGTATTGCCTTTTGATCGATCTTAATACTTTTATTTCTACGCAGTTTAGTTTTGCATTAATTTTTTGGTTAGCTTTATTTTAAGCGAGAGAGTGTAAAAATTGGTCTAATTATGGCTTTGTAAGAACCTTCCTTTAAACCTGTAACTCAAGTGAACACACGAAGTCACCAATTTTCTTAAACTGCGACATACATTATGTCAAAAAAGTACCTGGAATTGGTTAATAAAACATAAAATGTTTATTATTTATCCAAATTTATTGTATCGCCTTCAAAGTAAGCCCCTTCCCAAATAATACACTTATTCCAACAAATGATCCAATTGTCAAAACATTTTTAAACGCATTTTTCGGAATCGACTTCAGTTCTCGCCGCGAATTCTCTTTTATGTCTTCTATCGACTCAAAATGAGTACCTCGAAGTGGTAATTTGAGTTTTGGAAAGAGAAAGAAGTCGGCCGGAGCCATATCAGGTGAATACGGTGGTTGTTCGATGGTCTTTGTTGAGTTTTTGGCCAGAAATTCGTTCACGATGATAGCCTTGTGAGATGGTTCGTTGTGATGCAAAATCCAAAAGTTTTCGACGAATTTGCTCTCTCAAACGCCGCATAACGCTCAGATAATATTCTTTATTTACCGTCTGACCTTCTGGCAAGAATTCCGAGTGCACAACATCGCGATAATCAAAGAAAACAGTCAACATTACCTAAATTTGTGATCGATTTTGACGTGTTTTTCTCGGTTTCGGCTTGTTGACTGGTTTGCATGTCAAATTCGTATACCCATGTCTCATCACCAGTTACAATGCGTTTTATAAATTTGGGGTCGGAACTGACTCGTTCTAGCATGTCTTCAACGACCTTTACGCTATTGAGTTTCTCAACAATCGTTTAAAATGGTACGAATTGATTCATGAGACACATAAAGCTCAGCGGCTATCTCTCTCAAACTGAAATGACAATTTTCAGTCACCATTTCCTTCACTTTAGCGATGATAACTTCAGTTGAAGACGTTGATGGCCGACTAGGGCAAGGCAAATCTTCTACCATATCTCAACCGCTTTTGAGTTGTTGCTGTTTGTAGTTGTGCTAACTTAGCTATAAAAATAATTTTGACAATACCTTTAAGTGGGCTTAAATGATCAATTCCCGGTACTTTTTTGACAGAATGTACATTCAATTCTTCTATTGGAATTTTAGGTGTGAAACACTAAACTCGAAGAGATTTACCACTAAACACCAAATCACTTTTTGAAAACTAGTAAGTAGTAAATCTATTCGAGTTTAAAATATACATTGTTTTTTTTGCAGTTTTTAGAAATAATCTTTTTCTTTGAATTATGTAGACAGTAACCCAATACTAATAAAGAAAATAAATATAACATTTGACCAGTTCTATAATATTTTGAACCTAAAGTAAAAAAAAATAGATAATTTGATCAGTCTAGATGCCTATAGAAAATATTGTTGTTGAAATGCAAACAACGAAAATTATTTATTTTAAATAATTAAATGTGTTAAATATTTTTTGTGGTTTTTAAATATTTTTTGTCGCTCGGGAGCATAAAAACTAATAAAAATAAATATGTGAAAATCTCGAAGGGGAAATTTGAGTAATATTTTTGATGATAAATGATATCAGCTTTAAATAATTCAAAATAAAAAGTGAAAGTCCCTAAGATTAAACAAATCATTAGTCACGTAGGTTACAGGATTACATGAACGCTCTGTATATTTTTATTTTACTGTCTGTATTTATATACTTATTTGTTCAAAATACTGCCTCTAGGGCATCTGCTTACTTTGGATGCTTTTTAGCTTATCTTATTACTTCTTTTGTAAAAGTTTATTCACTAGTGGTCTCTATTTCTAGGTAATTAAAAGATTACTTGCTCAGGACTTTATTTTCAAATTCAAGATTACCTCTTTATGGTTTTTTACATAACTATACAGTGGACCATTTTCTCAGATGTTTCCATATTATGTTTCTTTACTATTGTGTTGAAAGTTTGAATTTGTCTTTTGATATCAGCTTCATTAGCTTCAAGTTTTCGTCTAGCCTCCAAGTTTTCGTGTTATTTGCTTAGTATACGTTTAGTATACTAAGTAGTATGTTTAGTATACTACTTAGTATACTTACTTAGTATGTTTAGTATACGTTCATTTAATAAAATTTCCATTACATATTATTTAGACAATTTTATACTCTCAAAGTCATCAAACTCAGAATAGGTTTGTTTTCATTGTGATATTCTGGATGGAGAGAGTTTATCATTTTGAAAATTAAAAACCTAAAATTAATCATTTTTCATTAGGAAAGATGATTTTTGCTTTTGTTTCCTGTAAACTTAATTTTTTTTGAAGGAAGGATACAGTTTTAGGTATATATTTTTTTTAATCCTCTATATCATCCAATACTCCATCCATATCATCTAAATAACTTTCTACAAAATCAGATACAATTTCTCCGAAGAGATTTTTTTTTATTAGCGATTTTAATTTTAACATTAGTCTTATTTTATTAATTTTATTATTTGTATTTTATTAATTTAAAATGTCGTGATAAATTTTAGAACACTTATTATTATTTTTTCATCAAAATCATTAATTACTGGGATTTGTTTATTGGCATTTACCCGCTCGTCTGAAAGTTTGGAAAAGCTCAATGTAATAATACACTATTAGAGTTGGATTGTTACATAAAGCAGAGATGATTACATTACCTTTGTTTCTTATAAGGCAATTAAGGTATATAATCCCACGCTTATGTACCTTTTGAAGGGCAAACAATTTTTTTAACTCTGTGTAGTTCGTCTCAAATTAATTCCATAGAAAAAGAATTACAATTTTTTTTTTCTTTTTTGTTTGAGAAATTCTCAACAGAGTTTCGATTATTGCAATGGATCATTATCCTGTTGAAATATTTGTATCTAATAAGATTTTAAATTTTTAATTTTTTAACTGTGATCAAAAAATAAGGTGACTTTTTTTAAATAACACAAAATATTTGTATTTGTCCAAATTTATTCTAAGCTCATCGAGATTTACCACTAAACACCAAATCATTGATTCAATCAGGAGATATTTCAATCTAATGATGCTGACATGCTTAACGAAACGTGTATCGAGAAGTTTAAAAAAGTGATTTTGTGTTTAATGGTAAATCTCTTGTTTAACGTTTCACACTGAAGCTTCCAATAAAATAATTGATCAAGTTTATTCCGTCTCTTTCAAAGTAATCATCTCTCATTTTAAGACACTTAGTCTGACGTTTGTTCAAGTCTTCGAAGCAGTTTTTACACTCAGTTTTTGGTATTTCCTTCAAAGTGGCCAGCGAACTCGGTTGTATTGTTTCTATGGACTCTAAAAGGCGTTCACAAAGTGAGTCATTTAATCGATACAATAAGAAAAAAAACCATAGGGTACCATATCTGGTGCAAATGGTGCTTGTCGAACGGTGTTTGTTTGCTTTTTAGTGAAAAATTGGCAAATAATTATTGCGGTGTGCAATAGTACGTTATCGTGAAGCACAAACCATGAACTGTTTTGCCACCAATTTGGAGATTTTTTGAATGGACTCTAATACTTAATTGGCGATGACCCAGTACAAATGTAATATTTTCTTCGTTGATTGTCGTGGAAGGTTTCCTAAACGAAGTTAATCTTCAACTGCGTCTCTAACATCACTAAAGTTTTTGTAGCATTTAACAAAATTTAATATACATTATTTGCTTAATGAATTTGAGGGAAATGAATATGAAACTAGGGAAATGATAGGGAAGGGAAATGATATGAAACTCTGTCAAATATATAAAACAGTCATACCAACTTGAGAACCAATTGGTTGTGACGATAGGTAAAGCATGCGAATTTTTAAAACAAAGGCCACCTTACTTTTTATCTTAGTAGTAATTCTTTCTTTAATTTGTCTTCTATTTTGACTTTAATTTTTGTTACTGATCTTTAGCTCTGTCTTTGTCTCTTTTTTAGTCCAGTCTAACTTATGTCGCTTCAATTTAGAACCAATATAACTTTTAGTTGGTGAACGGTTAATAGTTGATTTCATTTAAGCAGTTGTTATTTTTATAGTTGTAACTTTTGAAATTCTCATTTTTTATTTCTCAATATGAGTATAATATTTATCTTTGAGTGCAATTTTAAGTTTTTTTTTATTTTTCATCTCTCGATTTCTTCATGTTGAGGGTAGGTTTGTGTTATCAATGGTCACTTTTTAATACTAGTTCAGTGTCATGGTGTGGATATCAAAAATTGATATCCACTCCATGATTGAACTTATTTGTCAAACAATTATACATTGATTATTTACATATATTAAAAGGAATTACAGTAACTACACGTATTATTAACTAACGTATATTTCTTAACATTCTGTAATAAATATGAAACGTGTTCCAGCATAATTTCCTGAAAGTATAATTACTTAATCATCCAAAAGAATAATGATGCCAATCTTTTTAATTCACATTCAGACATTAAATATATTTGAACTGAAAGGAAAAAAAGCCGAAAGATATTTCGTGTTACTTATAATTATTCCCAATGCAATTACTAAAATTGTTTACATATTTATCTTAACATCTTACTTTACCCTTTATTAGTTTTATTGATTAATAACTTTGTAATACTATAAACGTGAGCGTATTTATAACACTAAACTATTACACAAATTGTGATATGTTAATAATACAAACATAAAGGGTAGTTTTAAGTAACTTCTTGTTCGTTTTCGTTGTGGATGGCTTCAACGTCGATGGCGCTGCAACTACTGCTTTCGTCTCTGGATGTGGTGTTTTCCGTTCCATTTTCACTGTTTTTGTTCGCTTTGTCTGAAGTCTCATCGGCATGGCACATTTTCCGATGTTTATGCACGAAATAGTAGCTAGGAAACTTGCTACCACACGTTTTGCACGGGTAATACTGTACGTTCATATCCAGCAGTTTCACTTCTCGCTTAGACTCAACTTGCGCCACTTTGTCTATACTGGCAGGATACAAATGTCGCCTAGCATGCTTCTGATAGCAGTATTGAGATTTAAAAGTATGATTGCAATAGACGCAAGTGAACACTTCACTCGATTGATCGTTGTTTAATTTTTCCATGATGTTTTCGTTCATGGCCTTGTGCATGGCATTATTCCTACTCAGTTCCGTCATCTTGAACGACTGATCGGAACTTGCATCGAAATTTTCTGCATCTTGTACTCCGTAGTTTTTGTTGATAACTCGATGAAATCGAACTGGACCGTCGCAACATGCCACGTCAATGATAATCTTATCAGCGGTAGACGATGATGATTCCGTTCTTTTTTTGCAAGTTGTTTTAGTAGACGTTCTTTTTTCGATGGATTTCTCACTTTCAGACCCACTTGGTTTTATTTCTATTTTACTGCTTGATTCTGTTGGCAATTGAGCGTCAATCCTGACAGCCTTAAATGGCGTATCCTCGCTTTTCTTCAAGCATCCTAAAGCAGTTGGCTGGAAAATTTCCTGCATTGGGGGTGCCATTTTTCTGCTGGCTATTGGCTTGATGACGTTCACTCTCGGGGGTTCTGAAGCGTGTTGATTTTGTTGGAGTAAAAAATTCCTGCATAGTTCTAAAGCCCTGGGCATATGTAAAATATGAGTTGCAAGAAGAATATTGTAAATGTTGGCGATGTTAAGGTCCAAGTATCCAGTATACATGAACGTTAAGAGGGATGAAAATTCGTCCACGTTTACGTTTGGAACAACAATGGGTAAAGGCTCTGGAAGAATATATATGTCATCATCAAATTAAAAAAATATGTGTAGTGAAGTACCTGTATGATTAGTTAATGCAGCCTTGAAGAAGCCACTGTGAGCAGAAAGCACTCCTCTGTGAGCCGAAAAGTGAGTCATAGTCGGACCAACTTGTAACGTGACATCAGGTACATCTGGTATATGTCCTGGAGTAGAAAGAGACAGATTCAAGGGCATCGAACTACCACCCAGCGGTGGTAATCCCGCGCAGGGGCTTAACGACAACCATGCCCGATACAGGGAATACATTATTTCTAAAACAAAGTAAAATATTTATTAAGTGTCTGGAGTGATAATTAAAAAATTAATTTAATATAAAGTTTGGCCTTTCTGATACGAAAAAGTTGTTTTCAAACTTTTTAATTACGTTGGTTATATTGAAATATATATTTTTTTGTTTATTAAGAAAGGTATTTTGAATCTATTATAAAAATTACTTGAGGCCGATTAAATTTTAACGAGCCAACTTTGCCAAAATAAATATTTAGGTAAAAATCATCAAAAATAGCTTTGTTATCTTATGGTATTAGATAAATGGTCATCTCATGGTCTTAAATTAATGGTCAGATACTTTTTCGATAGGTGGCGGTGCGATTGCAAATGTGATTGAATTTATCTGAAAAGTCAAGAAAACACTTTATGCATTTCAAACCGATATGATATTTATTTTTGTTTTGATAGTTTTCGAAAGTAAGTGGATAAGTGCGATATTTTTGCTATAATGGAAAATTTGAATGATTGAAAGGTTGAAGTATTACAGGGACTTTACTCTTTTACATTTATTTCATGATTCGTAAATGATTTACCGAGTTTCGATGATGTCAAATCTGTATCAATGATGATTCGATATTAGGGCTTTCTACTGAGATTATTATTAAAGAAATGGTTAACAAAATCAATGATATCGTGTTGGCCGATTGTAGAGTGAAGATTAGAAAGATTTTTGAGATGATAAGAATATCATACATACACATTTGGGTATGGGAAAGCTATCAGCACAATGAATGTCGCGTTTCCTCACTGCGTACCAAGAAATATTTTATTAAACATTTAGTCATGCATAAGCGCAATTTAAAGGAGCTTCTGCGGTGATTCGTAACAGTTGAAATTAAATTCATCACTAAAAACCAGAGACCAGAAACCAAGCAGTGGATTTTGTCTGGCGAATGTAGCTGGAAGAAGACAAAGACACCTGCATCAGCCGGAAAGGTCATAGCCACTATTTTCTGAGATCTGTAAGGCATTATCTTTATTGACAAATTTTACGAAGGGTTGATAAAAAAGCTTTCATTTGGAGAAGAAATAAGTGCTGTTTCACCATCTCAATGTACCTGCCCATTCGTGCGCTTATAATACATGGAAATTGGTCAATTTGTGAATTGATTGATGCCGTATCCACTCCATTTTTCGGAAAAAATGGCTGGTTGGAGATAGATTCACATCAAATGAAGAGCTCATCGCTGCACAGAAGATTATCTCGCAGATTTGCACAAAAAATGTTGAAAAATTGTTAGGTGAAGTGTATCGAGCAAAAATTGAAAAATAAAATTGATCTTCCATAAAAAAATCAATATTTCATTTAAAAAGAACCTGATGTTTTACTCAATCTTCGTATTAAAATAGATTTGAAGATTTTTTTGTTAACTTTTTTGTTAACATCTCAGAATCATTTGTATCATATTTCTAAATTATGATTTGTGTGATTTGCGTGAGTTAAAATATTTTTTACAGCAAATTGTTTACATTGACGTAAAAAAAAGATAAAACTGTGTTTATGTAATAATGTATGTGATAAAATTAACCAAACACATTTTTATTGCCAACGTTTTTATACAAATCCGGTGGTTTTATTTGCCTAATTTTTACCTTTTTCTGTTTTAAATCAAGTATATCACCATAATATTGTCTTCGTGAAACAATTCGGATTTTTCAAACAAAAGTTTTATCACTTCGCGTGTCGAATTTTCGCTGTCCACCAACCGAATCCGATCTCGTGTAATTGCCAACGAGCCGGCACGCGACTGAAAGGCGTTTTGATAAAGTGCCGCCACTTTATAACGGCCCCTCAAATTGAGAGCCGGCCGCACGATCAACCGCCGCCGCCAACGATGCCGCCCCCGGAAGTCGTCGAATGGCAACGGCGTGGTGGGGGCGAGGTAGATCGCGGATCATTGTCAATTCCGAATTGTTTGGATTATCCCGGAGGACCTTTTCAATTGGTCCGTCCTTGAGGGGGGGTTGTGTGGCATTGTTCGGGAACGGGGTGGCGAATTTGTGGGTTTTATTTCATGTGTTTTGGTCGGTAATTAGCTCATGTGGGAATTGGAATTAGCTTGTGAACAAATGTTGATATGAGGTTATTCGGTTGAAACACTCGTCGTTTTAAAAACTCTCGTATAGGTAGTTTGCACTTCGCTATATATCATGTACGTAGTGCTGCCATATGTTCTGTTGCTTAAGTTCATATTGTTTTATTTCTTGCTTAGGAGAAAAATCAAAAATATAACATTTATTTGAAATGCAGACCCCCCCCCCCCCCTTACCGGCGTTGAGGTGCATTCAACAGAAAGACTTCTGCTCTAAAATGTTCCCTGGTCGATAGTCCAACAGATGGAAGTCCTGATTTCCTAGCTTTATCCAATCTCCACTACTACCTTCTCCAAAATATCGCTTTGGTTTTTACATGGCATCCCTTGTACTGACATAAACGCAGATTGGACGCCGTCACCCCATCTCTCATCCGATTATCTTTTTCCAGTTTGACAATTTTTTTAGTGTTTCTCTTTAAAAGAGATTTTTTTTTCTTCTTGGAAAAAAGTTTCCTGTGCCCTCCATTAATATGCCGCTCAAGTAGCTCTCCCGACTCTTGTCTTACATAAAGCAGTCGTCCATCACTATCCGCTAGATTTTCGGTAAGCTCCAAGCCCTAGAGGCATGTTTATTGAAGCGCGACATTGCCCTCGGCGGTATTTTCATCTCTTATGTCGTAATTTCTGTTTTCGGAGCGGCTTTCTCACATTTACTGGCATAATTACTTATATATATATATATATATATATATATATATATATATATATATATATATATATATATATATATATATATATATATATATATATATATATATATATATATATATATATATATATAAGCAATGGGAAGGGGAGAAAAGGGGAGAGCAAAAAAAATTCTTTAGCACTATTTTCTTCTACGGCCTCCCACTATAAAAACCCACGAACCCCTACTGAGGTACTGTGATCCAAATTGTTTTTTTTATAACGTGATCCTAAATAACCATGCTATAATCCGCAGTCACAAATCAAACAATGAACGATTTTAATTTAATGAAAAAAAAGTTTGGTTGAGTCGTAGTTAAAAAAAATATCTCTGCTAACTTTGACACTTCATATTTAAAAAAAAATTACACTACCCTTGGCAAGTTGTTTCAAAAGATGGCCCATTTAGTCAAGATTTCAAAATGGTACAACAATTTGCACTTTTCTTTCCACAAAAAACATTATTGCTTTTTTTTTGCAAAAGGATCACAAAATTTTCAAAAAATTCATACCATGATAAAAAATACTTTTGTGTGCTCAAAAATTAACTTCACCAGCGTGAGAGGGACAGATGTCACTCAGATCATAGAGATGTTAGAGTGAGATAGATAGATGATAGATAGTCCCACAGATGATAGAGTGAGATAGATAGTGCAGACAGTTCGAAGACGAATTAGAAAGGGATAAATTGACATTCAATTTTACGATAGCCCATTTAGTAAATATTTCAAAATGGAATATTTCAAATGGCAAACAATTGGTATTTTTCTTTCCACAAAAAATATTATTGCCTTTTTTTTGCAAAAGACCCTTATTTCGAGAAAAGTTAACCCAAGGGCAATATGTGTATGAGTCAAATTAGTAATTGGTATATTATTTTATTAAGAAAAAACTTAGTCAACATGAATTGAAAGAAATTATTGTAATACTTTTTTATTAATCACAATATTTTTCTTTAAAACTAAAACAAATGCTCAAATTGTTGCACAAATGCACGAATACATGCTCTACATCACCCCAGAAAATATTTTTTCCACCGGTCGTACGAATCTCCTTGCATTTATTTGTGCTGTTTCAACAATTATGTTACGTAGTTCGGCTAGATTTTGTACTGGTTGTTAATACACTTTCACTTTTATGCAGCCCCAGTAAAATCAAGGGGTTTAGGTGCGGAGAACGAGGATTCCACTCAATTGAACCACGTGACCCAATCCACTTTTCGGGATACACTTTGTTCAAATAATCTTGTACAGGGCGAGCATAATGCGCTGGGCAACCATCTTGTTGAAACTACATTTCTCTGTAGATATTTAGTGGTACATCTAACAAAGTCTGCAAAACTTTCATTTAGCTCAATTGTTTATCCGTTTAAAATTTCAGTCCATATGTTAACTTTAAATTTATACTGGGACCGGTTTTCACGCGTTAAATGCGGGTTTTCCGCGTGACAATTATGTAAGATATGCAAGTTTAAATAACCGTCTTTTTTAAACGTCGCTTCGTCTGTCTGTAAGATTTTGTTTAGAAATTGCAGATCTTCACGTTTTCTCATCAGCATTGTTCTGCAAAAGTCGATTCTGAGAGTGTAGTCATGAGGTAGCAAACAGCGTTACTATATATCTCACTCAATCAACTAAGTCAATTTCTAGCACACAACAATATTTTTATCACGGTATGAGTTTTTGAAATGTAATCCTTTTGCAAAAAAATAAACAATAATATTTTTTGTCGAAAGAAAAGTGCCAATTGTTGTACCATTTTGAAATCTTGACTAAATGGACCATCTTTTGAAATAGCTTGCCCAGGGTAGTGTAATACATTTTTTTTTTTAAGATGAAGTGTCAAAGTTAGCTGACAATGTTTTAAACCATGACTCAATGATTTTTTTTTACTAAATTAACAACGTTCACTGTTTGATTTGTGACTGCGATTAATAGCAAGGTTATGTAAGATCACGTGATAAAAAATAATATTGGAAAATGGGAAATTCGTGATCACAGTACCTAAAGATATGGCCTAGGGAGTCGAATTTTAAGATTTTCAAAAATATGCCTATTATTACTTAACACGGTGACATGGATTTTTTTTTCTTATTTTTGCGAGAACTGGTATAATCTGGCCTTTCGCCCGGCACCCGCTTGACATTGAGTTTCGGGACACCCTGTATAACTATTCGTTTTTATTTGGCACAGGTTTTATCACAACAGTATTTTTAATTTATATACCGTAAACCATACAGATTAAGGCGGTATATCCAGTCTCTTCCCTCCCCTATTAATATTTTCCTACACAATATCGGTAATAGACGTTGGAGCACATTTTCCAATCGACAATCTGGGATAACTGTGATCCCAAGAGGACGGCTCACGACAACGACACGACAATTAGCGTTATTACGTCCTGTTCGACGCCAAATAGCGACAATTGGTATCGTGGACCTGCAAATGCCATAATTTCCATAATTGCCCGGCCAACGTGTAACGCCGCGTACAAACTGATTAATTATTGTGGCATTGTCCGAATGTGCGAATTTTAAATTAGGTTAAGTCGGGACAGTCGATCCTCTCCAGGGTTAATTTTATAATAAATAAATTATTTCATGCTGTATTGGCCGCGTCAATTGAGTAAAGACGGTAATGGAATTGTACATATTCTATTGAAATTGCATACTATAAAGGGTTTTCCAATAAGAGTGTTAGAACTTTAAAACGAGGCGCAACGATCACTACAAGTGATAATCAGGTCATTTTTATTTTATCTTGAAGAACAAATAATAGAATTATGTTTTGAAAATAATGTCGTTTAAATGTCCCCTTCGGCTTCGACTGGCAAAATGTTTTCTGGAGATCCAATTTTCGATTACTTTTTCGCAGATATCGCGCGGTATATTTTCAATGGTGGCCTGAATGTGTTTCGTTTCAGGTCAGAATTATTGGAGGTTCATTTCTGTAAACCGGAGATTTAACATAATTCTACAAGAAAGTGAGATCGTATGATCTTGGTGGCCAGTTGAGACAACAATTATAAAAAGTGCGTCCAGGAAACTTTTCTTGCAATAAATCGATTGTCTGGCGATGTGTGACAAGTCACACCGGTTTATTGAAAGAAAACGGTGTTTATATCCATATTGATCAGTTCAGGCCAAATATATTGAGTTAGTATTTCTATAGCGTTTACCATTAACAATAAACGATTTCCATCATCCTCTTCAAAAAAATAACGTCGTGTCATTCCTTCAGCCCAAAAAGCGCACAAAACATTGACTTTCTGACAAAGAGAAGAGGAAGAGTTAATTCCTGAGTCACTTGAGGATTTTCACTGGACCACATGGTGTACTTATGTTTGTTTACAAACCCATTAATGAAGACGTACGCTTCGTCGGAAAAGATTATTTATTCTCCAAAAGGGTGCTCATTTCATGTATCACGTATCTTCCCGTGTACCGAACACAGCAGTCTATGAGTGACATTTACATTTCATACAGTGCTACCACTATTACATGGCAGCATTGTTTATTCTCAGTTGACATTCAAATTCTGACACCCTTATTGAAAAACTTTGAATATCCTTATTCTTTTTTCACGATCGACATAAATCACTCTTAACCACGTCTCTCAAATCCCTCTCTCCAAAATGATTAATTTAACCCTCCGTTACTAATATGGATTTATAGGTCATTGTTACTAATATCGGTCTCTGAGACCAATATTTTAAGAGGGGTGGTTTCAGAATGTAAGGTGTCAAACTGCGCCTTACAGTTTTTTTAAGAAGACACATTATTTTTTACCAAGTTGACACATTTTATTCTCCCTTTTTTATAAAACAAAAAATAGTTTAAAACTAAATGAAAGTGATACATTTTTAATATAACACCAATAAAAACTAAATACGCAGAAAAATCTAAAATCTCTCTTTTTCATATAATCCCGCAAATACCAACTGAACAAAGTACAGACTACAAAAATCTATTATATTCAAACAAAAATTTACTTCTCATAACGGTACATTGCGTACTAAATTTTATACAATATCTAGTCCTCATCTATACTACTGCCTTCTTTACATATAGGTATCAAATGTTCTAGACACATAAATTTGGAACACCTATAACAACTCTAGTTTTTCTATTTTTTCTACTGTCACAGTAACTATAAGTATTTTTTAAGCATCTACCATAAGTATTTTTGCTGAGCGACTTATTTTCAGTTTCCACCCCACATATGTCTACTAGTCTAAGATGAATTGATTTCGAGATATTTTCTGAGATACCTGTGTGCGTCTCCTTGTGTGCTCATTCACTAGGTCAAATCCAAGTTTTTCTAAAAAAAACTTGTCTGGGAATAATCTGAGAATGTCTGGGAATAATCTCTAATAAGGGAGGGTTAAATACCCCAACTATAGTATTTAGCTGGGTCCACATCAATAAAAATTTGCGTTCTGTGGGCTGTATGTGTTGTATCTGGTGTGTCTGCGCGGCAATGTAGACGCTCTGATGCACAAAGTCACATACAAATATTGTCGCCTCATAGCACGTACACGAACTATCTGTTATCCACCAGATAATTCAAACAAATTGTTCTAGTAAATTCAACACACACGCAAAATTGTATTGGTGTGGACCCAGCTTAAGAAGTCGTTAATTAAGAACTCGGTGAGTGATCACGCACTACTTTTCTTTTTCTCTAGTTGTTTCTATTATTGTCTTCTGTTCACGATTTTCTAATATTTGAAGAATCAATATCTAACGGGGTTTTCAAAATTTGTTATAATAGTCAATAATCAACAACATAATATATAAAAATATTATGAACAAAACTTTCATTTTAAGGAACTCTACAATTTCCCATGTTATGGGGCGAAAAGAAATATTGAACCACCTCTACATTTTCAAAAATTCACTCTTTGATGGGATTTATGGTTTGGTGTCAAGTCATTGCGTTATGCTTTTTTGAATATTAGGCTGGTAACGCTATAACGCGTCAAACGTCTACGATTCTTTGTGATTGCCATAAAAGTATATGTATGAGGTTCTACAGCAACTGGACGTATTCTCCTCATAAAATGCGATAAAAAATCTATCGATGCAAAAAGAGAATATTTTGAAAGCGATTTTACCTATAAATTTGTTTATTCGTACTGTTTGCAAATACTTTTTAAGGGTCTGCGTATATATTTAGTTCTTGAACTTTAGTTAAGTTTGTGAAATCAATTTTTGAAATTATCATTCACAAATATAAATCTACAAAAAATGAATGATACAACATAATTTTTTATCGTTGAATTCATTTTCGAATTTCGATTATTGTAATTTGTTTGTGTGTATGCATGTAAATGGCAAATTCGGCGCTCTCGCAATTTTCCTAATCATATTTATTTTTGGCATCGCTTGAAAATTTAATTCGTAGCGCACCGGTTCGTGATTTATTAAATAAAAGCAATTTAATAAAAATAAAGTGGACGCGCAACCGTCGTTTCGACAAAAATTAATATTTTTTAATTGCCAATAGCGTTTTCGTCTGCATGAACCGTGGCCCTATTTCAACAATACCTATATGAATATATAATATTTCAATTTAGATATTCGATTCTTATTTCAGTTTTATTAAAAACATTAATGTGGTTTAATAAGAATTTTTTTTTGTCGGGGCGCTTCAGAAATTGGGCGAGTTGCCATTTATAATTTTCGTGGAGATTCATTTCAATTTTCTCTACATTTCCTCATCATTTCAGTTACTTGTAGTTTTCTCTTGTTAATGCTCATGTGTCTAAGTCAGAAAAATCTTGTATTTTCCGAGCGATGAACTAAGAGAGGTTTTAGCTTACAGTCACCAGCTCCATTCTCGCCAACCATCACTGTCAATCGATCTTTGCAGACCTTAAAACCTGGAAAGGTTTTTTCTTCACGCGAGATGAAAGTCCTTTTAAGCAGCTTCTTCCAGAACAATCCAGTATCGTCCACGTTGAATACGGTTTGGCAGCCATAGCCATCTTCTTCTATCATAGCCTTGAGTTTATTTGGATAGAGAGACGCAGCCTCTTTATCAACACTTACCGCCTCTCCACTTTCCGAGATGCTATACCAGTTACCGCAACTTTTAAATGAGTTGAACCACCCGGTACTAGTTTTAAAGATTTCATCTTTGGCCGCCTACCCAGCTTCTTCTTTTAATCTCTCAAAACTCAGCTTAGCTTCAGAGCACCCGTGTTCTGATAAATAGGACAGTTTTTTACTCTAACTTGATTATCACACCATAATTTCAGCATTTCTTCCATCTTAGCTATAACACCTTGACGTTTACGAATGATGATTGAATTCAAAGATTGAGCATTTTTCACAGCTTCGAGAATGTTGTCTTTGTTCAAATCAAACTTCTTTGCAAATTCACAAACTTTTAGTTTTGTTAGTTATTTTATAAATGATATAATAAACAAAACAATTTGTAAACGTGCGTTGAGTCCACGTGAAATATGTTTGTGCGTGTCGTAAGCCGAAAAGGAGTGTTAGCGAAGCTTGACGGGGGAACGGATATAGTGCCGCCTGATCTGATTCAATAATCACGCAACACCGAATTCGCGTAAGACGAGATAGCATAAGTCGGGATATTACTGTACTTACGAAGTTTATTTAATAGTTATGTAATAATAAGATTGAAAAATTAGTTTTATGCCCTAGGCCTCCATAGCCTGTAGAGCACATAAATAAAAGGTAAATTTTAGAAAATCGCGCTCTTTACGTATCAATACAATCATGTGCTTTTTCAGTTGGTATGACCGTTCTCGACATCTGACATAAGTCAGTTTTATATCATTTCGCTTGTTAAGTTAGAAGTTATAGCGTGTTTGGTAATTGGAAAACATTTTGGTCGGCAATTTTATAAAATGGATACATTTATTAAATTTTGTCTAAAAAACAAATTTCTGATGCTGATGTATTAAAAATGGTAAGAAAGTGTCCCGGTGATGAAGCTTTCACAAAAAAATGTTTACAAATGGTAAACACCAGATTTTAGGGATGATGGAGGAGTAGTTGAAGATGAACTTCGTGCAGAAATACCTTCCATGTGAACAAATGAAGAAAACATTAGCAAAATATTATTTAAGGGTTAAGCGTTATTTGCGTGAGTGTATTATAAAAAAAGTCCTGATTTTTCCACCACGAACATACGATATTCACCAGACATGGCACCGTGTGACTTTTTCCTGTTTTCTTTGATTGAAGAAACCAATCGTGGGCTTCATTAACGCCATTTTCAGTCCTTAGAAACAACCATTCAAGAGAGTTTGCTGGTAGGTTTGAAGAAAATATCAGAAGTCGTGTATAAAAACCATTTCAGACTTGAAAAAACTTTGATATATGTATATTACAGTGCGAGGGGATTACTCTCCCTCACTTTGAAGGAAATACCATAAGTCGAGTATAAAAACAGTTTCGAACGCTTGAAAGAACTTTAATAATAAGTTTTTTATATAAGTTTAGTTATTTAGGAATAAGTCTGAGAAGGGGTTACTTGAAAGAAGACAAAATAAATTTGGTTGAATAAATAAATACTTTGAATTTTATTTAAAACGTCACATTACTTTTTGATCATAGTAGTACATGTGTTGGTATGATATACAATCAACGATGCTATGGTTAAATTCCACATAGTTTCGAACATTTCCGCATCACATGCTTTATATTGTTCAGAACGCAGAAATTTTGCAAATTTGTTCGGTTTCGGCCGTCGGCTTCAATATCAGTAATGCGGGCTAATTAGAAATATTAATTCCGATATGTTTGATTTGTTTTTGATTACCTTGCATTTTGTCGTAATTACTATTAACAATCGGCGATTTTATGCTGAGCGATGGAAATGTTTGTATGGTTTCGCGTTTTTTTTTATTTTCATTTTTCCCATACAAAGCATCACGGATATTATTCCCGGGACAATATAGAATCGGAATGGAATGAAGGTATTACAATTCATCAATTTATAAGTTATGTTTATTTCATGATTTTCATCCTATCTTTAGTTTCTTCTTCTTTCTGTGGTGATACAGCTCGTCAGTGAGTTTTGCCCTCCTTCAATCTTCGCCTCCAACAGGATCTCCAGTAGTTGGATTTTTGAATAAAAAATAAATATCGATTTTTTTTACTTTTTTTTAAAACTTTATTATAAATAATATTGACAATCGATGCAAAAAAACTTTTAATTTTTTTTTACAATTAATTATGAATGAATTAAAATTTTAAAACTAAAAAAATCACGTGTCTATGAACACGCCGCGATTGGCTACCATGTTTGTGACGTCATTATGGTAAAGTGTTTTCACGTCAGTATTGTCAACGGTTTCTACCTGTATATATGCTACCAAAATTATTGTTGGTTAAGTGCAAAATAAACTATTGTTGGTTACTAATTTAATTCAGTAATGTGTAACAAAGGGTTCATAAAGACTAATTTTGATAATATACCTGTTGTGGATATTTTCGTGGTCATAGATTCATAATATTAAATTATATTTTTATTATAATAACTTGATGTAAACTCATAAAAAGAACATTAAGTAAATTTGTTTTTTAAACGTAATTAGTTATTATTTTTTTTAACGAATATTAATAAGAATTTATATTGGTATTATAGGTGATTGTAAAATCACTAATGCTACAGCAATAACAGTAGTCTGTAAAAGGCAACATATTATGATTAGCAGCAATTATTGATTAGCAGCACGTAGAGCAGCAATTCGCTTGCCAACTAAAATCTTAGATTGTGATAATTTTATACCAGAATTAATCGAAGGTGTTTTAATTAATTATATATATTTATCCTCAAGAAGTGAAACAATGTTTTTGAGTACACTGTTAAATATACATAATAAAACTTTCCCCAACGATGATAATATGGATAATATATTAAAGTACATTTGGTATGTAGATTATAATATGTAAACTACATTAATAATAATTCCAAATAAAAACAATCACTACCCAAAATTTTATACATATTTGTTTTTACAATAGTTTGATTATGATCATTGAAGTTTGCAATACTTTTAAAACCACACCTATTATTCAAACCACCACACTAAACTCTATTAACATTATTTAAAAAAAAAAATCCACCCATACTACATTATTACTTTAATTATGGTTTTCAGTATTTTTAAAACGATTGCGACACACCACCACATTAGACTCTTAATTTAATAATATTTGAAAATATAAATAAATCCAGCTGCTAACTATCTATAATGCATGACCAGCTAGAGATTTCCCAAATAAAAAAAGGCACCAAACCCATTTTGGAGTGGAAAGCTTTTAGTCACATACATTTCTGTATTCTTTCGATCATCTACAAATAAGATTATCCTGTAAAACTTTCATAAGTATAAGACTTTTCATATACGATTAGCTTCCAAATTGGTAGTCGAAATTTGCTCTTGCCTATTCGCAATTTCTTGAATATTATTATTCGTATCCTACAAAATCGATACACGACGATCCTGTAGGGCTTTCTCATTGTTACTACAATCGGTTGTGTTGCTACATGTAGATTCTTTCCAAACATGCAAGAATATTCCTTCCTATAAATTTGGTAAGTTAATTTGTTTTCCCTACATGAATTAGATAATATCAATAAAAGTTATAAAAACGAATGTAAACAAAAACAAAAGGTACCCTAATCTAATTTCAATATTTCATTGTGAACTTCCCTTTGAGCCTCCATATCTTATGTAAAGATATATCAGTATTACGTAAAAAACAGTACCGAAAGCCTAAATAACAATTAAAAGCAAATATATTTTCAAATCGCTAGCAAACCAACAAATGTGGTCAAAGATATAGGTTAAATCTATAGAACAATAACCAAGATCCATAAATTGTTTTATTTGCCCGAGACTCCGGTTCTTTCCAAACGGTTATTCGGAAAAAGCGCGAAAGAAAATTTCGATGTAACTTCCGAATTGTTCCGAGTCAACCCGATATTGGTCTTCGTTATCATTGTGAGATCACATAGGTTCGGGTTTTTTCGGGAATTGTAAAATTTATTTTCACTTTGATATAACTTTTTAATTACAAGGAACAAAATAAAAATAGTTTTGTTATAAAACTTATATATGATCTTTCCATTTATGACAAAAAAAATATTCAAAACCCCAGTTCTTCAGCAGCTCTTCTTACATTGTCCTGCCATCGCCTCTTTGGTCTACTTTGATATCCAGATCTTTGTACAATTTCTTGGGTTCGAAGTTATATCTGAAAATTCAATTGTCATCCACAGTACGAAAAATTGTTTTGAATATTTTTCTTTCAAATCCTATAAGCAACTCTTCTAATTTCTTTGCGAGGGTTCACGTCTCACATCCATAAATAACTACTACCCGAATGAGTGTTCTATAGATCCTAACTTTCATGTTTCTTTGAATAAGTTTAGATCTGAACAGATAACTCAAGGAATAAGTAACTTTGTTATCCTTCATGATACGATTTCTAATATATCCAGTGATGTTTTCGTCAAGTTTGCAGATACGTAAATTCCTTCGCAACTTCAATATTGTCATCCCAGTTCTGTTCGCCTCTTGGATTGGTTATTTTTTCCATCACTTTTGTTTTGACTATACTTATTTCTGGATGGGTTCTTTAGGCTTTCAGCTTTATTTCTTCATATGTCTCTTCTAATAATGTTTTCGATCGCGTTAAGACGTTTAAGTCATTTGCATATCCTACGATTTGTTTTTCAGTATTTATTTCCATTTACGTATACCATCTTTAAAGTATAATTGTTCTGTCAAATAAATGCTGGAAAGTGTCCCAAAGCCCGCCAAAAAGGTATGCAAAATATTGTTTTCTGTCGCTGGTACTCATGTACAGAATTGTACAATACTCATATACAAAAAATAAACCACAATTTTCGTTTTTCCGCACTTTTAATAAAGAAATAATACTTATTTTGAGGTTTTTAAAATAAATACGTTGTTTCATAATTAATATTCAAAGCTAATTTCACCGCTATAATGGAAAGATAATAATAAATTGGTGGCCCAAAGAGTTGTTAACTTTTTGAAATGTTATGAAAAAACAAGTTGATCTATTTTAACAACTTTATTCTTAAAATTTACAAAAATTCCTGGAAATTTATGTTCTGTAGATTATATTGTCTAAATGTGCACCATTTCTGTCCTAGCACTCCTGAAAACGACCTCTAAAATTTACCATAACGCAAGTGTCCAGTTATGGCTTCGATTTCTTGCCGAACATTCTTCTTTAGCTCTTCCAGAGTACCAGGCCTGTTGCGGTACCCTTGTATTTCAAGATATCCTCATAAAAAAAAATCGGAGGGGCACTGAATGTCTTCTCTTCGAGAAATCCATTTTCCGGAAAAAGCTCTTGAACGAGAGATTGGAAGTGTGGCAGGTGGCTTCGTCCTGTTGGAATTAAGTATCCTGAATGTATCCTTCAAATTCTTGAAAAGCAGAAGTGACAAAAGTTTGAAGTATATTGACAGCCTTGGTGGTCTTCGAAAAAAAGACGGGCCAATTATTTTGTGATCTTCTGACTATGCAGTGGCATTTCATGTTTCTTTTTAGGGTTTTCTCCAGACCAACAACGACAATTTTGATAATTGACATGGCCATTAAGGTGGAAATAAGCCTCATAGGAGAATAAGATATTCTCGACTGCTGGAAATCGGTTCATTTCAATAACGAATAAAAGTCTATCAGCGGAGTACATCGGCTTCAATTCTTTCACTAATTGAATCTTATACGGGTGCATGCGTACGCGAAGCACCGACCATCTCACCACATTTAAAGAAGATAAGTTTGGTTGTTGGCGCACGGATGCTCTCACTTTCCTGGCTTTTATATTGGTTCTCGCTGACCTTCAACGGCCGGGGACTCCTTTATTTAACGTTGAACAAGTTTCCTCAAACTTGCGATCCCATTGCTTAATCAACGAAAGACTTGGGCATTGCTGAACATCGTGCAAATTAAAATGTTGTCAAAATCTACGGCGTGCAATAGTGGCGGAATTGTTGCGGTAATACTCGCGCACACAAAACGAGCGCTCCTCTCCCGAGTAGCGCTACATGGTGACTAAATTTCCCTGCGTCGAACTATCATGTACAACTGACCCCACATTTCAACCCCTGATACCAAATTTCACTTCTATTGATAAGGTAACAACAACAACAGATACCAAAATACATTTTTATCGAAAATTGGACACGAATATTTTTAATTGTTTTGATAAATTTCTTATAAAAATACTAAAAATATTGCATGAATATGTTTAAAAACAATGAACTTTTGATGTCGTATTAAAGCTAGAAAGAAATTAAACGATTTTCGACGATTTTGGTGGGAAGAGGCCTTACTCTCGAACTTCCTGACCAATTAGCGTCAGGTTTTCCTTCGTGTCAGCTGTAATTTCAGTGTTGATTTTCCCGACTAATTAGGGACGGATTAGGTAAAGAACGGCGCTCACTCTGCCTCCAATTAGAGCTGCTGCGCTACGTGAATCTTATCCGCTCATCTTATCCGTCGTTTAAACTTTGTCGACGGGTTAGAACGAAATGTTTACTTACTACTCCGTTTCTATCTCTCTTTCTACCTCCCATTCGGCTTGTCAACTCGACTTAATCAGTTTCCCGGTCGGGTTAATCCCGAAACTGTTAAAATGGCGATAATTGGAGTGGTAGTCGTGTATTGACGTCTACAGTTTCACGTGCTTTTTGCTCCAGCTAGAGCATTAGCGTCGAGTATGAGAACGGATTTTGTTTTGAACCAGTTTGGGAAATTACGAACAATAAACCTGCAGAAAGTTGATATAAAACTACCGGGTAATACAGAGCTTTCATTTAATCTCAAAACCCACGTCACCTATAAATATGGACAACCAACACTACAAGTTGGTAATGATTAACATGAAATCAAAATTTTTCTTAAACAACGACATACGTTTATTTTTTTTTCAATTTTTATAAATAATCTTTTTCTTTGAATTATACACACAGTTTAGCAGTAATAACGCATAAGTATAATACTTGATCAGTCTTGCATTATTGTGAACTTAAAGCTAATTAAAAAAACAAAATAAGTCCAACAGAGATATGCATGCATGTCGTAGATTTTTTATGGAAAATATTGTTGATATTTAAATATGTTGATATAAATTCGAACGAAAAGTGTTGCTTTAAAATAATCAAATGTGTTTAAGAGGTGCTTTTAAAATATTTTTTGTTCCTCAGGAAGCACAAATAAATTAAAAATACAGTGCGAACAAATCTCGATAGCAGCTGTAGGGTCCTAATAATATTTTTGGTGACAAATTATGTTGATAATTTAGCATAAAAAAAGTTCCTAAATTTAAATAGATCACTAGTCACTTGTGTTACAGGATTAAATGAAGGCTCTGTATAACTGATGAGTTAGTGTTTCGGAAACGCGTAATACTTTATAGGAAATGAATAGTAAATATTATCAATATTCATTTAAAACACTCTTTATCCGGCGAGGGCGTTCGTAAGCACCATGGACAAACTTATTGTAATCCATAATGTAACTATGTTTATTTTCAGTGTCAGTTTTATCTTAATCTCTAAGTTTCACCTTAATCTCTGTTCAAAATACTTGGTGATTATAAGGACGACAATAAAAACAAACTCCGTAACTAATTGAAAAACTTTAATTATAAAAAGTGGTGGCCCTCGTCTCTATTCATCTTACTTATTATAAAGCAATATTTTGTGTGAGGTCAACGTAGATCGTTCTCATCAAATAACCCCCCACCCCCCATAAATAAAAAATCACCTGGCCTTGAACCACCTTTGAAACTATGTGCCATCATTAATTAAAGAAATCGCTGTTCTTCCTTAAAAATGCATGAACCAATAATGTCAAAAAATTATACACCACACTTTATACTGTAAGAATTTATCGCGCAGTTGTTGAGGATCTTTCGTAAATTAATGCACTACGAAATGTTGTTTATGCAATGAATGCATACATTCATGTCTGAAATATTCAATGAAACTGCATGATGACGAGCGAAAGTCATGCAGTTTCAACCCGCTGCTCTGACTCTCTTTTTTTCTATGTTTATAGGCACACGTACAGTTAGTTCTCTTTCTACCTGGAAGTTTATTTTGCAGTACAGTTTTTAACCCACGATTTAATAGCATAATTAGATAGCATCAGATCATTACGGTTAACATTGAATTGGTAATGAAATATCGGTTCAGTTATCACACTATGATACACTAATACTATGATTACAGAACTTACAAACTGAAGAAAGGGCTAATTTAAATTTTAAACTAGAAAACTTTTCTGAAACCGAAAAAAAAAAGAATATCAGAGGCAGACCTTAGAGATGTCGGTGAGTTGGTAGTTAGCAACTCTCTCCGTGTCAGACGCTGTTTGCAGTCGTCCACTTTGAATCAGTCGCTGCCTTAGTAGTTCTGGTCCACCCCGAGTATTCGATTTCCCCGTTACCGTCCAGGACGTGGAAACGTCCAATTGGAGACTAGCAATCCCACATGGATAGACCCACAGTGCAGATCGCAAATGAGATTCACGAATGACTTGAGGAAGCAGGTAGAACCGCGGTGAACAAAAGTGACAATAAACAGGAAGGAATAGATAGAGATATAGATAGACATGTGAAATTAGAGTACTCTTTTTAAAAGTATTTTGTGTTATTTTAATACAAAAATACGGACAAATTTGTGAATTTCGTTGACAAATTTAATTTAAAACTGCCAAAAAACGGTATTAAATATGGTTGAGAATATTTGATTCATTTAACGTAATATTATAATAAAGCCAAAACCGAATTAAACGTTTTGTCGACAAATTTGGTCGGATGAGATCGTAATCTCGCAATTCCCGACCAATTAGCGTCAGGTTTTCGTCCGTGTAAGCTATAATTTCTGTGTTGATTTTCTCGACTAATTAGGGACGGATTAGGTAGAGAACGGCGCTCACTCACTCCAATTAAAGCTGCACTGCATGGATCTTAAAACGCCTGAATATCGTCCGTCTTTAAACTTTGTCGACGGGTTTGAACGAAACGTTTACTCACTACCCAGAAAACGACGAGAGGTTAGCGAGTGGTGTTCTATCCCCCGTCCTAACTTTTTTAACCAGTTTTCCGGTCTGGTTAATGATAAAATGATTAGATGAAACTGGGTTGTAAATTGGCATCTAAATTTTACCTGTTTATCGTCAGTCGTACGTTTTATATCCGGTGGCATATAGGTTTGAGAATATGGGATGATGTCTATGAAGTGGATGTAATATGAAGCTGTTTTTACAACATTCATTCGTTATTTAAAAGCAAATATGTATTAAAGTAAAGATTTAGATATATATATATATATATATATATATATATATATATATATATATATATATATATATATATATATATATATATATATATATATATATATATATATATATATATATAGTATAATACGTATATCTTCATGTGTCACGAAATGCGTAACCAACTGAAGCTGCATCAACCAAGCTGCAACAACAAATACTAACCGCAACAAACGACGCTACATGCGTCCCCAGATTACAGGAGATACCAATCTTACTGTCCAAAAATATTTTAATCAGTGAAAATATCCGTTTGCATTAATGGTCTTTTACATCTTCCTAGGAGTTTGTGAATTTCCTAACTCTAGAAGTTAATTAATTTCAAGAAGATAAAGTATATATATATATATATATATATATATATATATATATATATATATATATATATATATATATATATTAATATATATATATATAGTATAATACGTATATCTTCATGTGTCACGAAATGCGTAACCAACTGAAGCTGCATCAACCATAGTAAATGATAATCGAAAGGCAATGTTTAAAAAGCAAAATGTTTAAATGCAAAAGGTAATGTTTGGATTTTATCTCGCATGAGGGATAAATTCTCACCCTAACGCAAAGATACGATTCACATTCTGCGGTGGGCGCGCTGTGCGTAATGCAGCAACCCATCTCGAAATGGTATTGTGGCTGGGGATCTCACCATGTCGTCTGATGTTAAAGTGACACTCGAAAAGTCGTTGCGTTTTAATCACGAACTCACCACTTTGACAAACGTATGTATCGTAACCAAACACGCGGTACATGAGGGATATTAAACAGCATCGCAGGGGCCTCCTCTCTCGTTATTAGCCGAGTACTACCCATTCCAAAATCGTCCGTTTTCCGTGGAGGTTGTATATATAATTTTTGTAAAGTGTTTTACTTTAACCATAATTCATTAACTATTTAATTCTTTAATTTTAATTAATTCTATAACCATAGTTCATTCAATCATTCTTTTAAAAATTCACAAAATTTAGGGCATTGAATAGACAATTCGATTTAGGAGTCTTAATACCAATTAAACGTTTTTCCCGAACTTGGTGTGAAGAGTCCTTAACCTCAAATTACCCAACCGATTAGCGTCGTGTTTTCGGTTGTATAAATTGTAATAGCTGTGTTGATTTTCGCGACTGATTAAGGACAGATTAGGTAGAGAATAGCGCTCATTCTGCATTGAATTAAAATCACGTTGGATGAATCTTACCCTATACCCTGAAAAACGTAAGGGGGTAGGTAGATTTGTATCTCTCGTTTCTCTCTTCTGTCCGTCGAATTCAATTATACGATGAATCCCGAAACTTTTCAATGGAGGTGATAACCATCAAATCGGCGTATGCATTCCGATGTGCTTTAATTTTTGCATCGATAAGCTTTTCTTAAAAAACTTAGGTAACACGACTGTGTGAAATTTTGAAAACCATATTTCAAATGATTCTTTCTACTTCCACATTTTCTACTTTTTAATATATTATTTATAATAATTAATATCGTGTCGTCCTCACAAGAAAGTTAGCGACCGTCATGACTATTTTTTCTTTTTTTACAGTTGCACTAAATAACTGGTTCGATCTAAAGTTGCGGCATTTCGTCTTGCCGCGATTCTCCATTTTATTTTCCCTGCATAATGATTCTGAACAGTTCGTAACGTTGTCCTCTCATTACGTCGTTTTGTTCAGATGGATGAGACTTGGGTTTACCACTATAACCAAGAAGGTTATAGCATAATTTTTTTGGGACGCAAAAAGCATTTTGTTTATTGATTACCTTCAAATTGGTAAAACAACAACAGGACAGCATTACTCAAACCTTTTGGATCAATTGGATGCAAAACTTCGTGAGAAAAGACCTGGTTTAGCGAAGCAAAAAATGTTTTTCATCATACCATATATCCATATCTACCATATTCACCAGATCTGGCCCCTGTGATTTTCATCTGTTTCCAAACCTCAAGAAATTCCTACGTGGCAAGCTTTTTCCATCCATGAAATATCTTCATTTGTGACTTTTCTCTACCCAAGATATACGTAGTATTTTTCTGAATTTTTGAAGGTGTATTTTTTAATTAATTTTCGAGTTTTCTACAGCAGAAGAAAGATTTCATCTTGCAGAATGTGATGCAAGTTGTTTCTATCCTTGTTTTTATGTCTTCGGTGTTATCATTCTTTTTTTTTATTTAATTTTATCTAGAATATTAAATTTGAACCAAATGTTTATTTGATGGGTATTTGAAACAATATAGTGACTATGTCCAATAAATTCTTCCATTCATTTAATTCAAATCTTAATAATTTGAGCCGGGTCTTCGTACAAGTTGCCGAAAAGAAAAAACGTTCTATGAGATCTGAGAACAAAATTAGTTAAATTGAACGTCCTCGTATCAAATTACTATACAAAATTAATAGATCTCTCTTCATCCAATCAGTCGCCGCACAACATCCCGTACAATTTCAATTTCTATATTTTCGCGTATGCGTACTGTTCCGTTAATATTTTCCCGGAGTTAGTCCCCGTCGGCGAAACCGGGACTCCGCGTACAAAGAGTGCCGTATGAATATTTAAAATCATCGCCCATTTGTTTACTGTTTATTCAATTTCGCAAATGAAAGGCCAAGATCTCCGCTTTTATTTTTAATTGCTCTTGGGAATAATGCTCGTACCTGTATCCGTCGGCAACCTTCTCCATGCGCCCTCCCCATTTTTCATTTCTTCGTCGCAAAATCGTTGCGAATCAGTTTTTAGTCGGTGTTTCAACGAAGTCTTACGAGGGAGGTTGTAAACATTGTACATTGATACATATCTTCTGTAACATTAATGTATTAAAAAGTAAGGCGACTCCAAATATACTTTGTCTCATTCAAAGTAATCTCCTCTAACTTCTTCTCTAACGTAATCTCCTCTAACGACTTCTGGTATTGCGTTCAAAGCGGCCA
Source organism: Cosmopolites sordidus (assembly GCA_031761425.1). NCBI lineage: Eukaryota > Metazoa > Arthropoda > Insecta > Coleoptera > Curculionidae > Cosmopolites > Cosmopolites sordidus. The sequence continues at coordinate 212,025 of JARFXV010001875.1, read as the reverse complement.
GTGAACTCTCTTGAACTAGTTCTATGAACACAAAACGGCGCCCATGAAGTAGTTTTTTCGTTTCAGTCACACGGTGCCTTATCTGGTAAATATGGTATTTGTTTGATTTGTAGCGACACATTGACTGACGGAGTTTTTTGGTTTAATGAGCATTGTTATTAACAATAATGATTTATGTCGCTCTTGGGGACCTTTAATACATAAATTATACTAGGCTAATTGAAAAGTTCGCGGAGCGGATAATATAAAACAAGTTTATAGTTGAAAAAATGACTTTATCCTTCCGTATATTCCCCCCTAAACTCAATACATTTTTTCCAGCGGTTCTCCAATTCATTTATTCTATTTCTGAAGTGGTTTTCTGGAAGTCCTTCAAAATATTCATCTACAGCTGCTATAACATTTTCATTTGATGAAAAACATTTGCCACGTAAGAATTTTTTGATGTTTGGGAACAGACGAAAGGCAGAGGGGGCCAGATCTGCTGAATATGGTGAATGCTCCAAAAATTCGTAGTGTAACTTTCAATTTGACCATTGCAAGAACACCTCTGTGAGTCGGTGCATTGTCTTGATGAAAAATGATTTTTTCCTTCGCTAAACCAGGTCTTTTCTTATGAATTTTTTTATCCAATTAATCCAAACGGTTTGGGTAATACTGCCCTGTTATTGTTTTACCTATTTGAAGATAATCAATTAACAAAAAGCCTTTTCACCCCAAAAAATTGATGCCATAACCTTTTTGGTCGATTCTGACCACTTTGGTTACTTCGGAGTTGAACAACCGAGCTCAGTCCACTCCGCGGTTTGTTGTCGCAGTTCAGGATCATAGTGGTAAACCCAGATCTCATCCATAGTTACAAAACGACGTTTAATAGTTTATTCTTTGGAAAAAGATACAAATGTTGGTTAGAAAGTTTTACTAAAAAGTTTTACTCGTTTTTGATCAGAATGCGGTACCCATCTTGCACATAGCTTTCTAAAGTCCAATTCAAAATATGAAACGCCCATTCAATTGAGATGTCCATTGCCTTAGCAATTTCAGTCAAAGTCAAGTGTATAGAATTAATTATTTGTTCAGTAGTTGCACTTATGGGACGTCCAGAACAACACAGTACAAACACGTTATAACTCACCTGCCGACTTACAAACTTTTGTTTTTTAAGGAGCAGATTCCCTTAATACATTTACCATTTCACTCCGAATTTCCATTGCCTTTAAACCTTTTGTTATAAAGAATTTAATCACTGCACGAGTTTCAATATTTTCTATTTTAAAAAGTAACACTGATACGTTTACTTTAAGCTACTGTTTTTGTACGAATTAATTGATGAAACTGAAGGTTTTCAATTAGTCTAGTACAAAAAGTGGTATGTGATGTTTTGAGTGATTCAACGTTGGAGAACTCGAACTTGTTGGAGCATCTACCATATTCACCCGATCTGGCCCCTCTGATTTTTATCTATCTGTTTCCAAACCTCAAAAAATTCCTACGTGGCAAGCGTTTTTCATCAAATGAAGAAATATCTTCATTTGTGACTTTTCTTTACCCAAGATATTCGTAGTATTTTTCTGAATAGTCTTTAATCTTTTGTTATTAAGAATTTAATCACTGCACGATTTTCAATATTTTCCATTTTAAAAAGTAACACTGATACGTTTACTTTAAGCTGCTGTTTTTGTACGAATTAACTGACAGATCGACTTGAAACTTGATATATGTTCATATGATGGATGAAACTGCAGGTGTTGCCCCGCGAACTTTTCAATTAGCCTAGTACAAAAAGTGGTATGTGATGTTTTGGGTGATTCAACGATGGAGAACTCGAACTTCATTAACTAAAAGGCATTTTTCAAGTACAAGCCTCATTTTTCAAGTTCGGCGTTAGTCAAGAATTATATAATCGTTTACATTAGCGTAGCAACAGTTTAAACCGCAGACGTTCCAAAAGCAGTGAGCTGTGAGGCTGGTTGACACAATAATTTTGCGAACATTATCGTCGATTCAGACTATGAAACCAACTGTATACACAAAAATCTCTTGCTGGGTATCTGGTGAGAATGACAGACTAATGCTATTAACTTTCTTTTTTCAGAATAACAACTGTTGATTACATATTCTATGGGCGACTAAGGACGTTATCTCTCAGCTGGGCTATTAAGTTCTCTCTGATGTGGTTATTCATTAGATCTATCTTCTTCCCGTGGTGCAACAGCCCCTTAATGAGCCTAGACCACCTGCAATTTGCGTCTCCATCCGAATCGATCTCCATCAGCCCCTTGTCAGTTTTTGATGTTCAGTAGTTCTTCAGTATCTCTGCATTGTCCTGCTACTGTGTCTTTGATATATCACATTCTCTGTTGCTCACTATTCATCCTTGCTTGATTTTGCTTGGTATACAACTTTTAGCAGGCAAGGATAAGGGAAGGTTCAAGAAAGCATGCATACAACAGGCAGGGAGATACAAAATGAATACGGGTAGTCACCGGCTTCATGTTAAAAACATAGACCTGGATCTATAGGGAGAGGTTAAGGCCCTTGATGGACTGTCAAGCAATACAGAAGAAGAAGACTCTCGACACCCAGGTATTCTTGCCACGTGTCTCGTCCATCTCAGTCGATGAACCATCCCATAGCTTTCAATATCCAGAATTTTGTATAATTTCTGGAGTTCGAAGTTATACCTGATCCTCCAATTCCATTGTCATTCACGACACTCAAAATTCTTCTGAGTACTCCTCTTTCAAATACTGTATTTTTTTCTGATGGTTCACGTCTCGCGGTCATAGGATGAACTGCTGGATGAACTCATTTTTTTTAGACCTTGACTTTTGTGCCTCTTTGTATAATTTTTAGAAAAGAAATTTTAGATTTTAGAACAGACTGCAGGGAGTCTCGATTTGTACGGGATTTTTTTTCAGTGTCTCATGGGGCATAAAAGAAAGACAAGAGTGAATCACAAAATAGTTTTATTACCAGGAGTCAAGTACAATTAAAGTTACTGTTCCACATAGTCACCGCGAAGATTGAGATATTTGTCATACCGGTGGACGAGCTTTCCAATACACTCTTCATAGAAGGTTGCTGCTTGAAGTATTGAGATAGGTTGAAATCTATCGACTTCGACTTTATTATCCAGGTTTTTGAGTTAGCCCTTTCGGCTATTACTCATTTCTATTTAGATTTTCCCTGAAGGAACACTTTGAATTTTTGGCGGTCTTTTAACCGATTCTCCAAAGTCCAATCGTTTTATCGCTTCAAGCTTTTGCTCAATTGTCACGACAACTTTCTTTCATTTATTGCTCATAATGAGATAATTAAAACAATTTACAATCAAAAATCACGCAGAGTTCGGACAGCTGCGAGTCGGATAATTCAGAGTCTATTGTATTTGTCGCAAATCTTCTCCGATCTCAAATTCTACCGGGGTTGTTGAATTTTTACAGCTACCTTCATACGTCACCAGATCTATCTTCGTCCAAAAAATCATTAATTAATGTTTATAGTCAGTTTATTTTGAGTATTAAATTACGTTTATTTTTTGGTTAATAAAAAAGGTATGGAATTAAATTGTCCATCTAATGTATTATTGTATGTTTAACCAGCACGTATCAACAGCGCAACATCTTTCATCAATTATTAATCTGTTCAATATTGAAAGGAAACCTCCCCAACACCGACCTTATTGGACGAGGTTTTTTTTTAATAACTTTAAAAAGCTCTTCGGTACCCCTTTCGCCCTGACCGTCCCCCGCCCCCGGCCGGCAAACAAAACCAAATCAGGCGCGGCGGCGGCAGCATCGTACCCGCCGCTCTCCGGCGGCGTGTACACATAAAGAGAGAGATCTACACTTTTCTCTAATTAAATTAAATATTAATATTCAATTTTGAATGGGGCCACGTAATGGGACGCTTAACTTTGAGAATATTTTATTATATTAAGTGTTTCGGGCATAATGGAATCGGGGACTGCTCGTTCCCTCGTCTGTACGTTATGCCGGAAAAAAGTATTTCTTGCATTTTTCAAACAGTTTGTTATATTTATTAGATGACTAGTGTCAAGAAGTTATAATGTATAAGGTCTTTCAATAAAGACTTGATTCAACGATAGGGTTTCATCGCTTATCGCATTCTTGACGTTCTCAGTCTTTTCTTCTTTACGGTGGAAGCGAATCTACAGCTAATTTAAACAGTTGATCTTCTGGCATCCTTCTTACGTGTCAGTACCAGATAAGTTGTCACCTTTCTACGCTTGTTTAGTTGTTTCTTTCAAGTCACTTATCTTTTTGACTCGGTCATTTGTTCATTGTTTTCGTGTTCATGGTTCCGTCCCATACAGTACTAATCTCTTTTTTTAGGTGTTGTATATATTAAACTTGTGCCTTGTTATATATAAACTCTTCGTTGTTTCCTTACTCCATCTTATTCCATACAGTGTTCATATAGCTATTCTCCCTTGTCCCTGTTTCTTCTCCAATTCGCAAATATTTTGTCGTCGCAAGTTGATTATCAAATCTGCTTTTTCGTAGACTGTCAAAAATTTTTTTGCACCAAAATAAGGTTATGGTGACTGTTTGGCGGTTTGCGGCCGGTATGATTTATCACATCTTCGGAACCCGGGCGAAACGATTACAGCACAGAAACACTGCTAGTAAATCGATGAAATGTACCAAAAACTGTGTGCCTGGCATTGATCACGCGACAAAAGCTGCATGAGTTGGGCTACAAAATTCTCGACCATCCGCCATATTCGCTTGACCTCTCGTCCATTGGCTACCATTTTTTCAAGCATATCTACAACTTCCTGCGCGAAATGCTTTAAGGGGGGAAATCCCTTTAGACGCCTCAAAATGAGTCATCTTTCAGAAATGTTTTTAAAGGTGAATAATTGTATCATTTTAAAGTTTTAAAATCATTTTATTTGATCTTTGAAGAATATAAAATTATTGTTATTTTTTTTTACAAAATAGTGGCTCAGTAATTTTTTTTCGAGCATTTCTGGCGGGAGGTCCAAAAGTGCTGCACTGTGCACTGCAACTGTTTCTGACTCATCTGTTTCTGATATATACATGGGAAGGATAAACCTACATTTTTCGAGCCATATTATATAAGAAAATAAAAAAGATATCTTAAATAATATAAAAAGCACTGGAATGTTTATATCGTATTAAAAACAATCTTTTTATAGATATAAACAATGTTAAATTATTATATTCAAAAAAGAAAAGTAAAAAATTAGACTTAGTAGAAATATTGGATATAAAAATACCCTTAAGAAATGGTCATATAATAACCACGAATGATCAGCTAAATTTCCAAAACATCCCGATAATAGATAAGATCATATTGTAATTGAATTGCTCGGTTTTTACCTGTGCGATATTTACAATGAGGCATTTGAGGTTTGGGTGCGCAGTAGCCTAACGGCTTAACGTCTCAGAGCTCATACGAAGCAGTGCATTCGTCGTGCTAACATCGGTTAAGTACTGTACATTCGAAGAACTCTTCGTTCTCTGTCTCTATTAGACAGTGACCCACTCACTCTTTCGTTTGCGCATCTCAGTGGCCAAGAGGCTGATTAAGCTGTCTGGGTCGCGATATGCGGGCTCCGACGCGCTATATTTAATATTTTTATTTTTCGTCTTGCCAGTAAGTATACTCTCAATATATTATATTTTCGAAATATGAAAACAAAACGATTTTTGGAAATTTCTAAAGGGATTTCCCCCCTTAAACTGCTTTCAACGACTTCGTCGCTTCTAGGACTTCAGAGTTTTACACAACCAGTATAAATAAACTTGTTTCTCATTGGCAAACGTGTTTTGATTTTTATTTCCAATAATAAAGTTTTATTTAAGTTGAGATATGTGCACTTCAATTTAAGAACAGCAATAACTTTCTTAACAACCGAATATTTTATGATATTCCTATTCTTTCTTAATAACCGAATATATCTACATGGAATTATTACATCAAACAGTTGTTTTTCAGCGCAAGTTTGATATCCTTCCGACGATTGATACTTTACCGAACCAGACTGATACCTACCTAATTATCTGCTCTCGATAAGAATTAAACAATATAAGAGAAATGTTCTTCTACGATGTCATTTTATAAAAAAATATCATTGTTATTTTTATTCGATACTTTGACATCGATTGTCCCTTCAAGACAATGTATATTTTCCATCACACAATTGTAATTTAATTGAATGTCGCTGTTATTATACACCTTTACCATTTTATTTACAGCATTTCGTCTAATTGAAATTCATTTGGTCGGGGGGTAAATAAAATGTCGCCCTTCGTATTATCGAAAATTGAACACAACACACCGACTGACTTATCTCCTTCGAAATCTAACGAATTACTTAAATTAATACCAACATTCAGAAAATATTATATTAATACGTCTATGCTCGTTAGTTTTTCATATTTTCATTTTCCTTTTGCTTTTTTATGGTGATATCTTTCCTAAAAGCTTTCATATATATATATATATATATATATATATATATATATATATATATATATATATATATATATATATATATATATATATATATATACTGTTTCAAAAAAATCGACTATTTTTTTTCTTAAAGGTATCGAAAATATTGTTAGAACTGACAAAAAAAATACTGTGAAAGTTTAGAGCTCTTAATATTAATATTAAGAGGTGCCACATCGCAAATTTCAATTTCCCATTTAAATAACAGGATTTTTTTTTAAACTTTGGAATTTTATAGCTCTTCAGCGGAACATTACCGTGGAAAGACTATGACATATCTTTGTGGGAAATTGAACGTTCTTCAAAAAATGTCTCTTATACATTTTCGTTAAATTTACTGTTTCAAAAGTTATTCGAGGCTAAAGTTGAATGCGTAATAAATTTATTCGGCGTTTCGATTGATTCGAAAAACGTTATTCGACCTTTTTTGTAGATCATTCCATTTCCTATAAATTTTCATTTTTCATTAAAGATCGTGAGTTATTTAAATGGAAATGTGAATTGAATATTTATTCAACTGTTAATGAATTTTGATTTGATATATATATATATATATATATATATATATATATATATATATATATATATATATATATATATATATATATATATATATAGATGGATTAAAAACTTCCGAAATCGTTGTCATTTTTTTCTAAATTTTAAATATCACTCTCTACTGTAGTTATTTAAAAATCGGTAAGATTGAACTCAAACTTGCCATAAAATAACTCTGCTAAAAAGGCCGATCGTCACAAGAAATTCATAATGAGAGATACGATCGATACATTATGTGATTGGATGTAGTATTGGGTTCTCAACTTAATTTTGGGCCTCTAACTTTCATCATCTGCACTTTTTCCGCCATTTGGTTATTACAAAGTGCCATTTTTCAGCTTCAAAACAAGATATAAGTACATTACCTACTATGAATATCGACTGAAAAATCAGTTTTAGACACGATGTCGTTCGAAAAGCAATATTTGAGGCACTGCCTTCTCTAGAACTCTCAACTCGAAAAAAAAATCGTTGCGAAAGCTCTGAACATAATTTGTGAAGATTTGGTAGATAATGCACCTTTCCTACAACACTTTTCCCACAACAGCAATTTCAAATTGAAAATTTTTACTGAAAATGATACAGAACGTTATGGACAATCAAAAAAGGGGAAGCTGAAGAACTGGAAGCACTGCTGGAAGAAAATCCTTGTCGCACACTGTTAGAGCTCGGAAAGGAACTTTGAAAAAACGTTGCACAAACTCCGCTACGAACTCATAGCTTGAATCGAATACGAGGGTTGCTATTTATGTATCCGGAATTGGCAACAATGGTGTTGTTAGGCGCCATCTGACATATACATCGTAAAGTTTGACATGATTGACTATTTACGTACTCAGACTATTTACATTCAAAAAATGGAATTAACTCGTGAGAATTTGCTTGCGATGGTTTACTACGACTTTCGACGTGGATTTTCTCAACAACAGTGCATCGATCAACTCACTTCGACTTTTGGCGATGAAGCATCATCTAAAACCACTATATATAACTGTTCACGTTCACGATGTTCGAGTTCACGAACTAATTTAAACAAGGTCGTCCAAAATCGGTTGTTGTGCCAGAAATCACCGATATACATCGATGTGCGCGAACTGATAAAGCAAGATCGTCATGTGACATACCCTGAGATTGAGGCATCCCTGGGCATTAGTATGACAAACATACACAAGATTTTACATGAACATTTACCCGTGAAAACGATTTGTGCTTGTTGGATTCCGCATAATTTGACAATCGCTCAAAAAAGGGTTGTATCGATTTGTGCAAAGAAATGTTCAAAAAATACAATCGTGGTACGTCAAAAACCGTGTATAACATCTACACAGGTGACGAATCTTGGATCTATGCGTATGAGCCCGAAAGTAAACAGCAATCGACATGAAATGGTCTTTCAAAATGACAATGACAATGAATGAATGAAACAAAAGTTGTTTCAAAAATTGAAAATTGCATCTCAATCAAAAAATGGAATTAACTCGTGGGACAGTTAACAACATCTCAACAACAGTTCATCCATCAACTCAATCATGAGATTGAGGCATCCCACAAGATTTTAGGAACATTTAGCCGTAAAAAAGACTTGCGCGTTGCGTAATTTGATAATCGCTCAAAAAAGGCTCGTGTCGATTGGTACAAAGAAATGCTCAAAAAATACAATCGTGGAGCGTCCAAAGCCATGTATAACATCTACACAGATGACGAATGTTGGATCTATGTGTATAAGCTCGAAAGCAAAGAGCAGTCGACTGAATAGTTCTTTCAAAATGATCCAAACCCAACAAAAGTTGTTTGCGCAAGAAGCACTTCGAAGCACATGGTCGCCTGTTTTTTTGGGATAAATGGGCATGTGTCTGCAGTGCCACTAGAGAATCGTAATCGAGAACGGTCAATTCTGAATGGTACACAACCATTTGTTGCCAGGAGTATTTGAAGAAATAAGAAAAAATCATCTAACGACACATGATCATTCTTCACCATGACAACGGGATCTCCCGCACATCGGTCCGAACAACTCAATATGGGTCATACGCCGTACAGCCCTGATTTGGCACCCAAGACTTTCTTTTTGTTCCCGTCCTTAAAGAACAAACTACGTGATAAACGATTTTCGACGCCAGAAGAAGCGGTTGATGCGTTCAAAATGCGTGTTTTGGAGATATCTCAATCGGAATGGAAAAAGTACTATGAAAATTGGTTCAAACGTATGCAAAAGTGTATAGATTCATCGAGGAGAATATTTTGAAAAACATTAAACCCATTTTCAATGATAAATATTTGTCTTTATTTATTATTCCGTATACATAAATAGTAACCCTCGAAAGAGTAGACGCTTTGATGTGTTATTGCTATCCAGATTCAAGAAAAAGAACTTCCTGCGTAATATTGTAACCTGTAATGAATAGTAGATCGTCTACGATAATCCAAAGAGGTGAATCGTGGTGAGCTATCAACCCATGCGGCAAAACCAAATATCCACGCCAAAAAAGTGTTGCTGTGTGCATGGTGGGATCAGCTGGGCGTTGTGCATTATGAGTTGCTCCAATCTGGTCAAATGGTCACTGCTGACCGTTATCAACCTGATTTGATTCGTGCTAGTGATGATCTAAAGGAAAAAAGATCTTATACTGGCAAGGAAAAAACAATTAATTTTACTGCAGATCAATACACGATTACAAACAACAAAAATAACTTTAGAAACAATCACCGAGTTGGGCTGAGGGATTTTATCGTACCCCGTATATTCTCCAGACTTGGTTTCTTTAGATTTTCATCTCGTTCGATCCCTGCTACATCACCTGGTTGATAGACCGCTTCACATCTCTTTCGAGAAATTCCAAGAAAACCTCAATGACTGAGAGAGGGAAGAAGATTAAATTTCTTATTACATTTTTCATAAATAAATGCCAAAAGTAGTCAACAAAGAATCAGAATTAAGTTGAGGACCGAACAATATACCAAAAAACAAATCCACCTTCGCCTTTTTTTAAACTCTTATTAGTAGCGTAAATACTGGGGAGTCTAATAAATACGAGCATGGGTGTTTTTAAATGCTTGGTAACAGAATTAAGTAGACAAAGGACAAAATATTCGGCGCTTAATAACGTCGACAATAGAGAGGAACGGGGTGTGTGCGCCGCGTCGTCATCCCCCCCGAGATCGGCAAATCAAATATAATAGGCTTGTTAAAACATTGCGCTTGGAATACGTTTGATTTAAAAGCCTCCTCCTTCTCGGTTGGAATTTTGACATTGTCGTGTTTTATTTCCCGCGGGAAATCTCGGGGATAATTTCTTACCTTCACGACTCGCGTATTTGGCAATGGGAACTAAAGACCGAAAAAATTGAAAATGGTTTATAATATAAACCTGGTGCATGTATATACCTGACATTACATCCAGTGAACTCGAAGAGATTTACCACTTAACACCAAATCACTTTATTATTATTAGGTCTACAAATAAAGGTGGACCCTTTTTTATATAAAATTAATATTTATTTATACAAAACCAACATACATGCCAGTTTTGAAAATAATGTTCATCACTTTCGATACATTTCTGCCATTTCTCGAGCAGGTTGCGAAAAAGCGATTGTCGTTTTTCCAACCAGCCTTCTGAATTTTTCCCAGCTTTCGCCGCGAAATCGCTTGTTGAGTGGTACCCAATTGTTCAGCAAGCTCCTTTTGTGTCTGACAAGGATTTTCTTGCAATAACTGATCCAATTGCTCGTCTTCAACATTTTTTTGTGCTCCCGAACGATGTTGATCGGAAGAATCAAAATTACCCGTCCGAAACTTTCGGTACCATCTTTTGCACGTACTCTCAGACAACGCATTTTCCCCCAAAGCAGAACAAGTATTTCTTTCGCCTCGAGAACACTTTTTTTAGTTGAAAAGCGAACAGAATTCAGTGCCTCACGTGGCTGTCGGACGACATCGTTCTCACTTGTGACATTTGTGAGGTTATGTTGTGTAGTAAAGTTTTCATGTGCGGTTTTTTTTATGTTAATGATTGGTACTACGAATTTCCAAAACAACGTGAAAAAGTTTTTAACTGAAAATAAAGTTATAGCTGATTAATTCGAATGTCAGTACTTATTTTTACACCAAATAATTTATGGCTGAGCGTTTCGCTAACCATGTTAGCCTCATCAGGGTAAATCTATTCTAGTTTAGTGTTTCACACCAAAGGCCCCAGTAGGAAAATTGATTATAGTCGATGTTTAATCAAACAATTAATAGACACCAACGACCAAAATTATTGAGCTCTTTATAGAAATATAACTATTCGCTTGCAGTTTTGGGTCAGATGAAGAAAAAATCAGTATTTGTTTGATTAGAACGTCAGAATGCTTATAATTTGTGGCACCTTTCATCTTTTATCTTATTAAAGGACGTATTTTAAATGTTCATTAATTTCCATCGGTTTTTCCTCAGATTTTATTTTAAAGAATGTCCTATAATTGTTTCATACGGTTTGGATCTGCAGTCTGTACATTTATATCCATTGTCTTTTGTTGTTCTGCTGAAGCTATATATTTTCTGGCAAAACCGAAAATCTTAAAAATCGACGATTTTAGTACCATTTGAAATACAAGCTATATTCTTCCACTTCTTCTATATGAAGCGGTGGTTCCAAATACTTTTTAAATAGCTTCCAAAAACACTGAAACTGCTACTTCCACTAAATAAGCTTTTAGGGTCTCGATATTGCGGTGAGATCTAGAACAAACTTTCTCCTCTAAAACGTTCAACCGATAGTCCAGCGGATTGAGGCTCGGACTTCCAGACGCATATGAGCTGGCGCTGAATGTTCCAATGTTTTCCTTCAAACAAGGTGTTTTAAACGGTTACTACCTTGTCCAAATTATCATTTTGGCCATTTATTGTATCTATTTGGACCCTCTTGCTCGCAAAAAATACAGTTCAGTGATGCCGTTACATACGACACTCCCTATTAAACCATCATGAAACCGGATGATGAACTCTTTCCACATTCCCAATTTTGTCGGCAGATTTTCCTAAAATATTTTGATCTGTGTCTTCCGTACGTATACCACCCACTCATGCCTCTTATGTTTTGCTACTGTTTATATTCTATCGCCGGTACATTTTCGATAAGTTCTAAGCCCTAGATCTTATTTAATGATCTGCGACATGATCATCGACGGTATTTTCATCTCTCGGGCCATGTTTTCGGAGCGAATTTTTCCGAATTATCTTACCGACCATTCTTGATGGTTCAGTTTTACGAAAGTCGACTACTTCTCGCTCTGTCGTCTACAGAGGAGCTCTTACTATATCGTTTCATAGCACAATATTTTTTCAAGATTTTTAATTGGATAGCGCTACAACAGCGATACTATTCTCTTTGTTACCTGACTCCGTGTTTACTGCTTGACATTTTGGGACGAATGAAGGAGATTTACCACTAAACACTTAACCATGTTAGCATCATCCGGAACTAATTCAATAATTACAATTCGTACACTGAGCTAACATTCTAGACAGCCTTTATTTAATTCTTGAACCCACGTGGCCAGTGATTTATTTAAACTTAGGAACTTTTATTTTTCCATGTTGAATGATTTTAAGGTAGCATCATTTGTCACCAAAATATAACTAAAACTTCCCTTAGATCTGTTGTAATAAAACAACGTCTACGATTTTTATTACTTTTATTAATTAGTTATTGTTTCAATTTCATATTTCAACAATATTTTCCATAAAAAATTTACGACATGCGCTTCCCTTCTTCATTTTTTCTTCCATGGCATCTGCCCTGACGAAGTTATTTTAATATTTTTTTTTACTTTAGGTTCAAAATAATGTAGGTCTAGTGAAATTTTCGTTGCTAAAATGTGTAGTAAATTAATAACAACTGAAAAAACCAATAAACGTATGTCGTAGTTTAAAAAAATTAGTGATTTCGTGTTAATCATTACCAGCTTGTCGTGCTGGTTGTCCGCATTTATAAGGTCACGTTCGGAATTAAATGAATGCTCTGACTTTATAACTTATAGAACACGTTTTGGATATGACAAATGGAATACTGCAAATGCTTTCTAATTTTATTAGTCAACGATAATAATCCACAAAATAACAGTAACATAAATCAACTGACCATCCTGTATAAAACATTAACGTTCCGATAAAATCCCAACATTAATTCTTGATTCTTGCAAAACAAAGAATCAGAATTAAACCGAGGTTTCCGAGACGCGCGACTCAACCGCGAAGGTTTTAATTTCCTCTAATACAGTTCGGAGGCCCCTTAACGATTTAAATTATCCATTTTACTATTTACTTAAAAATCCAGCTAATTATTTAATTTGAACGGTTCTTCGAGCGAAACATGCTGCTCAGCGGTAACGCGCCTCCCTCTCGCACTCCGCAAATAATATTAATTAACTCTAAGTGACGTTTATGAAGTGGCGGCAGTGGGTAAGAGTGAGATAGAATGGAGTAATGGATGGAGGGGGAGCACGAGAGGTTATGAAAGAAAGAGAGAAAGGTTAACGGTGTTTGAGTTAAATTTATTAAAATGCATATGGAGATACCGCGATGTTTGCTTTCTGAAAAATAAAATAAGGGAGTAAACAGTAGCGATTGGGATGGGGAAAAAAAGTACCTGTGGGCAATAAGTATCGGAAAAAAATTTGAATTCAAACGGGATAACAATGACATACTAGAGGAGAATGGCGTGCCTCATGGGTTTATAGCAGACGTTATTTGGTTTTTTTCTCAATCAATATTCGAAATATTGTCTCACCAATACTTAGTTTAAGGATATGTAACATACTAGGGTGTAACAAAAGTTTTATACATTTTTAAGCTACTTAGCTTAACAACACTGTTTTAAAAATGTATATCTGGAGATTATTCCTCGAAATATAGGCCGAAGTTTTCGATCACCCCAACCTTCTTTGAGTTAGTAACTCTGTTCCTCGTCGGTATCAAAATGAGTCTTTAGAAGTGAAAAACTTGACGCAGCTAGTTTTTACCACTTCGTCAGTCCTGATTTTTTTCCTCGCAAAAACTACGAAGCCAAGAAGTGGTAATCTGATGGAGCGACGTCGGGGCTGTATGTTGCAGGAGGACGTTTTTACGATTGACCAAAGCTGGATAATTTTTGGCCAAAACAGGTCAAGTTGACCTGAGTATAGCTCTGAATTACCATCAGGAATCAACTCAAATTGAATTATTCCTTTAAAATTCTACCAGGCACACAGCATGACTTTTTTCACAAATCTTTCTCGCCTTGATACTGGAAGTACTAGTCTCTTTTACATCATTGAATGAAACATCATGAAACGAAAATCGGTAGGGTTTTTGAGAAGAGTTTTACACACTTCAGCCCGAAATATGGCATGTCTGTAGTTCATGAGGGATGCTTCTACAGCTCTTCGACACCATTCTTATGTCTCGCAAATGCCAGTTATTATTGTAAATGCAGGTTATTCCCCTGATTTCCTAATGATTGTTCTAGGATCTGCAACCACAGCTGTTCTTAAAACGTCGACATCCAGAAGAGGTCGTAGACCACCTATTCTTCCCCTATCTTCAAGACTCATACCTCCCGGAAGTTTTTAAACCAGAGCAGACGCCGCTTGAAGCCTTTTTTAACATGATGTTTTAAGATAGCTCTAATTTCGCGATTTGTTTGATTTCTTTTAACGTTTTTGTTAAAAAAACATCGACTGAATATTTCGCAGTGGAATCGCTTTAACACTGAAGAAGGAATGTTTATTTGTCGGAGCAAAAAGGTGAAATCGGTTAAAGCTTCGAAGAGTAATGAAGCAAAATACTTTTGTTACACCCTAATAGTAAAATTGCAGCTCTTCAGGCCGCGTTGGCCCATGGCTTAGTTTGTTGAATTTCCTATATTATGGTCACCCATCCAGGTCTTGACCGACATCGACGTCGATGAACTTTAGTTATCGAGAACTGATGTTCGACGCGATGCGACTGTTCACACCCTAGTAGCAAATCTAACAAAAATGTTCATAAAATAAAGAGAACTTCCAGAAAATCGCCAGAGAATAAATAGACTATAAAACTGTAAAAATGAAAAGTAGATTCCCGTGTTTTAAACATGTGTATATTAACCAACCTTCTTTTTTTGTTACAGATAAAACAATCCAAGGAAATTGCATCGTCTGCAATGCCCAATTGGGTCCCCAACTACACTCTAGACCACTTCAGCCCAGCCAAGCCTCCCAATATGGTCTTCGCGAGGATGAAGTACCGCTCAATTCCCGTGTATGCAACACCTGCCGCTGTAAATGCGTCCGATCTCGTTACACTCACTGTCCATTGCCCACTTGTCCAAACGCCAGGGGAAGAGTGAAGAGATTAAGATCATTTCCGTATCGATTACAAGATTTGCCCTCGGACGTAAGAGATCCTATCCTGGCAGAATTCCGCATACCCAGTGGCGTGACAAAATGCTGTTCGGTCTGCTTCAACCGAATTCAGAGGAGACTTGGACCTGTAGAGGAGTGGCCTGAAGAAGAAATCATCCAATTAAAAGCGGCATTAACCGAACTGGGTGCCAACTGGCAGCTTATAGGAGAAAGACTCAACAAGTTGGCGCATCAAGTACGAAATTTCTACGCCGCGAATCAGAAACGTTTAAATCTGGAAAACTGTTTAGGAGATCGTAAACCAACATTGACCGATGAGGAAGAATCGGGTTCAAGTACGTCCAGCTGTGAGGAACCTATGAGGGAACAGGAAAGACATTCCAGCGATACAGCTAGTGCCGCCGAAAGCCCTCCGGTTTTACAGGGTGCAAACCAGAATGCTGTAAAGAAGGAAGATTACGATTCCAGTGCAACAGAAACAGCGGATGAAGCCCAAACTCCAGATCACTATCAGGCAGCCACTATTACGCCTGTAGCAAATGATTATCAGTCGCGGCCTGCGCCTAGTCCTTTGAGCGTTAAGGAACTGGTCATGAACGTGATCGAGATATCACTTAACAAGAACCCAGGGGCCCAACAACCTGGACAAGTCCAAGGATCGGGTATGGCACCGACCATTTCATCTATACTCAATAATGATTCGAACGAGGTGACCATTGTTAGCGAGTACAATTTAAATAGTATACCCAACAGATCTCAACCGCCGCTTCAGTCTAGAGCAGATATTAGCCTGACGAAATTGGCGAACACCATTGGGGCTACTATTACACCGGTGTCTGGTCCGATACGTTCTCAACCACAACCTGAACCGATTCAAAGTTCCCGAGATGATTTGGTGGTTGTTCAGGTGCCAGATACCAGAGATACGATCCCGGAAACTCTGGATCTTAGCATTAAGAAGCCGAGAGAGCCAATGCCGCCGACGCATTCCAAACATCCACCTTCTACCATACATCGATCCGAGCCGCCGTATATTTATCATCAGGAAAGGAAAAGTCCCGCTTACATTCGCACTTCGCAGGTTAAATTACCCAGTCCTCAACCAGCTAATCCAAAATCGGGTTCGATCACGTTAGGAACACCCATTGTCAATACGCCAACACGATATGATGGTCTTCTTAGGCAAATACCTGATGCTAAAATGGGTTCGATAACTAAAGGCACGCCCATTCACACGTCCCACAGTTTACAAGAGAAAAGGGTTTACGATTATTTCACCAAGCAAGGCAGAATGCCGTCGCAGCAAAATATAGCGCCTCAACCACAATATCAGTATCCTCAAAGATCTGCTTACGAACAACAAATAAGTTCTCAAATGACCTCTAGACAGATAATAATGGATGATTATATCACGTCTCAACAGATGCATAGTCGCAGACAAGAGAAACCTCAATACTATCCGGCAAACAGTCCTCACAGAACCCCTCCGCCTCAACAAAGCCAGCAAAGACAAGGCGTGATTCAGAGACATACTAGACCACAATACCATCCGCCTCCAGGCCACGAAGCACTTTCATCTTTAGTAGATATTGCAGTTCAGCAACCAAGCTTGCCTGTTCCGACAGCTCCGCACGAGGGATTGGGAAAGACTATAGCTGATAACATTATGGAACAGCCTCATAGGTTTCAGATTATTCAACAGCATCAACAGCAAATGAGACAACAACAACAAAGAATCGACGAACAACGGAGGGCATATCATCAACAGCAGCAACAAGTTCGATCGCAACCTAGATCAGATCCGAACACTATGACAGCAGCTAGTCTGATTGATGCAATCATCACGCATCAGATTAATCAAACGGCCGAAGGGAACAGAGGAGATGTTGTATCTAACTCTAGGGAACCTCGAGCTGGAGACTTGTTATTTCAAAGTTTCCAACGTGATCCTCCGGTTAGTCAAGAAAACAATGGAGTCAGACCGCCTTCAGTAATTAGTCTTGACTTGGATAATGATGGTGTTAATAAAAATCTCACGGTGAAGGAGTTGACGGATTCAGTTATTAGTCACGATTTTAGTACTCGCCCAACGGCGTATTATCATTTGCAAGATAACGTCAATGAACAGTGGAAGAGACGGCTACAACAACAGCAACAGCAAAAGGAAGAGAGCAAACGCTCGGCTACTCCACAACAACAAGCCCAACAGCAACAAGATGAAAGGCAAATAATTAGGATCGCGCAACCTCAAAAGTACCATCACGAACCCGTTTCACCCCCAGAAAATAACCATTGGTCCGAACAAAACTTTAGACGTTATCAACAGCCTCAGTCGCATATGTCACCGCTTGACTACGTGAAGAATAGAATAGTTGAAGTAATGAGAACCGAAGATGATAAAAAAGACGTTCCAGACGTCCACGTCCAGGAGAAAGATCGCAGCGACAGTCCGGGAGACATGGTAATTGACGAAGAGAAGCATGAAAACGAATTCTCAAACCAGCAACAGGATCAGCAACACCAACAGGCGCGTCCTCAGCATCAGCAGCCGCCCCAAGGTACATACTCTTATTCGTATGTTCACAAAGACACTGCCAACGACAGCTCGAGGAACAATGAACCGAAACCACTCCTGTCTGCACAGTATGAACCATTAAGCGACGAGGATTAGCATTTAAGGATGCGCGCATTGTCGCGCAATGGTGTGATTTTCTCTTCTAAAGGAACTCTAAGTATGAAATAATGTGTTTTAAGGTGCAGCTGCTAGACAACGTTTCGAAACTATTTTCATGTCTAATGATGACGATAATGACAACTTTCAACGTTTTTTGATTGTCGGTAAATTATTTTCCGCAAATGGCATGTTCGAATAGGCATGTTGGTACTTTCGAAACCGATTCTAAACGCTGTTTTAGGTGTACATACAACTTTTATAGGTGATATTTTTAGGTTAGAAAATTTCACATTGTTTATAATTTAAAAGGTCCCACGGTGATTGTAATTCGAGTCGAATGTTGTATTTTTTCTAATCATAGATGAAAAGAAAGTACTAGTTAGACTTCAGTTAATATCTTACTTCATGTAACACAACTATTTTTTTAATCTATGAGCAACATTCACTGATGCTTCAGATTAAACACAGTTTCGTCAAACAGCTTGTAGGTGATATCTGAATCACAATAGTGAGGCCTTATGTTTATGATTTTACATAGAACAAAATTAAATGAAGTAAGGATATTAAAAGTTGGAGTGTAGATATAAAAGGTCAATATTTTGAGATTTCATATAGCTCAGACTGATTAATTTAAAGATGAAAACAAGGGAAGAATAAACTTCATCCGTAACACGTCGAAATGCAGTATTTTGAGAAACAATTTTATCCTAAATATTTTATTTCCTCTCAATCAGATTAAGTTATATGATGGATATTAACTTTTTTTTGATAATTGTAGATATACATATATATTTTTTATTTAATTGACATTTGACAAGGGATGTATATAATTTGTAAACAAGGATATACTTTTTAAGTCGAAATTAGCTTATAGTTGGGATATATTATATGACAAAACTGGATATGTCTTAATGTAACGAGTTATTATTTACTACGAATTATATTAAAAAGAGTTTTTTGCATTTCCATAATATATTTACTAAGACTATTTTTTTGTTTTAGTTGTTTTTTTTTCTACTCTGTGCACTGGTAACTGCTTCAAGTGCATTTTTTTTAATTTGCAAAATAATGCATAAAAAGTTCGATTAGCTGTAAATTTTTTGATTAAACTTTTATGTATATGTGTTTAGTTTACTACTGAAAACTTGGGAATGTAAATAACTAAATTAAAATATGAATATATTATGATTAAGATCTAAAGGGTTTCCCTAATTGTAAATATTTGTGAATATTTTAATTTTTATCTGTTTTACAAGGTATATACTTTTAAGTCTGCGCTTTGGCGTCTAATGTTTAGACGAACTGATAATTTTTCTACACTTTAAAACAAAATGCTTCCAGAGTTAATGTACACGTCAATTTTTTTAGTTTTTAACTACTTTCAGATAATGACTTGTTATTTTGTTGAAATAAATGAATATCAGTTGGATATTTTTTTGTTTGTTTATTTATTTCACCATCCCTTCCCTTTCAACTTTGCCTTAAATATCTATAACAATTAGATGAATTATATGAACTATAACAATTAAATGAACTATAACAATTTAGATGAATTATACGAGGTGTGTAAATATAGTAATGAGACTACTTTTTTTATTCAATTGAAATTATAATTCTACATTGTCAAAAAGAATATAGTGAAGTCAAGTGTTGAACTCAGACACTGGAAATGCCTTCAGCTAGTCGATTACGGCCTTTTCAATGTTCTTCACTGTTCCAAAATGGTGGCCTTAGGTGAATTTTCAATTTTGAGAAAAAGAAAAACTCACAAGAGCTCAAGTCTGGCGGATAACCGGCCACAGTCACGTTTTCACTTGCCAAAAATTCTTTAATTGAAATCGTTGTGGGCCAAGGTGCAGTGTCGTGATGTAGGTTTTTTTGATATTCAGTCTCACATGAAAGACCTTTTTTCGAAGTCTTTCAAAAACCCGTCGGTAAAAAAAGGTAATATATCATTTAACCTTGAGGCACAAATTCCTTATGGGCGATCCCCTTGATATTAAAAAAAGCAAATCAGCATATTTTTAACTTTTGATTTACTCATTCTGGCTTTTTTGGCCGTGGCGAGCTTGGCTCTGGAACTTCATTTCCGGATCGTATTTAAAAAATACAAGACTCTTCTGCAGTGATGACTTATCTTCTGCAAATGAGGATCATTTTCAATCCGCACTCAAAAAGCCAAGACATGTTTCCCTCCGTTTGTCCTTTCGACCATGCGAAAAGTTTTTCGGAACGATTTTTTTCATCCCCAATTAACTGGTCAAAAGCTGATGTGTGACGGTTGGGTGAGTCAAATTCAACTATTTCCCTGTTGAACTTTTGTAACAGTTTCCGTCGCACTGTGCCCAAGTCTGAAACAGAACTTGACGCAGCGTTGCTCGAAATTGTTGTCGATCATTTTCAAAAAAAATCCAGTTTACGAAAATAATTGCTACGTATCATCAAGTGATCCTAGAGAGTTCAAACTCGTCCTGAGAACGCATCAGCTACAAGAGTTGCTATTTATGTATCCGGAATAATAAATAAAAACAAATATTTATCATTGAAAATGGTTTTATTGTTTTTCAAAATATTCTCCACGATAATCGATACACTTTTGCATCCGTTTGAACAAATTTTCATAGCACTTTTTCCATTCCGATTGAGGTATCTCCAAAACATGCATCTTGATCGCATCAACCGCTTCTTCCGACGTCGAAAATCGTTGACCATGTAGTTTATTCTTCACCGACCGGAACAAAAAAAATCATTGGGTGCCAAATCAGGTCTGTACAGCGGATAACCCATCAATTCAATTTTTTGACCGGTCAAATATTGAGTTGTGTGAGAGCTTGTCATGGTGAAGAATGATCCTGCGTCGCTGGTTGTTTTTTCTTTTTTCTTCAAAGGCTCCTGGCAAACAAATGGTTGTCTACCATTCAGAATTGACCGTTCTACGATTCTCTAGTGACACTGTAGCCACATGCCCATTTATCCAAAAGTACAGGCGACCATTTGCTTCGAAGTGCTTCTTGCGCAAACAACTTTTGTTGGGTTTGGATCATTTTGAAAGAACGATTCAGTCGATTGCTCTTTGCTTTCGAGCTTATACACATAGATCCAACATTCGTCACCTGTGTAGATGTTATACACGGCTTTTGACGCACTACGATTGTATTTTTTGAGCATTTCTTTGCACCAATCGACACGAGCCTTTTTTTTGAGCGATTATCAAATTACGCAACGCGCACAAGTCTTTTTTTTTTACGGCTAAATGTTCCTAAAATCTTGTGGGATGCCTCAATCTCATGATTGAGTTGATCGATGAACTGTTGTTGAGATGTTGTTAACTGTCTCACGAGTTAATTCTATTTTTTGATTGAGATGCAATTTTCAAGTCACTAAACAACACAAATAGGGTCCGCATGACAAAACGTTCTGAGTACGTATATAATCAACAATGTCAAACTTTACGATGTATATGTCAGATAGCGCCTAGCAACACCATTATTGCCAATTCCAGGTAGATAAATAGCAACTCTCGTTAATATGAGAGTTATGCGATGAATACGAGGGTTATTCCACCAGTTTATTTACATCTAGTACTTCATCAATTTCACATGCAATTTTGACTCTATGTAATCAATATATTTCACTTTAAATCCACTAAACTATTAGAAGCTTGAAAGTTGACCCGAGTCGAGAATCGACTATAGAGATAATTCCACAATTATGTATAACGATTTGGACTGTTTTCTCTTGTTCATCCTGATATAATTTGAAGTGATTCGAGAACTGTCGAATAACTTGTAATATTTTATTATTTATTTATTTTTTTGTTCGGGAAGCCCTTGACACACTTTTAGAAGTTAGTTAGTTAGAAGATAAAATTATGGCCAATAGGGTTAAAATTAGAAGGCGCAGCATTCACCTGAAGAATTTTTACTTATTTTGAGTGAACTAAATTGCTGTCTTCTTCCATAGTTGTTCCGTAAAGCCACCAAATCAGCCCCCAATTAATTACCAAAAGTCTTCAAGCCAACAAAGCGATGACATACGGCTTTTAAATAGTTTAACGTCGATATTGTTTAAACAGCATTTTGATTGAAGTTCTTTCCTAATCGGCTGTAACTTTACAATGCACGACAAAATCATAAAACATCTCATGTTTTTTATCAACTCTTAATGTTTAATGACTTTAAATTCAACCAAAATAAACTTTTGTTAGTGTTTGAACAATAATTAGGAAAATTAACAAAAAAACAAACTACATTCTTATGAAAAAATTACTTTATTTCGAATTATCTATAAAAACAAATTTCACCGCGAAAAAATTATAGACGTCTGTTTTTTTTTTGATTATTTAAAACAAAAAAGTAAACATTTCTTCTCATTATGTCGTAAAGCCTCCGATATCGTCCAATGCTGCCAACATTCGTCGAAGAAGTTACGTTTAGTAATTACGGAAGTTAAGTTTTTCCTATTCTTCCGTTATACAGTCTTTGAGGTCCTAAATGCTAGTGAACCCATCTGAAGACCGTGGCAAATTCATTGGATGGAGCCCTCACAGTAAAAATCGTCACGTTGTAGTTTAATTTTAATAAATCACTTAAGTAGTTAACTAACAATATTACTAATATTGTGTGTATTTGGTTAAATATCTAATAAATTTTATTTTCAAAAGCATAGGTATTACATCATTTTAATGAAATAACAATTTAATATTAACAATATCTTTATTAATAAAATTCTTTTCTCCGAGCTTTCTGTTCCGCAGAAGTATCAATAACATCATCAACGTTTAAAAATCGGACCATAGAATTTTCAATAGACAGAATAGGCAAGTTACGTAGCCTATCTTGTGCCATAGAGTGTTTAAATAGGTTTTTATTTTATCCCTGGCAAATGATTCAGATATGTCTTTTTTATATATATCAACAAATTCTAGACCTTTTTTTAATAGTTCAGTGTCATTTAAATTTTGCAAAATGGCAGGTTGCAAAACACTGAAATTGGAAACAATTGCATTCATTGGAAGGAAACTTGATTTCAGTTGATTAATAATGATGTCCAATACTCGATAAAATATGTTCACTTTGAACAAACTTTCCGGATCTTGGAGAGGCTCATCTCCGCAAAGTTCGTCAAAATGGCGTTTCACCTTCCTCTGACGAATTTTTGAAAATTTGCTTCCTTTTTTTAATTTTCAAATTCATGTCGTCTGTACCTTTTCAATTCTTCCAGATAAATTTTCAAATGTTTTAAGGCATTTGAAAGATCGGTGGCTTTAGACTGAAGTGCTTCAGAGGCTGCATCGACAGTTTGTAGAATTTTGCAATGACAAACCAATAACATAATAAAATTGTAGTTCTCGAGCTTCTTCTTGAGTGAAATTCTTCTTTTTGGACTTCAACAAACCGAACTTTTAAAGTAAAAATAACATCATAACCTCATGCCCATCTAGTACGGCTCAATATTTTTAATGTTTTCGAAGTTGAAGACTCCCTTTTTTATCAGATATAGAACTTATAAGATATTCAAAATTAAAAAAAATATACATTTGTTGAACTGTTTCAAAAAAATGTTACATATCAATCACGGGCGTAGCCAAGGAGGGGGGGGGGGTTAAACCCCCCCCGAAATAAGCCAAATATTACCTAATATTATACCGAAAAAATACGAGGAGTGAAGAGAGTTAAATTATTACATTTGAATTGAATATATATCCGAACTAGTGGACGTTGCGCACAGTAACGCCATCTCTTGTCATTTCATTTCATGTAAGTATTTTTTGTTGTTTTATTTACTTCAAACTAAAATCGGATCGTATTTTGCTAATAACTCAATAATACTCAAAAAATTTCCTCGGGAACTTGGATCATTGCGATCTGCTCTTTCTTTGTGGCCATAAAAGGCTAAATTACACGTTGAAAGTGTCATAGTAACATACATCAAGGAGTCTAGGGAGTACTTGGCACCAAAAAGATTTTTTTCTTGATCATGGGCTCTTGCCTTCCGATGGGCTCTTCCGATGTCTAGCCTTCCACCAAACATTTTGTATTTGTTTAGATGCCTGATTTGCGAATAACCAACATGGTTCACAATACGCCTTCTGAACCATTAAGGAATAGGACAGCCTAGTAATGTTTTTCTAGGAAAGATCTATTGTCACTGTCTTTTAAGAAAGGACCCTTAGGTTTACAATGTCCGTTTTCGATCACGAACCGTTTCACTTGATCATTTAGTTCTTTAACATTACCCTTAGTAACATATGGTATGAATAAGGAATACATTACCCTTAGTAATATATGGTATAAAATGAAACAACCAATGGATGCGTTCTAAAATTGATCGACATCCTTTTCTTATGAATGCGTTTAAATCTTAATAATTTATTTGAATCTGTATATGGTCTTTAGTTGTGTAAACTTTAATTGATTTTAAGTAATTATATAAAATTTATAATTTTTACTAAATTTTATTAAAAATGTTGGGTTAGTTCTGAGCTTGCGGCTTCTCGGACCGACGGCCCCCGTCGGGTGGGGGGCCCGTGGCATTTTGCCAACCCTGCACCCTATAGTTACGACAGTGATCGGCATAAACTGCTCGGCTAAGCTGCCCTCGAAGAGTTTTCAATTATGTTTAAATCTGGTGATCGAGCTGGCCAAGGTAAAAAGAAAATGCTGTTTGGACGAATGTTTTAATCAAGTGAGCTGTATGAATAGATGCATTGTCCTGCGGTGCGTAAAAAACGAAACGACCTCTTGTTAATTCTGTTCCTCTTTCAACGATGGATCCTTTTATTTTGTTTATGTATTTTTTGCATTCATTTTTGATAAACTAAATTTTATTTAAAATTTCCGGTAATACCCTATGGCAGATTAGATCATAATTCCGCTTCCACTCATCTGATGTCGTCTTAAATTCATTTCATCTTTCCCCAGTCATCGAAATAATAGTGATACCGTCTGGTCCGTCCAAATTAAACGGCTTTTCATCGCTGAAGCTAATTTTCCGCCATCTTTTCTTCCAGCTCACATGATCTGCTGAAAAACGTTTTCTGTCCGCTTTATGCTTCTTGAAAAGAGGCGTTTTTTTAGCTTCATTCGTTTCAAATTTGGAGCTCTTTGAAAAAAACGTTAAACATTACGTACTTTAGTTTTCCCTCGCGCTTTGTCTGCAATTACACAGCAAAAAAATTCCGTCTTTGCGTCAGAAAAGTCTGTGTTAAATATTTAATATTTTTGTGTGTTGATTTGACACAATACGATTGTGTTGTTCGTTCGCTTTATTTTTTAACATAAAAAAGTGTTATTTCCTTCAATAGTAACACTTTAAACGTGTTACTATGAAATTAACACAAAATTGTGTTGATTTTATACTACTCATATGTTGAAGACTCCCTCCCATCTATTGTTTTCACGCGGGAAGCTCGATGCTATTTTCATTGCATACAATATATGTGTTTACATGTTCATCCTGGCACGGTATAAATATTATCAATTATTTAATCATTTCCAATTCTACTAAAATATAAATAACCATCGAAATGCAACAAGTATTTAAATTATATATACATAAAATATAGCAAAACGTAAATATATAGCAATAAAATGAGGTTATACATCATTTTATTCTAGGTGGGATTTTTTAACATTTAAATGTGTAAACATTTAACATTTAAATGTGTCAAAATTTTTATTCTTGACCGTAGAGTATTTTAACACATATTTGTGTTACTTTTAACATTATGTTACATGGTTCAGACAAAGCGTTTATGTTAAAATGACACAAAAATTTGTGTTCCTTTCTTTACACGCGATTTGTGGTAAAATTGACGAAAAGTTTTTTATTGTGTACCTTTGCAGTTTATTAAAACTGGAAGCCTGACGAACAATTGGTCGACCCTTAAGTTTTTCCCCGTACTCATCGCCTAGTAAATAATTTCTTATAATGTACCTACTTTGGTTTAAATTTCGGGCTATTTTTGAAAAACTCCAATTTTTTTATAAGCAAAAACCTAATCACCCAAACTTCACTTTCGATTAACTTTTTTCCTTTAGGCATTTTCGTTCGGTAATTAAATTATTAATAGTTAATATTTAAACAAAACCGACACTAATCAGGGCAAAATTTAATTTCTCTCGGCTTGTACTTTTGTTACACGTAAAAATTTACATTAATGAAAAAACAAATAATTAAATAAAAACGAATGGTAAAATATTTTAGCGTACATCAACATTTGAAATAGGATTAAGTGTTTTGATAAACAAAATATTTGCAAAATGAAAATTTTACTTAATGGGATTGGCCTATAGTTTTGTCGGGGCGTGTATAGCATTCAGATGTTGTATGTCTTTTTAAAATTTTTGTTTCCTGACAACTGAGCTGTTTGCATTTTATCATTATAAATTAACTTTTTATACAGATTCAACAATTGTGGCAATATTTTTTTACACACCTAACTGAATTCGAATAGATTTAGCAGTAAACACCTGTAAGCAACAAGCATTAAGGACCAAAGGGAAAGAACACCCCCTACATAGCACGAGGCACCATACGGACAATAACCCGCATTCTTTCACATACTCGGACCTTCCCACGGCCTTCGATAGATGGGTTACTTTTGTTTATTTATTTAGGAACTTTATGGCCAAGTTGGGCCTGGAAGGCCAAGAGGGAGAATGTTTGGGATAGTATGAAATAGACGTTTGGTCCGAACGTTTGATTTTTATTTTCGAATTCCCGAATTTACACCCCAAATCACTTTTTTTAAACTTCTCGACGCACGTTTCACTAACTATGTTAGCATCATCAGGAGATCATTTAATCTTATTTTAAAAACTAAACTATGTTCTATTTATATGTCAACCGTACCAGCCAAGCATGTAAAAATCATAAACCGTGAAGTTAATTAAGCGCTACAATAATAATCGATAAAGTTGACTGAATGGAATAAGTGCTTCTACATGGTTAGCGAAACGTACGTCGAGACGTTTAAAAAAGTGTTTTGGTTTAGTATTTCACACCAAAGGTTCCAATAGAAGAATTGACACAATTAACAAGTCACAATTATTACCTACATTTAGGTGATGATGACATTTTATAAGTTGGTATTAATGTCATGAATCACCCTGTATGATAAAGTTTTTCAAACATAAATACATTCTCTATGTGTAATTAATTAAGACAATATTGCATCAGCCAATTTATTTGTAGATATATACAGAACAAATAAAAATATTTCAGTAATGTCCCAGCTGCCATCTAATGACTTTTTCGAGAAACGTATTTTAAACGATTTATTTCCAGTAATTTCCAAAGAAGAAAACACTCCCTCAAAGTAAATCAATACATTCTCCCTAGTGCACTAACCACTTCCGCCAATCTTACAATATTTGACAGCGCGCAGCGCAATTTTGGAACTAAACAGGTGAGCTGTTGTTTCCTTCTTGGCCAAGTGATAAGACAGAAAAGTAGATATTCCTTAATTATCATTCATCTGTATGCACCACATGTTGTTTTGACTATTACATTAATAAACATCGCTTGATTTATCAACATTTCTCTTATTTTTACCCATAATATGGCCTTGGAAGGTACGTTCGAATATGAGTGTATGAGAGCAGAATTGTTAGGTATCGAAAAGCCGAACTATGAGGACTTTATGAAAGAAAAAGCGGAAAGGGAAGAAGCGGAACGAGAACAACTTGAAGCTGCTTCATCACAGGTATTTGGTTAGAATTTAGATAATGTCTTAAAAGTCTTAGTAGTTGTGAATTGTTAAAGGTTAAAAGTAATGTGTAATATACATGTTAGTGTATATTATACATGTAATTACAAGTGTAATATACACTAACCAGTTGATCTTATTGTGCGTTGTTCTGCAATAACACATTTACTAGGTCCTCAACTTAATTCTTGTCCATTTTTCTCTACCTTTGACAGTTATTTGCGAAAAAAATAATAGAAACTTAATCTTCGAAGTCTAATCTTGCATACACTTTAGCCATCTTTCAAGTAACTGTCGAATCTCAGATCGAAAAATCTTGCTTTTGATGTGATGAGGCTTTTTTCGACTTCAAGAGATGTGAAGTCTGGCAGATGCGATAAAATCTCCCAGACCAACTCGGTGATCGTTTCCAGAGTCCCTTTTGCAGTTTTTCCCATGCTCGTGAAACATCATTTTTCGTTCAGATCCTCTTGCATTATCATTGGGGGATCAGGAACCCAACGTATTTTCCCTAGTTTGTGTAAACGTTTAAAATTGTCTTGTGGTGTTGCTTCGACTTCCTATGCGAACTCTAGCAGTGTACGACAAGGATTTTCTTCCAGCTATGCTTCTAATTCTTCAGCCTCGACTTTTTCTGCTATCTGAACCACCTCAAACAAATACTGTAAGAAACAGCATTATCTCCTAAAGCCTCAGAAATCATGTCCACAGCATCTTTTTGTTGGTTGAAAGGCGAAAAGGCTATGCCGCAAATGCTTTCGAACCAAATCGCATCCACAATTGATTTTTCAGGTTATATTCACTGTAAATTCGTTTCAATTTAATATCTCATTTTAAAGTTGAAAGATGGCTCTTTAAAAAATGTACCTAATACCTAAATATATTTTGTGGAAGCCAATAAGAACCAAACAATATATGAAATAAAGGATTGTAGGTACTATTTTTACAGTACGAGCAGCAATTCGCAAGTATTCAATAATTTGGCCGCTTCTGACTGTTGAATAACCCAATAAAACAACAAAAAAAACCCTAAGTAAAATGTTTCACTGAAATAACCCCAATACAGTCCACATTTGAGACAATCCTCTATGAGACATCCTCTAATATTAATATCACAATTACCATAAATATTCTTCCAAAAAGTATACTTGAATCACGAAAGGAATTTTCATAAATCATTCATATTAAGCTGGGTCCACATCAATAAAAAATTGTGTTGTGCGGGCTGTATGTGTTGTATGTAGTGTGTGTCCGCAGCAATGTAAACGCTCTGACAACACAAGGTCACACACAAATATTTTCGCCGCATAGCACGCACACCAACCATCTCCAGATTTCTTATTATTATATTCACAGTAAATTCTTTTCACTTTAATACCGTGTTGACCTATTGTCCACCAGATAATTCAAGCTAATTGTTCCACTGAATTCAACACACACACGCAAATTTTTATTGGTGTGGATCCAGCTTTAGATTGCGTACATAAAAGGGAAACATTAGATTAGCATTTACTCTGGGTTTACAAAAGTTTAACCGAAATAACTCAAAAAACAGGACCATTGAAAATTAAGTGTTTGGTTGAAATAAAATTTGAAATCTTTTAAAATTGGGACATTGAAACTTATACACCCCGCATTAAATTTAGCTCTCAATATTTCGTTTTTGAAAATGAAATATAAAAGGATCGAAAAAAAATTGTGAAGAATATTAACTGATAATTGTTTCGAACTTGTTCTTTTTAAGCATTGAAGTACAAATAATTATATTATGTGTAACTTATAAATATACTTGCGTCAGAAAAGTGGCCAATCTGCAATTAATATTAGACATGAACATAGAGCACGCTATAGCAAATAGCAGCAACTCAAAAAAAGTATTACCAATGATAGCTGCAAAGATATGGTGTTAATTAAAAATGTATTTGCTGGAAGCTGAAGCTTAAATGGATATATAGAGTAAATAGACGATGGAAACCTCGCAATTCTCAGCGAAATTATTAAAAATCATTAATTTGTCTTTCACTTGCAGGCAATTAGAAGATTGCTTAGTTTTTTATACTTTTATTTCCATTATATTTTATTCAACATTTTCATCGAGTTCTAATGATGAATACAGTTAGGCCCGTGGAGAAAACTATTTGAAATAGAGTAACTTTCACCCATACTCCACGTGGGTGCCCTGTTGGTTCCTATAGTATCGCTGAGCTGTCTGAGAGCCGAACTGCCCTCCGACTAGTGAAGTCTATAATAAGACACTCTATAATATATAACAGGACACTTACGTTAAAAAGCCTCTGTTTCACATATATACGAAATATATTCTAATGAATGAACTTCTAATTGTTTTAGTTGCAGGAAATTCAAAATGAGAGCCTAAAGCAATGTAATGGAAGATTAGACGAATTCAGCAGCATTTTGAAGTCTACTCAGCAAACACTACATAACATTACGGTAAAGTAGTAATTTCTGAACAAAATTATATTTTCATTTATGAAATATTAAATTTTTTATTCATTTACAATATTAAACTGATATTTTGATTTTTTGTTTAACACACTCAAACCAAGAAAACTTGAAACACTCAAAAGAAGAAAAATAATTACAATAAATAAAAATGGATTTAGAAATCAAAAAGAAAACCAATCAAAAAAACAACCTAGAAACCTATATTACACGAATGTTATTAAAAAGAGAGGGTGTGTCATCTAAAAAGTGTTATTTAAAAGCGCATGATCACTTCATTTAAAATCACTATTTTTTTACATTCTGTGTAAAAAGTACCCGGATTTGTTAAATAAACCACTTTAAAATTAGTTATCAACATTTATTTTGTCGTCTTCAAAGTAAGCTCCATCGAGTGCAATACAATTACGCCACCGCTTGACCCAATCCTCCTTACATTCTTCGTAGGCTGATTGAGGTATGGCCCTACGACTTCTTCAGCGGATTCTTTTATTTCCTCGATTGTTTTCGATGCTCTTTTTGGACAAAATTGAGCTATTTCGGAACAAGTCGTTCGGCGACGCGTTCCATGCCCAAAACATCAATCATAATGTTAGGAACGGTCTTAAAAGATATGTTCACCTCTTAAGCTAACTCTCTAGGACTCTCTACGATGATTTTTGAGCACCAGTTTCTTGATTTTGTCGATATTTTCAACCTCTTCATCGTAGAGGTTGATCGATGTTCAACCTCATCAATCGTAGAGGTTGAAGATCCACCAGAATGAGGCAAATAAACTACCACTTCTCAACCCTCTTTGAAAGCTTTATGCCTTATGAGCTTTTATGCACGATTCATAGTAGTTCTTCTGCAATATTTTCAGTGATTCATCACACGGAATTTCAATTGACACATACAATTTAAGGCAAGCTCATAGCTCAATATTTTTTTCATAGTACACACGTAACACACATTTGACGTCGACTAACAAAACCAGCTGATCTAAACAAACTAATTGATCTATCTCGCTTGAATTGGACATCGTAACTAGACACAGTGCTGCCATCTTACAGAAAATTTTATGCGGACTTTCTTAACATTTGTAATGCATCGGTACAAGAAAGTTCGTTGTTTACAAACAAACTTTAATCCAATCTAATCAATAAAATGATATGAAACTTGTGTCAACTCCAAGAACAGCCATATCAATTTAAAAAACACATAGTTTTATATAACCATATATACGTATAATGTACGCGTATGTCCTATGGAATAGCAAGGTCAAGTTTTATAGCAGAAAAAGGAAGGATAGGATCTTCAATTAACTCCATGCATGCTTCTTACAGTACAATAATTTTGAAAGGAATAAAATGAAAGCTCGACCAGCTTTCGTTTGGGAAATTGCTTTAATCAAAAATTTTGTGTGTATGTTTTGAATGTGCCACTTGCTCCTAAATCCCAATCAATAATGCCGTTAATTTAGATCTTGTGTCATTTTACACAAAAAATATTTTAAAATTATTTCCTATACGAAAATCAGCTTACATAATTTTTTGTTACTGGACCATAATTGATATAGTGTATAGAATACAGAATATAGATTATAGAGTGTAAGGGAAAGTAATTTCGTAAAATTGATAAACGATTCTTTACATAATTTTGAACAAAAAGCTTCCTAAAAATATGTATCCAAAAAGCAAACATTTCCGTGGAAAACAGGTCAGAACTTTTTTTTGATTTTCTTAATAATTGGCAATGTATCATCGTCTTCTTTATTTCGATCGATCGAAATGCAGTTTTTTTTATTAGCCTCTTAAAGTATTATTTGAAAAATAAATGTAATATTTTTATAGCCATCTATTCGATATGTTCAACATAAATTTAGATTTTTTGTTACATAAAAAAAAAGGATATTATCATCATCATCAGCCCTTTGTTTCTCCAGCCCTTTGTAGCTCTTGTACGTGTCTTTGCAGCTTCTCTGGGTCTTGTGAAAGAAGAATGATATCATCTGCTGATCTAACATGATTTAAGTATGCACCATTGATCCTTATTCCATCTTGCGCCCAATCTAGATTACCGAACACTTCTTTCAGGCAGGCTGAGAAAAGAAGCGGCGATATTACGTCATCCTGCCATTATGCCCCACTCTACATTTATTCCAACCTCAAGATCGTCAAGGTGGACTATCGCTGTAGCTTCATCATATATCGATCCTATAGCCTATTTATTGAAGAAATAAACTAAACACAAACATATTCACGCATATTGCACGTGATCGTTACAGGACCGCACTAAGAACTGTCTTCTTTTTGGGCGGGATATAGCTAATATCCACAACTTCATCAGTTGTGTCCGTATCAGACATTTTATGGAAACAAAATACAATTATTAATAAATCGAATGCAATTCAATAAATGAAAAAAAAACTCGCTCGACTAATTCCGGCCAATAGTAGGGGCGATCAGCGTTTCTGGCTAAAATATCACGTGCCGATCACGCGTTGGTCATTGTTTATGTCAACTGTCTTTCTTCGATAATTCTAGTTGAAACTAAAAAAATCTGGTTGAATAATTCGATTCGCAAAATCAGTTTAAAAAATATTTATTCCACAAAAACGAAATTTAACAATCATGAAAGAGCTTTTGCCTTAATATGACTGCGTATACAACGAAAATCAACTAGAAAGTTTAGTAGGTTTACCTTTATATATTACACATTATTCTCGTTTAATGTCCAAGTTGAAGTTACTAGCACTAAAAATACGTTTTAATCCATTAACCCCCAAGTAAGTTTTTTTTTAATCAAACACTATAAAAATTATAAAATAACAAAACGTTTTTCTCAGTATTTTTCAAAAAGCGGTGATCTATAAATAGATCACTGGGCGAAAACGGTAACTACTTATATGTACATGAAAATATTTATTTACACAAAAATACATAAGTAAATCATAAAAAAATTGTACAAAATAACAACTATAGCCTATTTATTGAAGAAAGAAATTAAATCCAAGCATATTCACGCATATTGCACGTGATCGTTACAGGGCCGCACTAAGAACTGTCCTCTTTTTGGGCGGGATATAGCTAATATCGACAACTTCATCAGCTGTGTCCGTATCAGACATTTTATGGAAACAAAATACAATTATTAATAAATCGAATGCAATTTAATAAATAAAAAAAAACTCAGGGCAGTGTATGACTTACAGCCGCCAACCCTGTGTTTCTGTTCAACGGCAACCTGCCTATTATCTGGGTTTTCATTGGTGCTTTAAATCGGCTCAACCGATTCCCGCCAATAGCAGGGGCGATCAGCGTTTCTGTCTAAAATATCACGTGCCGATCACGCGTTGTTCATTATTTATGTCGACTGTCTTTCTTCGGAGAAAATATTTTACGATTTAAATTTGTTGATAAGGAAGAAAACAATTTGCACAAAGGGTAACATCACATTTTGAACAGTAACTTTTCGGTCTGCTTTTGCAATCTTTTCTTTGGCATCTCCTTTGTCCCTGACGATATTGTATAAAATGATTTAAGCCATCAAAGCGCATATCTGGTTGTACAGCCCCAACTGTAGTCTTTCTTTTGATGGATGATATTATTTTCAAATATGGCACTGCAATAGCTCTTCGAAACTCAAGGCAACTAAGACTTGTACGACCATGGATACATCGATACAAAATCCATGCATTTGTTACAGCCATGTCTAAAATTCGAACAAACATGGGCCAGTACCATTTTTTTCCGCGTATTTTAGAGCCATATTTATCAATCAGCCAGTCATATTGGTCAACACCACCCATGTATTTATTGTAGTTCTGGATAAGTTTTGGCTGAGGTACATCAACCCTTTGTGTGACATCACGCTTCCAACGGGTTACCTTAGCTAAAGGATTTATCTCATCATGATTAGTGGCAACTATAACACACTTATTATCATTCCAACGTACCATAAGTATATCAGATAGTGTGTCATACTTATAGTCAAAAGAGCCCCGAGATTCTTTGGCCAACTCCTTAGCAGATTTTATAGGGCACTGATCCATTCTATTTTCACGCACAGTCCCAGTCGCACGACATCCAATTTCTTTAAGATGTACCAGCAGGTCTCGATTCGTAAAAAAATTGTCAAAAAAGACAACATGCTCATCTGAATTTGGTACACACGAAAGTAATTTTGTAACAACTCTTGATCCCAGAGGTCATCCTATTTGGTTTTGAGTTTCTTTGCCGGTATAAAATATGAATTTATAACAATATCCATTCGATGCACATAGTGCCCACAGTTTGTACCCGAATCTAATAGGTTTGCCTGGTATAAACTGTTTCAAGCCATGATGCCCGTAATACCTGACTATCATTTCGTCGATTGATAAATATGACGTAAATACTCCAAATTGTTGAAATTTCTCATTAAACATTTCAATTAGGGGTCGAAGTTTATAAGCTCTATCATATTTATCGAAGTTGTCATTATTGGCAAAATGTAACATTGATTTTATCTTTGAATATCTATTTCTAGACATTGCGGCTTGTACAATTGAAACACCTAAATCTGCATCAGCGGACCAGTACATTCTTTCTGAAGGAACTTGATGGTATCCAGAAAATAAGAGTATGCCAATAAAACATTTCAATTCGTCAGTATCTAAAGAAAATGATGCATCATTTTTTACCCGTTGTGCATATCGTAATGTTTCATGTGTTCCAATACATCATTCGAAAAATACATTTCGAAAAGCTGTAAAGGTGTGAGCGAGACATAATCGTCCACTAATTAGTCTATTTTGGCCTTTTCTAAAACATCAAAATCATTTCTACAAAAAGAATACTTGGTACCACACTTTTTCCATTTTGGTAAATATGAAGCAAGCTTTTGTTTCTTGGAGCATTCCTCAGAAACAGTAGAGCTGGTTCCTGGTTGTCCTTCATTAGTTTCATCTTCGCCACCTGATTGTAATTCCAACTGATCTGATACATCTCTTACTTCTGTAATTTCGATTTCATCGTCGTAAGCCTCATCTTCGTCGGTCACGTAATCCGGGTCTGGTGGTAAAACTACAACATCTATATTAGTAATATCATCGTCTACAAGAAAATTGGGATCATTGATAATCTCTTCTAATTCCATCATTGTTGACGGTTTTTTTAAACACATTTTTCTAAAAATACATCTAATAGAATCACACAACAATTATTTTGAAACAAAACAGACTTACCGATGTTATATTAAGAGCCGTCAAAAGTACAAAACCAAACACTAAAAGAATATTTCGTGACATTTCAAGTTTATACGTTATAAACCGTTTTGATGGCTTTCAGCCGTCGCGCCATCGTCGCGTCGCATGTGGTCTGAATATAGATCAGTAATATCTTATCTCTTAATAATCGAAAATCGTAAATGCTTTTGTAAAATTACCAACAACTATGTAAACTTACACATATTAGACTCATATAGGTATAAAAAATATTACTTAAATGCAAAGTTATTCTGAATACTAAATAAAAGTATATATGTCACCGACACATTTTTTTGGTTAATTCAAAGATGTAAATAAGTTACTTCTAATATTAAAGATGGTTTGGAAATTGGGTTTTGGTATCCAGTGGCGGCCCTAGGTGCTTGATCAGGGTAGAGCGAGATTGTCTTTCGGCGCCGTTTGGTCGAGCTTTTATGTTAAATAAATAATAACTATCAACTTTTTAAAAAATCAAGTTTTATTTGAAAAATCAACAGATCCAATTTAAATTAAGTAACTCTAATTATTACACTCATGCTTTTTTAATATAAACAAAGACCTTACCGCTATATATTTAAATTAGAATTTGGTGTTAATTAGAGCCAGTCACTATATAATAAAATCTGTTACCTATGTAGGTATTGTAATAATATACTTGTATTATTATTCACGTATGGACTTTGGTGGACCACGCGAACTATAGTTAGAGGCGTTCGTTCTTGTTAGCCTTCATTTGTGCACATACTGATTTCATTCTTTCACTATGAGTTTTTTCCCTTTCGTCAGAAGAAGTTATTCCAGTTTTCCTACATTTTTCTCTCTGGCCAACTTCCCAATCGTTAACCTTGTATCTGAAACAGTTTCTATCCTAAATTTCACTTTGTGTAATATTTGCTGACCTTAAGTCCTCTTTAATTGCAGCAATCCATCTAATTGTTTCTATTTTAGCTCTAATCCTATTTTCATAAAATTCAACTATCTGTCTAGTTAGCCTACTCGGATTTGTCCGTTTTATGTGCCCGAAAGTCTTCTTTTTCTCATATCGCTTTGTATATCTGTGCATTGTCTGATTTCTTGGTTTTCTCGTAGTCGGTATGTTGTGCTACTTATTTGTTTGGAGTCTTAAGATTTTTATTTATTTCTTTTCAATCTCCTCTATGTCCTTCCTTTTTCAAAATGAACATCTCTGCGCCATATAGACATTCTGGCTTAACAACTGTGTTGTAATGTCTCAGTTTTGTGTTTTTAGATATGCATTTCTTGTGTAAGTCTCAATGCAGTTTCCATTTTTTGACATCTACCACTATTGGCCGCTTTTTCCAACCCGTTTTCTATGATTATTTCACCCAAATATTTAAATTGAGAGACTCGTCTGATGTAACGATATTTTGTTTTTAGAAAGGGTGTTCTTAGTTTGTTGCAGGTCATGTATGGAGTCCTACCTGTTCTGCTGTTTCTTTTGGGATTTCAATCTGTTTTGTGTCGTTAATATATCTTGAGCTTAAATTCCTAGATCATCAGCAAACGCCAGACAATGCAGTTTCCATTTTTTGACATCTACCCCTAGTGGCCGCTTTTTCCAAGCCGTTTTCTATGATTATTTCACCCAAATATTTAAATTGAGAGACTCGTCTGATGTTACGATATTTTGTTTTTAGAAATGGTGTTCTTAGTCTGTTGCAGGTCATGTATGGGGTCCTACCTTTTCTGCTGTTTCTTTTAGGATTTCAATCTATTTTTGTACCGTTAATATATCTTGAGGTAAAATTGCTAGATCATCAGCAAATGCCAGACAATGCAATCTCATTGCAGTTTCCATTTTTTGACATCTACATGAATTTAACTTTTGACCTTGTGTCAGTTAGTGTTGCTTTCATCATTCCCAGCGTTTTCAGATCCAGTCCTTGTTCTTTCAAGATTTGGGATAAAGATTCGCGGTCAATAAAATCATATGCTTTTTTGAAATCGAGAAATGTACAGACGAGATTTTTATTGTACAGTTTTTGATGTCTTAGGATCAACTTTAGATTCAGAATCTGCCCGGTCGAAAACCTGCTTGATATTCACCAATTTTAGCTTCTAACTGTCTCTGTGCTCTGTCTAGACATTGAGATAGAATTTTGCAACAGACCGGGAGAAGAGATATCCCTCTGTAGTTATTTACATCCGTTTTATCTCCTTTCTTATGTAGGGGTGGATTAGAGCATCTTTCCAATCTTCCGGAATCCGTTCGGTTCGCCAAACTTCTTGTAGAATTTTGGTTATTTCCTTGATTGCACCTGGATCAGCAGATTTCAAAAGTTCAGCAGTGATTCCATCTTCACCAGAAGCTTTGTTATTTTTAAGTCGTTTGATTTGCCTAATTAGTTCATCTTCATTCGGTGGTAATGAATCTGGCTTTGTTTAGGGTTTAATGTTACGTGTAGGTAATCTGTTTAAGGGTTCAGGACAGTTTAGTAGTTGTTCAAAATATTTGGCAAGTTCTTCGCATTTGTCTTGGTTATTTAGAGCTAATTGTCAGTTTTCCTTTCAGAAGCAAATACTTTGGGGTTGATAGCCTGTTAATTTAGTTTTAAATATTTTGTAAAAATTTCGTGTGTTATTTTTTTGGAATATTTTTCTATTTCATTAAGTTGATTGTTTTCATATTTTCTTTTAGTTTAAATAAATAAACATATATTAAAATCTAAAAATTTCTACTATATTTATAATTGTATGTATAATAATTGTTTCGACACAAAGTGCTCTTTTCAAATACAAATTATACTGTTATACAATTGTTATACATACAATTTTAAATATAGTGGACATTTTTAGATATTAATCTTTGCTTATTAAAATGAATTTCAATCAAGTATCGGCTACCTCAGTTAAATTTCTGTTAGTTTGTCTAATTAGCTTCGATGTTTCTTTTCTTACTTCCAAAAAGATGTTACAGTTTATTTCTGTTTTTTGACTATTCCACTCTTTGAATGCTTTATTTCGGGTTAATACTGCTTGCTCGCAAACTTCATCCCACCACGGATGTTTTCTAGGTTTTTGTAAAGGGACCAACTTTAGGGCTATTATAATAATTTTTTGTTTTAATTCCTGCCAGTTCTCATTTGTATCAAGCTCTTCTGTTAAGGTTAGTTTTATTTTCGTAGGGTCGAATTTTGGGATTTGTAGTTTCTTTTGAATACAATTTTGAGGTTTTAAGCTAAGTTTGATTCTAGTCAAGGAGTGAACCGTGTCTATGTTAGCTCCTTTCCTAACTTGAATATTCAAAATCTCTTTATAAATGGGTCTTTTGTTTTGGTATTTTCTTCTTAAAATGGGTGACATTTTTTTTAGATTTAACTGCGGACATTGTTCCACCAATCTTCTGCCATTATGATTAAGTCCATTTATGAGCGGGAAAACTGCCGACTATTTTTGTGTATTTTCTTTCTTTCCCTAGTTGAATGTCCAGACTTTCCCTAGACTTATTTACTTTTTCAGGATTAGATTTATTTTCTTCGTTAACTGGGAGCTGTACATTGATTAATATATAGTTTTTGTTGGCACATAAGTTGATTAATTACTGGCTGGACATTAGAACCAAGAATGGTTTTGAAATAACGAAAGCAACACCGAGATGTAGTGTGTTTTTGAGTATTCTTTTGTCCGTTTTACTTTTAAAAAGTCTGTAGTTGCCGAACTCCATCATCTGGCAACCGGTTTCTTTTTCAAACTTGCTGATTTAATGTTTGCCCCAATTCGTGTAGTTTTCCTGAGCGCAGGAGTGGGTTGATATTTATCGTTCCAAAGAAAGTTTTTGTTTTCGTTTGTATTTGAGACGCTGACCATAGGTCTCCGATTCCCTCTGAAAGATTTTCCATTTAAGCCTGAACGCCTCAGAATCCGAAAGTTCGGTTGTACCAGCAACGCTGGTAGATTTACCTCCTGGGGTAATTTTGTAATTACTAGCATGCTTCATCTTGTACTTGGAATTAAAAGGTTGAACCATGACGGTTCAAAGGTTAAGACTGGAGGGGTTAGTTCCAAAATTTTACTAATGTTCATTAGTTTATTTGCTAAGCAATATCAAATTAATATTTGCAAAATATGCTTTTTTACACGTAACTATTTAACATATTAATTATTATCATAGCTTCTTATCGCTTCGTAATTTAATAATTGTTGCAATTTTTTTTTCGGGTGAATCCTAAGCGTGATTTTGACACTTGTAAAGAAGTTTATTCCTTTAAAATGATATGTGGGAGCGTTGAATAAATTTACGAAAGTACTTTTCCTAACCCTGTATATACAATTTTGTTACTATTATTTCTTTTTCTAGACACCCTTTTCAAAATACTTCAAGTCGAAATTATTTCGTACCCAGACTGATCAGCCGTCAGGGCCGACTGAAGAAACAACTGATTTAAGAAAAATCGTTAAAGAAAAAGCATCAAATCAGGATAATCAAGAAATTATGGATAAATCGCAAGAAACAACTGAAGATACAAAGCAAACTACCGAAGAAAATGTGTTTAAAAGTGATAAATCACTTATTGATTCGATGATTGACAAGTTTGACTCCGTTCAAACCGGAATTGAGGTCCAGAACAAACAAATGAAAAGGTTTCTGAAAAAGTAGTTTTTTTTTCAAAATAATCTTGGGTATATGTGAGATAAATATTTTGTAAATTTATCCCATTTATGCCTTGATTCCAATATAAAAAATATTTGAATATACACAGATATCGTTATCTATAACGTAGATGATATAATTACGGAAAATATTTTATTATCTTGTTTCGAATCTGGAAAGGGCAAAAAAAAGGAAAAATATGTGAGAAAATGGTGCATGCGTACGGATATAGCTTTGTATATACGGTTGCATGACATTGCACATCCTAAACTACATTTAATTATATTTAATATTTCATCAGTAACAAATTAGTAATAAAGAATCCCCCCCTTTACCAGGTTCGATACTGATTTTATCGAAATCAAATTTGTCTTGTGTATATTTACGAGAAAAAACTTCTCAAGTTATTGAAAGTTATGCTTAATAATAAAATTTTGACTGAATGAATAGGCTATTATCACGAAGAGAATCTTCTTTACATTGAGTTTTGACGTATTATATAATGCTACAAATTTGTATTATATTACTTCCAATTTTCTGTGAAACATTATTGCAACTGAATGTTGTTATTATTTAGAAGATTGTGATCTGAATAATTAGAAAATTGATTAGTAAAAATCTTCTAGATGATGTTAATTGTTTTAAAAGAATATTATTAACAATAAAATCATTTCAAATTTTGTTAGTGCCACAGAAAAGGACAAGCAACACAAAGATTCCGAAAATGAAAAAATTATTGAAATAGAAAAAACACACACACTTCATAAAGAAAAACAAGATATAGATAAAATATTTACAGAATGTCAGGATGTAAACAAGGAAAACCATCGTAATGACGATGTAACGCATAACAATGAAGAAACAGGTAGAAAACAGCAAGAATCCGGAAAAAGTGTTGAAAAGGATGCGAACTTGAATGAGATAACTTCTAACAAAGAACATTCTGTAACTAAAGAAACAAATAAAGCAAGCAAAATCGATGACGATACAGAAGAAGTACCCGCGGCGCTTGTAGAAACCGAAGATGGGTATAAGGTTCTTACACGTATAGTGAAAAAGGGAGAATTGGATAGTATAGAATATTACGAAAAAGAAGACGCTGCCCGAATGAATAAAAAACCAGAGAAAATAGAGAAAGATGATAGTTCTGTTGATGATGATGATGTTGATGATGATGATGATGATGATGATAGTTCTTATAAAGAAACAGATCCTGAGGTCCTATCTTTTAACGAACAAATTCACGAAGACGTGAATGGATTTGACGACGTCCCGAGGTATCCCTTCCGATTAGGGGATAAGACAATCTATCCGCCAGAAGAGAGAGCACCGAACCAGGATGCTATAGAAATGGAAATTAATGAAAAAGGAATAGAATATGAAAAAGAACAGTTACACAGATTCAATCCATAGAGGCTATGTTTATGCTTTATTTTTTATACATTTCAAAAGGTACGTTAAGTTAGCTAAAAAATATTTATTCAGAAAATACATTTGTTTTTGTTATGAATCCAATAGTTTTTTTTAAATCCCATTATTTTGTTCGTATAAACAGTCAACAAGGCACATGTACACTATCACCAAATTGTAAGTAGACAGTGGCGTAACTATGGGTGGCAGGGCTGGCAAAATGCCACTGACCCCCGAATCGACGGGGTCCCGGTCCGAGAGCTCAGAAGTAACCTAACATTTTTAACAAAATTTAGTAAAAATTATAAATTTTATATAAGTACTTAAAATCAAATAAAGTTAGACACAACTAAAGACCATATACAAATTCAAGTAAATTATTAAGATTTAAACGCATTCATAAGAAAAGGGTGTCGGTCAATTTTAGAACGCATTTTTTGGTTGTTTCATTTTTTGTCGGGATACTTCGGTGACGCGGGCGAGCTAGTGATGCTCGGGGAATTCACGCATTTTGTTAACCAAGAAAGTACTTTTTTCGGGGCGCTGGCGGGCTAGCGATGTTAGGGAAATCCCGGATTTCTTTTTTTAAAGTACGGAGGGCTCTACAACGCAATTCTTCGTTTAATTGTTATGACAATTGGTCATTTGTATCTTTGATTTTTCGCAGTTTTTGTTTTATTGTATCTGCAAACAGAGGGAAAGTAAAGTTAATTGTGAAAGTTAGATATCAACATGTCTAGTTCTAGAAAATATCTAAGTGGGTGCGAAAAACGAAAGAGAAAAAGGGAGTCTGAAGAAAAAATTAAAAAGTTACCTAAAATTAGTCAGTATTTTAAGAATGATGACTTTATTGATGAAGAGGCGAGTGAACAGTTCTCCGAAAATGAATAATTGGACGTAACTAGAAGTAACAGTATAGCAGATGCAGCACCCGACACCAGTGTATATCCAGATCCAGAACAACCACAACAAGGTACAAGGAAAAAGTCTGAACATATTGCATCTTCACCATATATTACTGATAAGGGTAATTTTAAAGAACTAAATGATCAAGTGAAACGGTTCGTGATCGAAAACGAACATTGAAAACCTAAGGGTCCTTTCTTAAAAGACAGTGACAATAGATCTTTCCTAGAAAAACATTACTATATTGTTTCCAAGTCTGGCATGAAACTTGAATAATTCAGAAGGCGTATTGTGAACTATGTTGGTTATTTGCAAATCGGGCATCTACAAACATACAAAATGATTGGATGGAAGGCTAGACATTGGAACACACGAGACATCGAAAATTCACCTGGATTCTTGCTTATGTATCAACAATGGCGGTTACATGGAACACTAGATGAAGAGCAAGAGTCCATGATCAAGAAAGAAAAAACTTTTTGGTGCCAAGTACTCTCTAGACTCCTTGATGGATGTTACTATGACACTT
The DNA here is from genome assembly GCA_031761425.1 of Cosmopolites sordidus. NCBI lineage: Eukaryota > Metazoa > Arthropoda > Insecta > Coleoptera > Curculionidae > Cosmopolites > Cosmopolites sordidus. The sequence continues at coordinate 169,057 of JARFXV010001875.1, read as the reverse complement.
TCAACGTGTAATTTAGCCTTTTATGACCACAGAGAAATAGCAGATCGCAATGATCCAAGTTTCCGAAAAAACTTTTTGAGTATTGGTGAGTTATTAGCAAAATACGATCCGATTTTACAAGAATTATTAAGTAAACCAAATGGCCAGATAAAATACTTAAGTCCATAAATACAAAATGAGCTTATTTCTATTTTGGTTCTAAATATAGAAAATGCACTCATAAATGAAATAAATGCCTCACCATTTTACTCTATCATATTCGATACGACTCAAGATATCTCAAAAACATATCAAATGTGTGAACTTTACCGTTATTGTATGATCGAGAAAGACGAAAATGGAATCCCAAAGGCGCTCGTCATTAAAGAGTCATTTTTAGGATTTCATGAAGTTAAGCATCAAACTGCCTTAGCAAGTCCAACCAAAATATTAAATCCATAAATGACAAAAATATACCTCTAAATAAGTGTAGAGGACAAGGATATGATGGTGCTAACACAATGAAAGACACTTATGGTGGAGTTCAAAAACTCGATAAAAGATATCTGTGCTGCTCATATGCAACATTTTTTCTAAACAGTTCAACAACTTTATAATTTTTTTTTGGCCTTAGTATCAAAAGATGGAATATATTATCAAGTTTTATATCTGATAAAGAAAGGGAGTCTTCAGCTTCGTTAACATTAAAAACATCGAACCCTACTAGATGGGTAGGACGTTATGATGCTATTTTTGCTTTAAAAGTTTGGTTTGTTAAAGTCCAAAAAGCGCTAACGAAAACAGGTCTGTTAAATTGCAACTCAGATGAGAGAAATGAAGCTACTTCACTCAAGAAGTAGATCGAGAACTACAATTTTATTATTTTATTGGTTTTCCATTGCAAAATTCTACTAACTATCGATGCAGCCTCTAAAACACTTCAGTCTAAAGCCACCGATCTTTCAAATGCTTTAAAACGTTTGAAAATTTGTCTGAAAGAATTGGAAAGGTATAGATATGAATTTGAAAATTTAAAAAATGAACCCTGAATTTTCTAAAACTCGTCAGAGGAAGATGAAACGCCATTTTGACGAACTTTGCGAAGATGAGCGTCTCAAAGATCCGGGAAATTTGTTCAAAATGAACATATTTTATAGAGTATTGGACATCAACTGAAATCGCGTTTCCTTCCAATGAATGAAATTGTTTCTAATTTCAGTGTTTTGCAACCTGCCACTTTGCAAAATTTAATTGACACTGAACTATTAAAACATGCTCTAGAATTTGTTGATATATATAAAAAACACATATCTGAATCATCATCAGCCGGGGAAATTCTCAATTTTCGGTCCCCCTTCAGGGACGAAATAGAAAAGTCTTCGTGTATTGGAGAACTTGCTGATTTATTAATAATAAATAATCATTTTGTCGGGCAGCTTTCTTAAAGTATGTACTGCATTAATATTGTTTGTTACAATTCATGTGACTACAGCTAGTGCTGAAAGACCATTTTCGAAACTAGACGGCTACGTAACTTGGCTATTCTGTCTATTGAAAATTCTATGGTCCGATTTTTAAGCTTTGATGATGTTATTGATACTTTTGCGGAACAGAAAGCTCGGAGAAAAGAATTTTATTAATAAATATCTTCTTAATAGTAAATTGTTCTTTCATTAAAATTATGTAATACCTACGCTTTTGAAAATAAAATGTATTAGATATTTAACTAAAATGCAAATAATATTAATATTACTGTTGGGTAACTACTTAAGCGATTTATTAATATTAATTTACGTGACGATTTTTGGGAGGGCCCCATACAATGAATTTGCCACGGACCACAGATGGTATAGTTACGCCACTGGTTTGAGATCATTTTAAATGTCATTAAATGTTCCCAACACTCCCGTTACCTGTCTTATTCTCCCTGTGGTGCGGGCTGTAGCACCACAGGGAGCGTTGATCTCCTCAGCACCACAGGGAGCGTTGATCACCGTCAGTGAGCGTTGATCTCCTTCAACCGGAACGATTTCAAGAAGCCCCTTGCCAGTTTTTGATGAGCAGTAGTTCTTTAGCATCTCTTCTTACATTGTCCTGAAATCGAGTCTTTGGTCTACCTCTTTCTATTACTCCCTATTCGCTCCTCCATGATTTTCCTTGGTATTAGGTTTCTGGCATTTTCGCCACGTGTCCTGCAAATCTGAGCGGTTGAACCTTCACATAGTCTACAATGTCCAAATATTTACACAAATGCTTAAGTTCAAAATTATATCTGATCCTCCAAATTCCATTGTTATTCACAGCATCAACAATTATTCAGAGTACTTTTCTTTCAAATAAAAAGAAAGATTGTTTTATAACTTTCATTCATACGAGGGCTGAATACAGTGAATAAGTAACTTTGTTATCCTTCATAATACGATTTCTGATATGTCTTGTGATGTTGTTTTCGTTAAGTTTGTTTCCCAGATACGTATATTCATTCACAACTTCAATATTGTCATCGCCGATTATCTAGTTTTGTTCTCTTCTTGGACTGATTTTTTTTCGATCACCTCTATTTTGTCTACATTCATTTCTAGACCGGCTCTTAAGGCTTTCACGTTTATTTCATATGTCTTTCTTAATAATTTTTTCGGTCGTGTTAATGCGTTTAGGTCATCTGCATATCCAACGATCTGTTTTTCTTTGTCATTGTTTCATTTTTCTATATTTGTTCTATATTATGTCAAACAGATCTGATGCTAATCCATCTTCCTACCGCAAACCTTCCCCAATCTCAAATTTTACTGTGGTGTTATTGGATTTTTACTGCTGCTTCAAGTATTTGGGTAAGGGCACTTTCTCAAGACTGAACGTAAATTCGTTACATCTAATATATACAGGGGTACATGAAGCATTAAATTGGCATCTGAGATGGGACATTTTAATTATAAAACTATCTATTTAACCGGGTTAGCCAAAACTTCATGGAAATTCATTTTATATAAAATAAGTAAGATTTATATCTAATAAACATATCTTAACAGTTCCATTTTCAAACAAGACACGACAATGTTCGTGTACAAAATAATGTTCATTGTATTTTTATATCTGAAGAAGAAAGACACTGTGTCGAAATAATCGTTACTACTTTCGAATATAGTTGAAATTTGGACATAAGTCTTAGTTCTTTTATAGAAAACTAAATATAAGTGTTGATAAAGATTCAAGGATCAAGTTTTGATTTATTGCCATACACGTCTTAAGTCTCTTCATATTCTCTTGATTTAGTACTATCGAACTACCACCTAATTCCATTGCCTGAAGCAGACCAAACATTTTCGAAACTTCCAACAGAAAACAACATTCATTCTGTTGTGGAAGAACTTTACTGTTTTGGTTTTATCTTTGGGTTTCGATCATCGTTGGTCCAAATGCACTAAGATTGCAGCGGATTATGTTCAAAAATAAATCTAATTACACAATTTTATCCACTTCCGGGAACACCCACCGTTCGTCCTAGGAATTAAAAGGGCCAACTTGGCTAATGAAAATGAAATGTAACCTTAAAATATTGTGCCCATAATTTTAAATTAAATAACTTAATTTCAAGTTGATTTGATAGATTTCAAGGAAAGTGTATGTGCTAAAAAATAAATGTATAAAAAGTGATTTATTATAACTTAAATGTTGTGAAGTGGTCTCAAACTTACAATGTCAATGTATAAATTATATATTTATTAACTAATTTCAACATACAAGCTTCTCAAAGGTATATAAAACAACCAATATTTTTATCTGTAGGGTCTTACAACAAACAGTTTTATTTTTAAATTTTGAATTGAAAAGAAAATGTTTAGTTATATTTCAAATCTGTGTAATATATATATTCAGGATAAAGGCTGTCTCAGATACAAGGTTGACCAGAGAGAAAAATGTAGGAAAACTGGAACAACTTAGTCTGATGAAAGGAAAAAAGCAACGTGTCTGAAACAGCCTTGATCCTGAATTTCACTTTGTGTAATATTTGTTGATCTTAGGTGCTCTTTAATTGCAGCAATCCATTTAATTATTTCTACTTTAGCCCTACTCCTATTTTCATAAAATTCGACTATTTGTCTAGTTAGCCTACTCGGATTCATCCGTTTTGTGTCCGTAAAACTTAAATCTTCTTTATTTCTTGGTTTTCTCGAAGTCGGTATGTTGTGCTATTTATTTATTTGGGACCTAAGATTTGTCTTCTTTTCAATCTCTTCGATGTCTCTCTTTCTATTCAAAATGAGCGTTTCTGCCCCATATAGACATTCTGGCTAAATAACTGTGTTGTAATGTCTCAGTTTTGTGTTTTTAGATATGCATTTTTTGTTGTAAATATTTTGTGTAAGTCTCAATGCAATGTCCATTTTTTGACATCTACCCTTATTGGCCGCTTTTTTCAACACATTTTCCATTACCCAAATATTTGATTATATTATTTGATTATATTACCCAAATATTTGAATTGAGATACTCGTCTGATGTTACCATATTTTGTTTTTAGAAATGGTGTTCTTAATAATATATTTCTATTGCATCTATTATTCTATCAACTATCTATTCTATTCTATGCAAGCAAGTGTAACTGAGAAGTTACTCTTATGCCTTATTATATATTTTTTTTATGATAGCATTGCAATGCTGGGGCTTCCGAACAAAATACAATATGTGGTGTACAAAAGGATTTTTAGACTTATAAATTGTTATCACTATATGTTGCACATTGTGAATTGTGTGTTGTACATTATGCTGTTAATTATTAATACACTGCAAAAGTTAGAGTTATAGTCATATATAATTTGTTTGTTAACACTATTATCTAAAATGCTAAATAAAAAAATGTTAATATTTACTGATCAATATAACTTATAAGCAAAAAGTACCATGTTTGTATTGCATAAATGTTTTAAATTTTTTTTAATGTCTAATAATGTTTCAAATATACTGAATATAATATATTGCTAAACTAAAACAGCACATATTGATTTCACGTGTCTATTTTTGTTTTTATCTACTTCCAGATATTTCTTTCATAATAATATGGTTACATGATATCTCTTATAGTTGTTTATGCCAATAGCATCCAAGATACCGTAAATTCAAGATATTCTTGCTATTTAATTCCACTTTCATCTTGACCCATACAATAAAATATAAGGAATTTAAAGGCAGAGAAGCGGCTAATCATAATGTTGATGATATTCATCAAAAAGCCAGACTCCATCTGGAATATTTCAATATTCCAAGTAATTGGTCTCAACAATAAACTCTAATACTTGATAGGAAATCAAAAGAACATACTACCTCATTTTTAAAGTTGTGAAATATATTCCATAGATTTAAGGAAATAAGGTCCTAGCTAATAATTCACCTAAAATATTGTTTCCATGAATTTTATCATGTAGTTTCATTGCTTTTTCTTAAGAAATGAAGTTAAATGTGCACTTCTAGGCTTATATGTCTGTTTACTTCCAACATTAACCTGTAAATAATCAAAACTAACTGAAACCAGTTTTGATAAGTAAGAAACAATCACAAAAAAGTTTATTATACAGCTTTATCTCTTAAGGAATGGCCAAATTATTGAATTTGATTATGTTATTCCATCAAGTTCGGTAGATGCCGTTCGGTCTTATCCTGTAAATTACAAAATGGAAATGAAAGTTATTGTGAAAGTTTTACAAGTCAAGGCGGCTCTCTATACTTCTTAGTATATGATTTGAAGACCACGATCGAGGATTGAAGATTGTACATTTAACTGAACATGTTGAGACATCTTTTAATTCAGAGCAATCCACTAAAAAACAAGAATATGCTTAGAACTTGCAATAAAATATATCCACTCACCCCTTTTTTTACTGGATACATATCAAATCTCCATATGTATCGAATGTGGCACCGTGCAACTTTCTTTAATCCCTAAAATTAATTAATTTGTTAGACATTTTGAATGGATAAATGTAAAAATATATTAAAAACTTTGAAAGTTATGGTTAAGGTTATGTTGATTCTCAAAAAAATATTTAATTAGTTTTTTTTTTCATCAATATTGATATATACCTGGGCTATTTAAGAAATCGAATGGTTTTTGTAAACACTAATTGTCTGAAAAAGAAATATTTATAAATTACACAAATTCCTGGTATCTATTCCGATTTCTGACAAAAACGCTTAATGAAATACATTTAGCTAACAATACATTAATAAAACATTAAGTTATCAAAGAGGACCATTTAAATACCTACATTTAACAGAAATACGTCAACTCCTGCAATTACAGAACATTCCAATGACAAATTGTCAAACGCCAATAAACAAAAAGTCCGTCTAATCCCAACCGGTTTATTAAGTGTTTTTACATGATTTTTTTCATTAGATTGCCAGCAATTTAAAGCGTTTGAATTTGCTTTTGCCGCCGTGTATCGCTGTTTGATCTACTTGGCAGTTGCCGGCCGGCAAATTAGAAAGCGCGCACGCTCAGACTGCACCGTTAAAAATAACGAAACGTCTGTCGATTTTAGTCGTGTACTGTAGCTCGAAAGGTGATAATATAGAGTTTATCTCATCCGCCAGGTGTTAAGCAGAGTAGTAGCGGGCAGGAACCCGACCATAAAAAAAATATATTCTCGGATCGACAACCAAAAAATCTTCTTCCGCTACCGTACATCAGTTAAATGGCTTTTCTTCGTCCAGTGTTCAGGTGCAGTGTATATAAAAAGTACGGTTTACTGATCGATAATTTAAACGCCGGTTTCGGTTCTAAAATCGATGTGAATCAGACCGTCTGCAAGTCGACAGCGGCGGCCAGTCTAGTTCAAGATCAGCAAAAACAGGCAGTCCAGAGTCCCAAAGATCCTTTAGATTTAACGTTCGAAGATGCTAAGGCAGCATTCAAGAGCAAAACAAATTGGGAGCTCCTGCGAGCTCTTATCGTGTATCAGATGTGTTCCTATGAAGCTGTTGTTACAAATAACATGAAGGTAAAGCCTTTTCAATATTTCGATGGCCTATTAATAGGTCTTTCATGTCTAGGTATCCAGTATACCATTTGAATTGTCATTGTTTTAAAAATAACTTTCTTTTTTCGCATCGGATACTAGGACAATCCATACAGAATGTTAATAATATTTCTAATTTGAAATATATTTCGACGTAAGCGTGTATATACTGATGGTTACACTTCTAGAACTTTCTATAATATAATATTTAATTCTGGCTTGGTTCTTTTGTAGAATCAACCTGTCAACAGTAGAAATGCCGGCTACAAATACCTTGTGTAGATTTATTAACGATGCTAGACAGCATCCGTCTTTCCCGTTCCCATTTTTCAAAGAAGATGAATCTATTAAACCTTTCGATTAACCGATCCTATTTCTGATCTTCGTTTTCGCCCATGTGATGCCTTTTTTGTGTGGGAAAACCGAACAAATTATTTGTTTAATTTTTGCATTTATAATGTGCCACTCAACAGAATTTTTATTCAAATGTTAGTTGGTGGGGACGTTAAACTTATATATCTTCATTTAAAACATCAATTTATTTTCTAGTAAAGTTTTCTCTTCATTTTACATAATACATGAGGCGTTTTCTGGAATTATTATATATCTAACAAATTTGAGTTGTGAAGAAAGTTACCGCGATATGTTTTAGAAGAGCTGATGTCTGAATTTAACCCCGGATGCTCCAGAACATCCGATTCAAACGTCAATAACGTATCCTTGGCCGACTTAGCTAGATGAGGCATAGCTCTGGCATACATTTAAATGAAATTCTTTGTCAGAATATGGATATTTTTCATCGATTTAGTTTCAACATTTTTATGAAATAATCAAAAATGTTCGTGCGTTTTCACTCAAGGGTTCGAGTCTGAAGATTTTTAAAAAATGTTGAAACTTATGAAGCTCAAATGTTTGTGTATTTTCATCAGTTAGGAAACAATTTGCTTTGCCTTATTGTATTATACAGGGTGTCCCATAACTTATCCGCCATAGAGCAACTGGTGATAGTAGAGATCAAAATAAGACGATTTAGTCAATAAATGCGTTGGCAAATGTTAGTTATTAAAAAGATACAGGGTGGTGAAAGTGAAACTAAATTTTCGAAAAATTGAGATAATTTAAAAACCGTTGAAGATATCAGGTTCAAAGTCGGGGCAGTTGAGTTTTCAAAGGTGATAAATCCGAATTTAGTACTAGTTTGAGCTTAGTTCATAGAGGGTTCTTGCTACCTACTTTGTGAGAAATTAACTCGCTCACATTTTTTTATCCTATAAAGCTGGGAATAATTTGACTTCAAAATAGAGAAGAATTCATAATTCCCACGAAAAAAGGTACGGTTGGTCATATCGATATTTCACGGCGTTTGCGAGATATTCGTGTTGGAATCTTCCATTGCACATTTTGTCGATGTCTGAAAAAATTGCAGTTCACGAAGTGCGCCTTGAATGCGAGGAAAAAAAACATTCAGATGTCAAAAATACAATGGACTTTATTTAAAATAACACTTTTTTGAAATTTACATCAATAGGTGTTGAAAGTGTCCACCGTTTACCTCGATACACTGTTGCAGGTTATTTCAAGGCTGATTTAAATGATTTCGCACTGCCAGTAAAATGCAGTGGCATACCATCTTGCATAAACTATATTTCTTCTCTTAAGTTTAGAGGTATACCGTCCAAAAGGTCTAATAAATAATTTTCTAAAAACTGTACATATTGGTCTCTGTTATGTCTTGGAGGAAACTCAATAGGACCTATTAAAAAATTGTCGATAATGCCACACTTTTGATAAAAATAGTTTGTTTCATTTTTAAGGTCCGTTATTACCATAACCGTTTTTTTTTTAAATTTGCATTTTGCTTGAAAAAAGTATAATTTATCGTTAACAATTACCAATTATATTTATGCCAACTTGAACAATATAACCTGTTATTTATTTTGAATTTTATTGTTGTACAGTGCTACCACAATATTTTTATGACAGGCATAAAAAATTGCGAATTGTGTTGTCTGGGGCTATATAGAACAAAAGCTATAAAAATGTTAGGTATAATTCTTTAATAGAACACGTCATTATGATTAAAACGTATCGAAAAATGAAAAATAATAAAATTTTGTTTGATATTTTGCTTGAAAAGTTTGTTGAAATTGCTAGGGTAATACGTTCGGACGCTTTTTTTTATTATTACACCTTCAAGGTAATGTTTGAAATAATTAAAGACATTTAATTTATTTGTTTTATATATTATTTTGTCTCTTCGAAGTGTATAATACTCACTCAAATAAATTTACCACTAAACAACAAATCATTTGATTTGTTTTTGATTTCGCGACGCTCGTTTCGCTAACCATGTTAGCATCATCCGGAGATGATTCAATCTAGATCAACTGGTCTTTTTAAATGTTTAATCAGCTTCTGATGATATTAACATGGTTAATGAAACGTTTTAATTAAAACAGGTGATTTGGTGTTTAGCGGTAATACTCCTACACAAATTGAAGCCAAGTCGGATGCTATTGCCTTTCAAATGCAAGAATTTAATGATGGCTCGATATTCGGTTTTTTCCATCTTTACAGAAACACTAACATCGACTGATGTAAATGACTGTTAAACAACAACTGATCATCTAATACGGCTAAAATTTCAAAGTTATCATTCAACGCATGCGCAATTATATTACCAGAATATTTTTGACGAGTGACGCCATCTTCATGTTGAGGCTGGAAACTTTTCAGACTACTTTCGTATATCAAAGTTTCCAATAAACAAATTAATCGTGTATCATTATAATATATATTTTTTACTATTTTAGAACAGTTTAAATTATTCGAATATACGGAACTGATGCGACGGAGAAAATATTCGAACTGGTAGACTCGCTACTGTCTACTAGCCAAAACTGGCTAGACATCTTGAATGACTTGCCCTTGTTAATGGGATTAATCCAGTTGCTTTGTACTCCATGGTTCAATCAAAAATTTGCTGTTATTCGATAATACGAAGCCTGATACGATGTTTCAGACTTGTGCGCTTAGTTCAATATTTGTGGCAATGGAGCGAGCCATACAAGTTCTGATATTTTTTTAAAATGGCTATTAGTGAAGTTCAAGGTGTCAAAGTGCTTTTATTTGAAGAGTCTAACAGTTGGATGGATATACCAGGTCTGTAAATATAAAACCGGAATTCGCCCATAGATGGCCCTAGATGTTAATATAGTTACCGTCAAACCGCGTTATTGGCGCCATTTCCTTGTTGACATCTGACAAAGATTTTCAACACAACAATACAAGTTTCGTACAACAGAATAGTTTGCTATAGTCGAATTTTGTGCCTGGAAACTACGATTTATGGACATCATTGATTTTCTGTTACCATTTAAAGAAAATTGCTGCAGAATCGCATCGATTGCTTGTCGAAGCTTATGGTGAGCTTGCTCTTGGTAAATCACAGTGCTTTGAGTGGTTTAAAAATTCAAAAGTGGTGATTTTGACGTGAGAAACGAATAACGTGAAAGACCACCGACAAAGTTTGAAGACAGTTAATTGCAAGCATTTTTGTATGAGGATGACGCTCAAACGCAAGAACAACTCGTGGATCAATTAAATGTGACAGGCTCGTCAGGTACAAAAGAAAGTCATTTCTCCATCGAATTGTGATTGGCGATGAAAAGTGGATATATTTTGGGAATCCTAAGCGTAAAAGATAATGGGTAACTCTAGGCAAACTATCGATCATTGACTGCAAGGCCAAATCGCTATGGACTGAAGACAATGCTCTGTGTTTGGTGGCATCAGTAGAGTGTGATCTATTATGAGTTTCTAAAACCTGGCCAAACCGACAACAAATGATCGATTTGAATCAAGCTTTGCGTGAAAAATGACCAGAATATCAAAAAGGGCAACACAACGATTCAAGATAAGTTAAGAAAAGTCAAGAAAACGATTGATGCATTTAGTTGGAAAATACTTTCGCATACGGCTTGCTCACCGGACTTGACTCCATCCGATTACTACTTATTTGCATCGATGTGACACGCACTTGAACTTGTTGAACAGCGCTTCACTTCTTACGAAAATGGCTCGATAACTGTTTTGCCTCAAAAGAGTAAGAGTTTTTTGGCATGGCATTCACAAATTGTCAGATAGGTGGGCAAAAAATTATAGCTAGGGATGGGCAATACTTCGAATAAAATATGTTTTATCATTTCATATTTACATACCTGGTACATGGAGTTATTTTCGACTTTAAGTGATTCTCCCGTTCGTTTTCGATGGTAAAAGTAGACTGCTGAATTGATGAACACGGTGTTTTTTTGGGTATGAAAAAGGTTTCCGCTTGATGAGTATCGTCTTTGAACAGTCGAACAACAACAGAAACACATTCGAAGAAACTTCTTGAGAGGGTTTAGACTGATTTAAATGCGATTCTGATAAGTTTTTTTAAACATTGGGAGCAAATGCGTCAAAAAAGGTAAAAACAGTTCCATCTACAGGAAAAGTCATGGTTTTGGTTTTCTGTTTTTTTCATGGTATGGTGCTCCTTAAACTTCAGTACTGGATCAATTGAAGGGTGTTATTTGAGGCTAAATGTCCAGGTCTATCCAAAAAGAAAGTGCTCTTTTACGACGATAATGCACTTGCACACATGTCTTACTTCCACGTCTTACACGAAGAACTTCCACATGCCCTGTATTTGCCGAATTTGGTTTCCAGTGATTAGTTCCTCGTTTTAAACTAAAAGAAATGACTCACTGTATGAAGGTTCACTTCATATGATGTACTAAAAAGTTGAAACGTCCACAACTACGTTGAAAAATTATTAAAAATCTTAAAACTCTTGTTTTCTTTGTCATGCCGAGAACTTTTCGAACGACCTTCGTACATACAATTTTAAACAAATTGACGAATTAGTAAACAAATCTAGGATTCATTTTTTTCCGGCAGTCGTCCGTGAAATTGAAATCATTTATATATGACATTGCGTCACATTAAACATTATTTTTTCCAGTTTAAAAATTGTCGACAATAATACATTTATTTTCTTTGCATGTGACTTCTTCATAATAATTTTTTAGCATTATATAACAAAATTTATCAAAATAGTCAATTTATTTTGATTTATAAAAACTAAAATATTAAACAAATAAGCGTTTTTCTTTCTGATGCAGGTTCACTCCGATTCGCTTTTATTTTTCTCAGCGTTATTGTACATTGCTATGGAAAATCATATAGCATTTAATCGTATACTGTTAGCCTGATAACCTGGACCAAACAATGGACCAAAAATGTCCAGTTACAAACAGGACGAAAACCATCTAGAGAAAAAAAAAGTTAAATTGTAGCTGGATTCTTTTACCACATCCTCCATACTTATCAGACTAGGTGCCCTCCGATTATCACTTATTTCGGATGTCGGAGAACACTCAATGAAAACTGATGATAGTGTTAAAAGCTACCTGGATCGTTGTTTTGTTGATAAGCCACACTTGCTATATAGTAAAATAGGGTTAATAAAAGAGGGCAAGGAGTTGTAGATAACAATGAGCAATGTAATAAATGTTTCAATTAATAATGCCGATTTTTTCGCAAAATTTGAGCGTTTATTTCCATAACAAAATTAATTACCTTAATAGTAATAGTATTGACCATTGTTAGCTATTACTTTTTCCCATCTTTCTGTCAAAGAATGGATTCTGTGCCAAAAGAACGTTTGGTTTTTTGAGGCCAAGCATGTAAGTTTGTAAGTTGTTCTGAAAGTCCGCGTTGCATCGATTGAAATAAGTTGTAGTCCGAAGGGGCCGGTGAATACGGGTGAGGTAGGACGTCCCATTTAACGATTTTCAAATAGTTTTTTTATATATTTTGCAACATGGAGCGAAGTATTGTTGAAAAATAACTTTATCTGTGGTTGTAATCTGGTTGTTTTTTCCTTCAATTCATATGGAACTTCTGGATCTTTCCCAATGCGTGTATACGTTCGGAAATGGTGGATTGGGCAACATTAAATTCTTCTGCCAATTGTTTCAACGTTTAAGTTGAGTCTTCATCCAATAATGCTTGCAAATCTGCATCCTCAAACTTTTTCGGCTGTCCTGGACGCTCCTTGTCTTTTATATCAAAACCATCACTTTTAAAGCGTTTAAACCATTATTCACAATTTTTTTTGGTTAGAGCATGTTCATCATACGCTTCAACCAACAATCGATAACTTTCCGCAGCTGTTTTCTTCAAATTAAAGAAGGTTATTAAACCTACCCTCAAACGTCTTTTTCTGCCTAAAATTTCTTAATTTGCCTAATATATTTTTTTTACTTAAATTTTCTTGTACGTCGAATGAGTCGGTTATGGACTATGAAAGTTAATCAAAGTTCTTTTAAGGTTAGGTTATTGGGGTTGGGCGTTCTTGAAAATCTTTCTTGGCCCATATATTTTTTGAATTTGTCGTTGCTTAGCCCCTTCAGATTTCTTTCGCCATAATCTTTTCTTAAATTTGATTTGTGGATCTTTTATTACTTTCCAGAAAACCTCTATCATATATTTGTGCTTCGGCTGAATGAATCACGAAAAGACAAAATGGAAATAACATCACAGTAGAAATCAGGCTACTTATCCCGTTAGTCTGTGCTAATATCTAAATTCATAAAAATTGATACAAAAATCAGGACCTATAAAACCTCATTCGACCAGTAGTACATAGAAAATAGAAGAAATACTTGCAGTATTTAAAGGAGAGCACACGGAATAACTTTTTGGTGCTGTGAATGGTAATAGAATTTAGAGGATATTCGAACTCGATATTGTGTGAAGATTCAGTGACTCAGAGGGACTGGACACGTGGCGAGAATGCCAGAAAGTCAAATACCAACGAGAATCATGGAGGCACGAATAGAGGGCAGCAGAAATAGAGGTAAACCAAAAGACTCTATGGTAGGACAATGCAAGAATAGATGCTAGAGAATTACTGATCATCAAAAACTACCAAGGGGCTGTTGGGGATCGATCCGAATGGAAGCGAAGGTTGCAGGAGGTCAAGACTGACTGGTGGAGTGTAGTACCACGGGAAGACGAAACATTTGTTCTTCGGGAATGTTGAATGTACCAAGACCTTGTTTAACCTGCTGGTACCAAAGCGATGTTATTTTCGGAGCTGAATTTTTCTTTTCTTTCCTTATTTTCTTGGCATCCATAAAAACTGAGGCGACTTATAATAATGGTACCCATTGAAATTTTTCTCGGTTTATGATCCTTATATCTAGTATTTTCCTTAGGATTGTTCTTTCGTTGATCTCTAACTTTTGTAACAGTTTTGCTCCTTTTTTGGAGTTTCTACAGCTTGAAGAACTTTAGATTTAATTATAAACGTTCTGCATAGGTTGTAAACAATGTCAATTTTCCTAATCTCTGCTGATCTACTCCCCTAGATATTTGAATTTTTTATTTTTAGATTTGGTATTATGGTATTCGCATTTCTATGTCGACCAGCATATATAACATATATTCTGCACTCTAGTGTATATGTTTAATGTTTATTATCAAGTTTTTTATGACTTTATTTTTAGATTCTTCAAAAACTCCCTTTTTGAAATTATATCGTCCGTAATATAATCTGAAAGCAAATGTTGATAGTGCTTACGCTACTTGTGTGTTATACATTGTTTGTCGAGGGTTTGTTTGAGAAGGAAATATTTGATTGTACACAAATACTATTACATATCTGAAGTACTTTTTGAAGTGAAATCAAGTGTTTTATGATTAGTTTGTTTGAGATTTCATTCATTAATAAGGATCGTAGTAAATTTTGTTTACTATAAATACTAAATTGATTATTTTAATTTAATGTGTAAATTATTATAGATATAATTTGCATGTATAAACATATGTTATCTTAACAGCTATAATAATTATTTCATACAATTTATTATGAGAACACAGAAATGGTTCAGTACTTTTTTTTATGCATATAATTAGTTGTATTTTTTTGCAGAAGGTTCTTCAATTAGACAATTAAAGAATAACATAATGGGAACTCAAACGAGTTTCCATTGGTTTTTTAATATGCTCCCGTCAACGCCATAATAATAAGGCAGTTTTTTTTTCAAAACAAAATATCAATTCTTCTATTGGAACCTTTGGTGTCAAATACTAAACTTGAAGAGATTTACCACTAAACACCTAATCACTTTTTTGAACTGCTCGACGCACGTTTCGCTAACCATGTTAGCATCATCAGGAGATGATTTAATCTCTAAACGTGCGTCGAGCGTCGAAACATGCGTCGAGCAGTTCAAAAAGTGATTTGGTGTTTAGTGGTAAATCTCAAGTTTAAAACAAAATATATCTATTACACAGGCCAACAGTTGTTTTAGTGTAGGGATATTTGGATCTGATTTTATGCGAATTTGATGTCTTGAATTCAAATATGGCAATAATTTTTGCCTAGGAGCTCAAATTTCTAAGTCTATTTAGTGAAATTGAATGAAAAACTATTTCTATTTAGTGAAATATATGTTACACTATTTTAAGTGAAATTTATGGATCAAATAAAAAAACTAAACACGGAATCTTTATATTATACAAATATTATATATAAAGATAGAGGAAAAACACTTCAGAAGTTTCTTTTCCGTGACATTCTTGGATGTATTTTGGAACAGTACCTTTTTAAACTTGAGCAGTAATCTGTCATCAGGTGCGTATCTCATCTGCCTTGGTAGCGATCCTCCATAGTTTTAATATCCTTGTGAAATCTTTCACTTTGTTCCTCACTGGTGTCTCATAAATTTGGAGGAAAATAGTCTAGCTGACTGCGTAAATAGGGCACCTTATTGCTCACGTTACACCCAAGTGATATGAAACTGTAAAGCATCTTGTTTACTAGTTCAACATAGTTTTCAGCTTTGCATTTGGCCATAAAATTTCCGACAACTGCAACATATGAAGTCTAGGCTGTTCGCTCAGCCTCATTCATCGAATTTACGAAGGCAGGATCCATAATGAGTAGTCTTATTTGTGGGCCGTCAAATATTCCTGCGTTTATTTTTTCCGTATTCAACTGGGACATTTTTTCCTCTATATATACAAAGCATGATC
This sequence comes from Cosmopolites sordidus, assembly GCA_031761425.1. NCBI lineage: Eukaryota > Metazoa > Arthropoda > Insecta > Coleoptera > Curculionidae > Cosmopolites > Cosmopolites sordidus. The sequence goes on along the minus strand of JARFXV010001875.1, from coordinate 152,972 downwards.
CAATCTTATTAAGAGTCTTTATAAACTATTTCATTAGATCCAGATTGATATGCAGTGGAGGAAAAATGATTTTCTCTCGTCCAACTAATGGGTCGTTAATGACATTCTTTTTCCCAATGTCATTTTCTCTTTTAGGTCATTCTTTTCTAACCCAGTGGCGTGTTGTGCCTCTCCTATCCCAGAAGCACAAGAAGCAAGGATATTTGGTGGGTGTGTACCCATACTTGAATGTTTTGAATTGAAAAAAAACATTGATATATAAGTGGATGTATCTAAAAAGTAGAGCAGATAGAGAAAAACTGATTTCATATTTAGATTTAATGCTCCAAATATAGCTAAAATCAGTTCTAAAATTCTAGACATAAAAAAAAACATTTTTTTCTTATAGGCTTATGTTATCGGTACCTTCAATTTGCACAACATTTGATTTCTTGTCCTTCTTCTTATCGTGTCATCTTGAAACGAAACTTGACGCTATCATCACTATTTTCACTTTGTTTACAGCTGCTCTAAATAACTGATTCGATGTACAGTGAACCATCCTCTCAAATTTTACAGCTCCTCTTTCTTTTCATGCATAATCACCCTCAAAAGTTCGTAATATGGTTGGTTCTCTCATTACATGAAGTATTCCAATGAGCGTGTCTTTATGATTGTTATCAGTACTCTTTTGGTAGACTTTCTACGTAGGACCTCTGCATTTGTGACTATTTTTACCCGAAATATTCGTAGTATTCTTCTGAATAGTCACATTTTGAAAGCTTTGAGCCTTTTGATGATGTATTTATTAAGGGTGGAAGCTTCTATACCGTAAAGGAGAATCTAGTATATGTAGTTGCTAATCATTCGGATTTTTCATTTATTTTCTAATTTTCTACAATAGAAGAAAGATTTCCTCATGTAGAATCTGTTGCGAGCTGTTTCTATCCCTGGTTTTATTTCTTCGGTGTTATCATTCTTTAAATTAACCCAAGTTTCTACATCTTTGTATCTATCCACTCGCTCGATATTATTGTTGATTATTCTTAACTGTGTCTTTGGATTTCTCTCTTCCGTCATTCTTAGTAGGTCCTTTGTCGGTCCAAATTGTTGTGTTAGATTAAGTTAGAAGTACTTAATCTATTGATTGTTTGTTCTTAAAAATTATATCGTGCTTTTTCCGCCGTTTCTTTGTTTCAGTACCGGAGCTTCAATGTAAGCTGTAAAACATCAATTTTTATATTGAAATTTTTTGTGCGAACACTAAACTCACAGGGATTTATCATATCATCAAATCACTTGTTTTTTTTTCCTTTTCGACGCGTGGTTTGGCAACCATTTGTTTTAGCATCATCAGAACGAGTGAATCATCTATTCCTCAGCTGCAATAAAAGCGCATCGCACATGTGCCGAATATTTTCATGTCGATTTCGTACATCAAGAAGTTAAATATTTGAATATTTTTAGGAAGATCGGGACTCCGTACTTGTGCATAGGTCTGATTTCCAATAATCTTAACAATGTCCTCATAATGTTTAGTCGTCACGCTATTTCACGAGAACTTAAACCTGTTTCTTTCGTCAATAGCGTATCTCTTTTCCGATTTGGATAATTGTCTGAACCGACTTAGTGCACGGACTCATGGTATTTTTGCTCTTTTAGTAGAACAACAAGAATACTGCTTAGCTTAGTAGTATACGAAAACTACCTTTCAACATAATATAAACAATATTTTGAAATATATTTCAATAGTAAGAAAAATTCATGTATGCTCCATGATTACACGTTATTATTGATAATAATAATCACCATATACATCCGCTTTGTCGGATGTAGGCTGCAATACAATGCAGCTCACGCCATTCCGTTGTGAACGTTCGCAACAGTCAAATTGCTGACTTTTGGGGGGCAGCTGAAGAAATAAGAAATCATTACGTGGAGCATGTATGCATTTTCCTTTTTTTGAATATATTTAACCCTCAAGAAAAGCACTACACCGGTTTCCGATTCAGGAGCATATCGAAAAAAAAGACACTATTTGTGCAAAAAGGTTATTTAAATTAAAAAAAAACAACAAAAACAAACAAGAAACACCGACACGACAACAGCACTGGGTGGCCTATACCTATAGATTGACTGTAGTGGGGATAGTAAAATTTTTTCCCCGTTCATAGGTATCCCCTTAACATGACCATTTTTAGGGAAAAACACTTTTTAATTCACCCTTGGGTATCCCATAACCAATGCTTCTCTTAGGTTAGTATTCTCCACAGGCCCACTATGTAACTTTTCAAACAAAATTTTTCTTTGGTATATACCAGAAGTATTTCCGGCAACTGTATATATTTAGAAACATAAAGGTATATTAGTTTTAGAATACAAAAATAAAGGTATGTTAGCAAAAAGTATATTAGTTTTTGTGTTCAACGTATGCTATATAAGTAGAATATTTTTAGTATTTAAATATGTATAATGGGTGTTTAGTAAAGTAAATTAGTAAAGTTATTTTAATGACTGGATCATTAACGTGAATACATTAACTTTTATGGAATGTTTTGCTTTAGTTTCACTTAGAACTTAATGTTTGTGGAATGTTCCATAGGGTTTTCTCATAAGAATATAACAGTTTCATATACCAGGTGTGACGGTTAATAAGTCATATTTTTTTTCTTAACAAAAAAACACGTTAAATTTAGGAGAAAGGTAAAAAATTGTTTATTCGAAGTATGCGCCATCGGTAGCTGCACATTTTTCCCATCTCTCTACATCTTTCGAGGTGGTCCAGTCATCAAGCCATTGTTCGGTATTTCCGTAATTGTTGAAGTGTTTCATGGAAAGTGCGCGAGACAGTAAACAAGTGGTAGTCGAAAGGGATCATGTGAGTACGGCGGGTGGAGCAAGAGTTCCAAGCCAAGTGCAGAAATGATGTCTCTGGCCATTTTCGCTGTGTGTGATGTGGCGTTGTCGTGCTGCAAAATCACTTTTCCATGTCTTGTAGCCCATGATTCAAATTGATCATTTATTGGCTGTAGCAAACGGTATTAACTGTTTCACCTAGTTTCAGAAGCTCATAGTACACGACACCCTTCTGATCCCACCAAATGCACAGCATTGTCTTCTTTCCAAAGCGATTCGGTCTGCCGGTCGATGTTGATGGTTGTCCTGGGCAAACCCATGATTTTCGGCGTTTCTGGTTTTCGAAATATATCTATTTTTCATCTCCAGTCACGATCCAAAGTAAAAAAGTCTTTCTTTCTTTCTACGTGCCTCAAATACTCTTTATTTGGCTTGAAACTCGACATATTTACCACACGAAAAAATAAGTCAAAATTGTTTAAAGGTCAATGGCGTTTTGAAAGGTACTGTCATAGCAATAAAATGACATAAGAGATTAAACTGTGAACCAAACCCTTGTTTCCAGCGCCATCTCTTAAAAAATTGAGAATTACTACCCGCCACGCCTGGTAAATATGAATTATTATCTTCATCATTATAAACATATTCAAATCCGTTACTGGTATTAATACGACCAACAGAGAATACTATGGTTAAAATAACCGACTGTTCTTATATCATTACCATCTCGTAAAACAAGGCATAGATTATTAGGCAAGGCATAGTTATATTAATCATACTCTAATAAATATTTTCTCATAGTATAGATAAAGTATTATTTTTTAAATGCGGTATTAGGTTTTTCAGATAAAGATTGACATAAACCCTAGATAAAGCGGTTTAAACCAGTTTACAACTCAGGCGCATTTTAGCATATTACATTTCAGTTTACTTGAAACTAGAACGTTAGTTATGCTAAATTTAAACTGAAATATGCGAAAAGGCTTTCGAGAAAAATAAAATTACACATTCATAAATTAATTTTGAGTAAATTTTCAATGTTTATGGCACTTTTTAGTCGTTTTCGTAAATATATAACATGGCAGAATGATGAAAACATTCGGTGACGTATTTATGACGCAGGTATATTTATTCAATTCGATATAATGCGGCTGTTCTGTAACGGTCCCGGGTTTTTGTTGGCGAAAAGTAAGAGTTTTACGCGCCAAACACTCAGTTTTCAGGAATTTCCGCCTGGCTGTGGCATCGATTTTGGGACGAAGGTGTGTTGGACCAGGCGCGATTTCATTGGTCGTCGGCGGTATGCGATCCGTTTGACGTCACCAAGTCGTCGTCTTGGTGCCAGCGTTCTTAATGTGATTGTTTTTGCCCCTCGGGCGTTTGTTTTGCCAATATTTTTCGGTGCTTTTTACTTTAAATTATGTAACAGAACAGGGAATTGCTATTGATTTTATATATTTTTCAATGAGACTGAATTCGTACGTATAATGGTTCAATAATTAAAAAAAATGAAAATGTGATTATACAGTGCCTTCATTTAATCCTGTATCACCACGTGATTGGTGATTTATTTCAACTTAGGAACTTTCATTTTTTTATGTTGAGTTATTTAAAGGTGATATTATTTGTCACCAAAAATATTACTAAAATTTCCCCTATATCTGTCATCGAGAATTGTTCGCTGTGCTTTCAATTTGTTGGTTTTCCTCTTTAATTTTTTTTAAAGTTTATATGCTTCCTGAACAATAAAAACTATTTAAGAGCACTTAAACACATTTGATTATTTAAAATAAATCATTTTCGTTATCTGCATTTCATTAAGAGAATTTTCCGTTTTTTTTGCCTTAGGTTTAATATAATACAGGACTGGTCAAATGTTATGTTTATTTTCATTATTAGTGCTAAACTATATATATAATTCCAATAAAAATAATATTTACAGTAATGGACAAAAGTACATAGACAAAGTGAATTTTTATATATTTTTTTTAAGTTAAACTTATTTTTATTTTAAAAACAAATGTTAATATTTCACAACATGTTCTTTTTTCCAACTATAAACGTCGTGTAAATATAAAGTATTTTATTAAACTAAATATCCAAATAATATCGTGAAGAGAAATGAAAAAGTTGAATTTTTACAGGACAAAAGTATATAAACAAAACTAATATTACCAAGATTTATATGAAACAAAATTAAATAACACTTGAAATAAACCAAAATAGTAAGTAATTTGCTAATATTTTGTGGCATAACCGTTGTTACTAATAACTGCTTGGCATCTTCTAGGCATTGACTCAAGAAGTGTATTGACTCTGGTATTTCTTTGCCCCCCTGTCACACAATAACTTTCCCCCACAAGCCGCCATGGTTACTTCAGCGCTGTGTCCCTAATTTCAGCCTTCTTCCATATAACAAACCTTTTTCTGGTCTCCCTTCTCCTGCTACCATCTTCTCTAAAATCATTCAAGACTTTCGATCTTATAACATCATTTACACTGATGGCTCCAAGTCAATCGATGGAGTGAGTTCAGCCTTCGTTCACGATAATTTTACTTGTGTTTTTCGTCTTCACACCTGGAATAGTATCTGCCGAACTTTTAGCCATTAGAGAGGCCATTTCTTATATACTCTCCAGTCCAAATTCCAATTGGCTTATCTGCTCTGATTCCTTAAGTTCTCTTCAATCTCTTGTTTCTCCCCTACCTTCGCATCTAGTTGTTAACATTCTTTCCCTCATCCAGGAATCCCAATCTAAAGGGTCAGTAGTGAAATTCCTTTGGATCCCTGGCCACGCAGGCATATTGGGTAATGAACGAGCAGACTGCTACGCCAAAATGGCTTTAAAAGAAAATCTTCCTATCTTGCCCCATTTCCATCACCGGGATGCTTTCTCCTGCATCTCACTAATTGTTCAAGATATTGTTCAATTCTACTGGGATACTTTGGGTAAAGCCTCATAGTTATATACAGTGAAACCTAAATTCTTCGATTGTAGTCCCCCTCCAGCTCTCGACCGTCATCTTTTTGTAAAGTGGAATAGGCTTAGAATCGAGCACTGTCGCTTCTCACATGGTCATCTAATAAGTGGCGACCCTCCGTCAGTATGTACTTTATGTGGTGCTCCTCTTTCTATTCGTCACGTCTTACTAGAGTGCCCTTCGCTATCTGCTCTTGCACAAAGACATAGACTTCCCAGAGACCTTCCTTCTATTTTGTCCCCTCATTACTCCAGTTTTCTTTTTGAATTCCTCCGATCCTCTTCCTACTTTTCTTTGATATAATCCGTCTCTGTTATCTTTAAACTCCTCTTTCCCTTAAAATTTTCACTTCCCTTCTCTTAATTAAACTATTCCATGCATTACATCTGGCTGTTCCTTTATTTACGGTCTACTGCCTTTTAACGTTTGAGATCCATTGGAATATGGAATACACTCTATATTTCATATTACTTTTATTATACACTTTATATACAATATTAACTATATTCAATTTTCATTAGTTCTTATATATACACTCTTTATTATGCATACACTCTTTATGGGCTGCCAAATGGCCTCAGTTGCTGACGCGGCCGTAAACTGAAAATTCAAATTCAAGAAGTGTATTAATGCAAACATGATCAATACTTTTCCATTTTTCTTCCAATACCCTATATAGATTTTCTTTGGTGGGGGGTTTGTTTGTTTAGAAAACATGCTTTCTATAGGGTTCAAATCCGGCGATTGCGATAGCCTCTTTAAGATAGCAATGTTTTCATCTATAAAGAATTGCTTGACTAGCTTTAAAGAATGTTTGGGGTCATTATCTTGTTGAAAAGAAGATCTTGAAGGCATGTTATCTTTCATATAAGGCAGCATTATGTTTACTAATATATCGCGATACATAAATCTGTCCGTAATTCCTTCTATGCGGTGTAATGGACCTACTCCAAACCCCGAGAAGCTACCCCAGACTATGACAGAACGTGCTTAACAGTAGAAACTGTGTTCGGTTGGAGGCGAAAGTTCAAGGAGGTCAAAACTCACTAACGGGATGTATTACCACAGACAGAAGAATAAGAAGACGTATTTGGTTAATGACTCACTAGGATTTACTCACTATTTTCGCCTCTTTGGATTAACATCGAGGATCCACTTTTCGTCATAGGTTACAATAGATAGGAATCTGGGGAGTAATGACTCAACAACGTCAAATCGTCTTATTTTTTTTTGTTTTTCGTACAACATCACCTGATCTACAGCTGATTTTGTAGGTTATTTTTATATTGGTGTATGTACATTTATAAAGGTAATTTTACCAGCTCATTAGAGTTATATTAAGTCACAATTATTACTTCCTTCAATGACAATGAGTAGCCCACCTGACCACCGCGGCCTGTTTTTAAATTATACTTGATTTCGAAACTGAAAGATGGCGCTATAAAATAATAGTCTTTGGAATTATGCAAGGAAGAAATAGATTTAAACGAAAACTGAATTAAATCTATCAAAAACCAAAGTGTCCGCATCAAGAACGGGAAAAGCTATCGGCGGTAGGCGGAATTTTCTAAGCTGCTGGGGGAATAAAATAAATACCAGAGGTCCGGACCGGAAACCGTTTAATTCCGAACTAACGTTGACCGATGATATAAATTGCGGTAGTGTCGCCGTTGTGTTATAAAAATAGAAGCAAATTGATATTATTATAAGTGTTACCACAGGGTTATTTTATTAGTGAAATAATATCGTTTTAAGTACTATCTGATTACTGTTTAATTTCACCTTTAAGGGCACATTAACGTTTAAAGGCCGTTAAAAGATTCCACAGATAGGATGTATCACGCACAGGCCGCTCGTTTTCCAAAATGGATACAGATCTCTTTTTCTGGATCAAAATAATGACCTAACTGATTTTGAGCATGAAAGAGCAGATATATTGTAAGGTTAGGTCAGCATGGTGAATGTTCAATAATGTATATGTTATTTTCACTTAGTTTTCACAAGTTTTCTGAGTTTGTTTATTATCAGGCTTCGATGAATTTCAATTAAGAAATGTGTGTTTTCTTAACTTTTAAAATTAATTACCAATCCTTAAGTTTTGAAAAGGATGGGATATTTCACTTTTCTCTTCGATTATTGTCCATATATCGTCCATATTAAAGATCAAGAATTGTTCGGGGTTTATTTCTGTAAACCACATATTTAACATAACCCCACAAAAAAATAAACCAAGGGCACGAAATCGCATGATCTTGGTGGCCATGGACATTACCATTTTGCGTCCAGAAAACTTTTCTTGCAATAAATCGGTTATTTGACGAGATGCGTGACAGGTCACACCATCTGGTTGCAAGAAAACGTTGTTTATATCCATATTTATCAGTTTCAGTCAAAAAGATTCTCTTAGCAGAATTGCTATAGCATCGTCTTCAAAAAAATAATGTGCTATCACTCCTTCAACCTAAAAACCAAGGCGAATTGACATAGTGTACTCGACACAGCAGTCTATGTGTAACATTTACATTTAAAACAGTGTTGCCGCTATTATATTTCAAAGTTATGACAGCCTTATTGGAAAACTCTTGTACATACCAGAAAATAGATAAATTTCATATTAAAAATAATCGTTGTCCATATTAGATCCGGAATTTTAATACTAACAAATATTTACTAATGGTTCGTACAAAATAAAATCCGATGCACGTCATCGATGACGCTGTTGAAGAACAGCAGAAATATCACTACACAAATTAAATAATAAAATAATCAAATGGAATGTATTTAATAAATTTCAAATTTAGCGGCTGTATTTGGTTGGCAGCGTATGCGACGTTGTTGAATTTCACATTTTACTTGTTATTTATTGACACGTTTGGAGGTTATCGCATATATAGAATATATATACTATCTGAGCGTTTAGTTTGAGTTTTTACCTTACGATCGAAAATAGCTCTAAGAATTACCACAGTGTTATAATTCTCAGAGTCACGCTTGCAAAATGCCATATAGCTGTTGTCAAGAGTTACTATAATCTCTGAAACAGTGTAAAAACTACCACAGTTGATGATAAAAGGTAATTTATATAACTGCGCAAAACATGTGAAAAGTTTTGATTGAAAATATTTACATACATCATTTAGATACATCATACTTCGAGCTGGCAATGAAGATGGATTGATTGAGGGTGCAGAGACCATATTTTCTTTAAAAACCGACCTTACTGATTACAATGGTGAAATAAATCAGGAAAATTTCTTGAAATTGTTTGAAAATCAATTATTTTTTTTTTATGAGCAATGCACCTTATCGTAGCATGTTAAGCTGCTTTTCAAGATTGATTAACTAAGAATTGTAGCAGAGTACATACCAGAAACAATTTTTTTAATTTGATATATTTTCTAAGTAGATACTTTTCAGAAATAGCAGAACAAAATGGGTACAAAGTTTTACGTATTCCCCCATACCACGGTATTTTCAACCATTCAACATTTCAAGCGAACTTATATGAGGAATTGTAAAAAATTACTATAACAAATACATGGGTAGAGATGGCAATAGACAACAAAACTGTATAAACATGTGGCGTGATGCACATGTGGATCCTCATCCTGAGACATGAAAGAATACGATCAAGCATACATATAATGAAATAATGAAATGGCATGACAGAGAGCATATACTTGATCGAAAAGAAGTTCTTCCTTTAATTATAAATACTGATGCAGATGATAGCAGATGATAGCAGTGATTCCAGCCAGTACATTTCAAATTTTGATTAATGAAAACATAAGTGCACGCAGATATTTCATTGTTTTTCAGTAACAAACATTGGTAATTATATAATCTTTTTATTTTAATAACATTTAAATATTAAAAAAGTTGATGGTTTTTGAACGGAGCATTTATCTAGATGTACTAAGTCGACGACTGTTGCAATACTTTCAACATTTATTATAATTTTTTTAGTTACTTAGTGGCTTGGCTGAAGTAAGGTTATTATGTTTAATCACAATCTGGCAACAGGGCGATCTATATGTTGATTATGTGCTTAATGATGTGCATCGGATTTTATTTTGTACGAACTATATCAATTTACGAGAAAGTCGAAAAGAAATGTCGATTTTACCTTAGCGGTATAAATTTACACCTAAAGAATCGTCTATCTAGCCAGTGTTATCTATACTGTCGCTGCAATTTCAAATCTTGTGGTTACAGTAAGTAAGAGAAATATCGCCACTCGTGTCTTTAACAAGAAACATAATCATTCGACTCCCAAGAATTAAAACGTGTTCATAATTTCGCCCTGAAAAGACTAACAAAACACCACTTTTCTAAGAAAAATAGCTGGAAGAGCTGGTTTTTTTGTGTAGTATACGATAATTGTTATCATTCAAATGGAAAAAGACAAACCAAGGCTGAAAGAATAAGTATTACAAAGAGCAGAAATGTTGCCAATTATAAAATAATTTTATATTCATTATTTTTATATTACTAAAACATTCTTGTCAAAGTACTTTTTACAAGAATGTGGTATTGTTAATTGTAATTACTGATTATAAAAGAAAAAATGAATAGCGAAATAGCGACTTATTACAGGAAAAAAACTTAAAATTGCTTTTGAGAATAATAGTGTTGCAGTGAAATTAACATCACTGAGCACGTACTGGCATCAATCAGCATTAACCTTATTGTTGAATAATTGAAAATAACAGATAATATAATCCATTGCAATAATAAAATAGATTTGTTTGATAAAACTACATATACAATACGAACGAAGTGGAATGCATAGGCAACACCTTTTCTTAAATGACTCAAAAATAAAAGCCTTCTAAAGTACTCGAGTACCTTCTCAATAAGATCTGAAATGATTTTTATACCATTTCGCTAGGAAGTATGAGCGATAGTTAAATTGAGACAAAATCATGATGAAATTTTTTAATTTTCCCAAAACTTAAAATAGTTACAGAAATTTTCAATTTTTATTTATAATATTAAAACAAACTTTATAATTATTAATAAATTATTAATTTATTTATAAACAGTAACGAGAAGCTGAGAAAAGAAGAGGCGATATTGCGTCACCCTGCTGTATGCCTCTCTCTACATTTATTCCAACCTCAAGGTCATCAAGGTATACTGTCGCTGTAGCTTCATCATATATCAATCTTGGTAGGTTTACATAGGCTTGCTTACATATGGCCTGCTTTGAGATTGAATTAAATGCTTTTTCATAATCGATAAAAGCCAAGCACAGTGGCATAGTGTATTCGTTGTATCTTTCTATGATCTGCTGTAGAACCTGGATGTGAACCATTGTACTAAGTCCACTTCTGAATCCTGCTAGTTCTCTTGGTTGTGCGTCATTAAGTTTTCTTAATATTCTTTTGGATATTATCTTGGTGAAAACTTTGTACTACCACTGATTGGACGGTAGTTCTTTAAAACTTCCTGTGATCCTTTTTTTATGTATAATAATTACTTCTGTATTTTTCCATAAGTTGGGTACTTTTTGCCCTTTGAGACATTTTGGGTATAATTTTGCTAATGTTTTATGTAAAGTCCGACCACCAGCTTTTAACATCTCAACAGTTATACTATCCTTTCCCGGAGTCTTGCCATTTTTGATCGAGTCTATAGTCTTTGTCACTTTCTCCACCCGAATATGATATGATATTTTTCTTATAAAATGAATTCATAATATTCTTGTTGAGTTCTTATCCTCTAGCAAAGTCAATCAGCCTGTCAGCCTATATTGCCCCGCTCACCACTTCCATATGGACCAGTTGCATTTTCACCAATTCTTGCTTTTCCGATTCTGGCATTAAATTTTGTATTGGCCATTGGGATTTTACCTACACGTTTCCTTGTCTAGAAGTTGATCCACATCGTCATAAAATTCCTCAATTTCCTCATCCCGATAGCTTATAGTTGGTGTATAAGCTTGGACGATTTAAAGCTTGAACTTTTTATTCAGCTGAATGACGCATTGGGCTAATCGGTCAGATATTTTTTTAAATTTTACTACACTGTCTTTTAGGTTTTGATTGATGAGGAATCCAATTCCTCAACATCGTCTATTCTCCGTACCTCGAGTGTAGAGTATGTGACCAGTTGGTTCTAGTTTGATTAAGTCTTCGTCCTTTCTTCGTATTTCACAGAACCCAATAATATCCTAATGTATGTTGTCAAGTTCGATTAACAGTTCTTGTAATCGGGCCTCCGTTTTCATACTCCGTATACTAAGCGTAGCAATGTCAAAAGTCCAATGCACCCGAAAGTAAAAATAGCACCCTCTGCCTTGGGGCAGGTCTTTTCGCTGCCGTATATATTTATATATTTATCATGCCGTATATATTTATATGTATGAGAATTCTGACACTACAAGATGGCTGCGCGACGTTGCCAGACCTTTGATCGAGTGTGTGGTTGTTGGTAATCGAAAGTTGAAAAAAAGTTTGACTTCAATTATTTAAATAATTATATCGGTAACCCCATATTATTCATATATAATAAAATTCTGCAAATATTAAACTTTATCATATGATATTTTATTTTTTATTCTATAAGTTCGAAAATGAATAGTGAAAAATAGATAAACCCGTGGCGGAAATCATTCTACCATAAGAGACTGTGTATAAGAACGGTTTGAAAATTTCATTATTCTAAATTAGACAGTGAATAATTTTCAAATTTTGAGTATAGTTCAAATACACATCCTTTGTCATAATTACGGAATTTCAAATCTTAGATTCGTTTTTTTCTATAAGATTCGCCCGTACTTTCTTACGTTACAAATAGCGTTTTTTGTATTTGTTTAATATTTTTATCGTGTTTTCCACGTCGACAAATTAAGAATAAATTATGAAAATCAAGGATCTTGTACTGAGTAGTCCCGATTAAATATTCCATGATTAAATATTTCATAAAAAAAGTCCATGATAGTATCATTCCACAAACACCACATTCACCAGATATAGCACCGCGTGACTTTTTCCTGTTCCCTCGATTGACGAAACCACTTCGAGGATACCGTTTTGAATCCATAGAAAGAAAGTTCGCTGGGCGTTTTGAAGGAAATACCAAGAAAGTCGAGTAAAAAACTGTTTCTAAAAAAATGCTGGATCTTACTTCGACACCCACCCCTGATTTTTCTCTACTTTTTTAGTCAATATTATTATACTCAATATCGTCAGCATTTGAATATAAGAAATCTACACAAATTGTCGCAAGAAAGAAGAGCCGGCCGCGATGATCTGGTGGGATAGTCGCCTGCCTGGGTAGGCACATAACCAAGGGTTGATAGCCTGAGGGGGGTGCTGGCCTGAGTTTGTCGGTAGCTGATGACCGTGGTTCGGAACCCACGTTAAGCTGTAGCTAAATAGCCTTAGATGCTGATGCTCCTCAACCGTAAATCCTTTCATTTCCTTTGTCGTAAGAAAGCACACCAAAAGTGAACGTTGGACGTTAGTTAAAAAATATGTTTACACTATAAAGCATATCAAAAAATAGTGAGCTCTTCAGATAGGTTAGTTACTAATTGTCCTGTTAAATAAATGCACATTTGTTGCCAACAACGGATGTTTGCTGACAAAATTGAAAAATATATTGAACGCGCAAATTGATACTATAAATACCTTTTTAGAGACAATGTAAGGAGAGTAAAAAAAGCAATATATATATATATATATATATATATATATATATATATATATATATATATATTACTACTATTAAAATATAATATATTTTAATAGTAGTAAAAAAATCAGAAAGAGTGTTATAATAAATAATACGTCCAAAAGTTTAGAATATTTACAAATAGAATCTCTACGCCTATGGCACACAAAAATTGTGATAGATTTTTATTTTAGACCATTTTTAAACGAAAATAACAAAAGCATTGTTTTGCTGATAACACAGGTTTTTCGATGTTTGTACATTATGTTGATACTGGTTTTTACACAGTATTGTTTCGGTTATTTTTCAATTTTCAATCAATCTCTTTAACAATGCGTAGAAACACGATATCTCATTTTAACAGAACAAGGTGTTGTAATTGCTTTGTTACAACAGAGCTTTAATCAAAGCGATATCGCGGAAATTGTAGATGTTTTCCAAATTGGTGTATCGAAAATTCATAAAAAAATCTAAGAAACAAATGGCGTAAAGGATCACTCTAAAAGCAGTAGAAAACGATGTACAACATCTGCGCAAGACCGGCAGATATAAATGATAGCTCGAAGAAATCGTCTGGAATCTGCAAGTGGTATATCAAGGGAGCTTGTTAGGCTTGAAGGAGTAAATGTTTCACGACAAACGATAACACCTGGACTGAAAGCGGTAAATTTGCATCGCAGAAGACCTTTACGTGTTTCTTTCAATGAAAAAATGTAAGATAGCAATGGGCTCGAGAAGTGGTAGATCATAGTCTTAACTGGAATAACGTGATGTTCTCCAATGAGATAATAATTGGCTTGGTTTCTGATTCACGAAGAACATTAGTTTGGAGAGCCCCAGGTCGACAAGCTCTACTAGAAACAGTTCAACCACGTATCCCATTTAAAGGCGGGAGCGTGATGTTTTAGGGTGGTGTTATGAGGGTACACGGACGCCTTTACATCGAGGAAGTTTAAAACCTGTTGGGCGTCTGTTTTGAGGCGTAGCGGGCGACGGATTTGTTTTAACAGATGACGACGCACCTCCTCATTGAACAGCAGCAGTACAAAGTTTCTTGAAGAGGAGGGAATAACCAAATTAGCTCTGCTTACTTTGCTCAGCTCCTTAAGATGTTACCGAAGATTTATCGCTGGCTCTCTCTTAACCTTATTTTTGAACCCCCTGTCGTCCATCATTAAACATATTGGTTCTTTCATTTCTTCCACATGTTTGTTTAAGGTTCATCAATGAAAAATGAAGATAATCATTAAATAATATACAAGACTCTATCTCTCAGCTGATAGCAGATATTTTTTAAATTTAAATCTAATGTGTTTTCTGTAGAACATTAATTTTTTTTTCTTTATTTGGGTTATTCGCCACGATCTAAAACTCAAAAAATATCAAAAATATCTGTTCTTATGTAAATTGTCAATGTAAGTATCATTGACATACACAAAAAATATATTTATTTTCTATCTTTTCATAATTTATAAAAATTAATATAGTTTATTTTTAGATTCGTTTTGAAAACGGGAGGAGAATACTTCCCGAAATGTTAACGTTAAAAGTTTGTATATTTTTTAGAACATTTTTATATTTTTAAAACTTTGTTTGTTAGGCAAATTTATTACAAAAAAGATTCGAAAAGAGAAATTTGTCTGAGTTTGGTTTTTTTGTTTTTACCCAGTGATTCTTTATTTACATAAGAACAGATATTTTTGATATTTTTTGAGTTTTAGATCGTGGCGAAAAACCTAAATAAAGAAAAAAATACATGAACACGCCACAATCATTTCAGACATTAATTAAATGAAATCTCAAATCTTTACTTAAAGAGTTAAACAGTTTAGCAGCATTGTAGCTGAAAGAACGATGGAACATGACTATGCTAAAACGTGGCAACATAAGAAGTGCACTGTGACGAAGGTATGAATCATGAATAATTCGTTGAAAACCCAATTTATTCCTAAGGCAAAGTGGAGGGGACATAATCATTAAACGTTGAATAGTCGACAGTAAGCTATATTTAAATAAATAGTTTACCTTTAACCATCCCAAATAATTTATTTTTCCCGAAACGTGATTACTTGCGCAAACCACATACAAATCGGCAACAAGAATTTTGTATTTTCTAGAGACGGTAGCGGGTTTCGACACCTAAGCAAGGATAATACAGCGATACAGTAACGTAATTTCGACATTACAAGGCTTTCACATAGTGTCTTTTTCATATTATAGTACAAGGAGTACAAAAATTTTAGGCTAGCATAACTTTGTCTTGTCAGATAAGTTATATGACCACAAAAGCGTAACCTTTCGTCAATAAATAAACCCAAAATTTTTGCGCAATTTACAATTTGGATCTTTTGCGGATTAACGTACAGATTTATTTGAGAAGACAGAAACCGCCTTTTCTTACTTGAGCTAAAAATTATAGCTTTAGATTTGGTAGGGTTCAAATGTAGGCAATGATTTGCAGATAATGCTGAAATGTTGCAGAGATCTTCATTAATAGTCTTGGCTGTATGCTCATAATCATCGCACATGAACTCCTTGTACAGCTGTGTGTCATCCGCAAAGAATGTGGATTTACACCAATGAATACGGACCCAATACGGATCCTTGAGGTACACCAGAACTTCTATTCAAACTTGAAGATAGCAGGTTATTTATAAATGTTGTTTGGGT
This sequence comes from Cosmopolites sordidus, assembly GCA_031761425.1. Classification (NCBI taxonomy): domain Eukaryota; kingdom Metazoa; phylum Arthropoda; class Insecta; order Coleoptera; family Curculionidae; genus Cosmopolites; species Cosmopolites sordidus. The sequence goes on along the minus strand of JARFXV010001875.1, from coordinate 136,805 downwards.
ACGATTGCTCAAGTACATATTAATAAAATGAAGTGATGTTTTGTTAAAACCAAGATATCCACATTAGAATCTTCGATAAAGTCGGCAACAAGCTTATTGGCCGTAGATCGCCAGCCTCTTTCCACATTGAAGGGAAAAAGCCACACACAAAACAACAGTTTATGATATGACATAAATACTGCAGAAACAAACAATCAGATCCTTTGCAATTAGATGTCATCACATGCATAATATTTAATAAATCGGATATTTCAACTGGCTTAAAAGTGAAATTAAAGACATCACTTTTTCTATGAATGTTATAAAAATTTAGAGTAGTAGTTGATCTATTGCTTGATTCAAAGATAGAGACAAAGTATTTATTAATATCGTCGGCATTATTTAGATTATGAGGAATGCAAGCTGAAAATTTAGACTTACGAATATTTAAACTTGTAAGGACATTATAAAAATTAGTTTAGATATGCTTTGATCACGACCTAGCCAAGGTTGTGTAAGTACGTAATCTGTACTGTTAAGTCGAGAACTTTTCGAATAACCCTCGTATAAAATATATTTTAAAATCCTCGGGTTTAAGACATCTTACCGGAAATAAATATGTAGAATCGGTACAATCTAATTTTTTAAAAGTGATGTGATCATTTTAACTCTGGGGCAGTTTTATAATTTAAATATGCAGATAATTTTTTGCGAACCGAGTACTAATAGCATAAAGACTAAATGATACTAAATTTTGCTGATATTCCAATACTCATCCTGACAGGGTTTACTTTTTTTTAAATCTTAAATCTCAGTGATAAAATACTATTTATTGTGTCAGACTTAGCACCTACACCTACATTGTTAAAGTTAATAGCCGTTTCCATAGGAACGCGATTTAAATTTATCTATTAAAAATATTCAAGGCCAGATATTTATCGTTATATCTGCGTAAATGTGTTAAAGATGTATTTGTAAAATGCGGCAAACTGTATCCTTGAATACAATGCCGCAAGCTTTAACAGATTTGATACGTAACAAATTTAATATGATTCAATTTGTTGGAATATAACGTTATAACGTTAACACATGATCAAGAGATAATATTACGTTATTCGCAGAGTAATATATTTTATTTATGTAACGGCTGATTTTAATTTAGATAATTATTTTTGTTTTGTAATGGCCCATTCAAACTTGCACCAATGGAAATTTCAAGGCTTTGGTATTTCTTATTAATTCGTAATGATAAATGTGGTAGAACCTATTGAAAAGAAGAAAGGTCAGCCTCCATATTTACCTACAGTAATGGACAAAAGTATATAGACAAAGTGAATGATTATAATTTCTAAGTTAAAGTTATTTTTATTTTAAAAACAAATACATCTTATTTCTAACTATAAACTTTGTATAAATATAAAGTATTAATCTAAATATCCAAATAATATCGTGAAAAGAACTGAAAAAGTTGAATTCTTACAGGGCAAACCTATATATACAAAGATAATATTACCAAGATCTATATGAAACAAAATTAAATAACACTTCAAATAAGCCAAAATAGTAAGTAATTTTCTTTATATTTTGTGGCATAACTATTTTTACTAATAACTGCTTGGCATCTTGTAGGCATTGACTCAAGAAGTTTATTAATATAGATATGATCAATACTTTTCCATTTTTCTTCCAATGCCCTATATAGATTTTCTTTGGTGGGTTAATTGTTATCTTCAATCTGTCGGTTCAAGTGATCCTACATGTTTTCTATAGGGTTCAAATCCAGCGATTGCGATGGCCAGTTTAAGGGGGGAAATCTCTTTAGACGCCTCAAAATTAATCATTTTTCAAAAGTGTTTTTAAAGGTGATAAAATAATTGTATCATTTTAAAGTTTTAACATCAGTTTATTTGATCTTTGAAGAGTATAAATATATTATTTTTTTTATAAAATAGGGGCTCAGTCTATAAAAGTGCTGCGCTCGTCACTCTTTTTCTATTCATCTGAAACACAAAAAAACATTTCTGTTTCTGATGCACGGGAAGGATAAACCTATAAAACTATAAAAAGTATTAAATTAAAAATTAAGGAAACTTTATAACAAAAAAATGTTCAAAGTTCAAAGACATTTTTATCTCAAAAAGTACTTTATTTACACGAAATGTTTAAAACTGTAGGTATATCCTTTCGATACTGATATAGAGAAAAACCTTCCAAAATTTCAGCCAAATCGATCAATAACTTTTTGAGTAATAGAGCGAGCAGTTTTTGAACACACAGTTTCGAGATAATCGCATGTAAAGTTTCAGTACGATAAAACGATTAGTTTCAGTGACTTACCGATGAATCAGCGATCCCAGGTTCATATAATAGACCTTCAGCCTCTTCGAAAAGCTTTTTTTTTAACCTGCTGCTGTTTTCGGGCTGTACGAGGTGCTTTTGTCTCGGAAAAACTCTGGTTGTCTCGTTACTCGCGACTCATCGGTGATTTTGGCGAAAACTTTGGCATAGGTCCCAATAATTATTCTTGCACTATAATACAAATACACTTGCACTATCACTTGTACTTGGCCCGAAACTTTCTCCGTGCTTATCAGTAAATTGATTACATTGATAATGTCTTTTTGTAGAATTTTTTCGAGCGATATTATAAGAACATAAAAAAGATATCCTAAATAATATAAAAAGCACTGAAATGTTTACACATCGTATTAAAAACAATCATTTTATAGATATAAACAATGTTAAATTATTATATTTAGAAAAGAAAACTAAAAAATTAAAAATATTGGGAATAAAAATATATTTAAGAAATGGTCATATATTAACCACGAATGACCAGCTAAATTTCCAAAACACCCCGGTATTAGTTAAGATCATATTGTAATTAAATAGCCCGCTTTTTTACCTGCCGATATTTACAGCTCAGCATCTAAGGTTTGGATGCGCAGTAGCATAACGACCTAACGCATCAGAACTCATTCGAAGTTGTGCATTCGTCGTGCTAACATGGGTTAAATACTGTATATTCGCATAACTCTTCGTTCTCTGTCTCTGTTAGACAGTGACCCACTCACACTATTGTTTGCGCATCTCAGAGGCCAAGAGGCTGATTAAGTTGTCTGGGTCGTGATATGCGGGCTCCGGCTCGTACATGTACATGTACGATAACTCCATAAATATTTAATATTTTTATTTTTCCTCTTGCCAGTATACTCTCAATGTATTATATTTTCGAAATATGAAAAAAAAATTGAAATTTCTAAAGGGATTTTCCCCCTTAAGATAGCAATGTTTTCATCTATAAAGAATTGCTCGACTAGCTTTGAAGAATACTTGGGGTCATTATCTTGTTAAAAATATGATCTTAAAGGCATGTTATCTTCCATATAAGGCAGCATTATGGTCACTAATATATATCGCGTTACATAAATCTATCGATAATCCCTTTTATGCGGTATAATGGACCTACTACAAACCCTGAGAAGCAACCCCAGACCATGACAAGTCCACCTTCGCCGCTCCAACATACCCGTTTCCAGTCATGTAAAGTCCAATGGAGATGTTGACGAGCAAAACCTAAACGGTTCCTTTTGTTCTTATTTGAAAGAAGGGGTTCCTTGATAGGTCGATGTGCAAACAACTCTTGTTTATTAAACCTTATTTTAATGATCAATTCTCCTATTGGAACTTCCTGTGTTAAACACTAAACTCGAAGAGATTTACCATTAAACACCACATCGCGTTTTGAAACTTCTCGACGCACGTTTCGCTAACCATATTAGCATCATCTGGAGATGATTTAATCTTTAGTTCAACTTTAGAATGAATGAATGAATGAATCTTTAGATGAAATCATCTCATGATGATGCTAACATGATAAGCGAAACGTGCGTCGATAAGTTTCAAAAAGCGATTTGGTGTTTAGTGGTAAATCTCTTCGAGCTTATTTTAATGGTCTTTGTGGACACGTCTGCTAATCCTTGGTTTATTAAATCAGCTCTTATTTCGGTCGGAGACTTGAATGGAGTCTTGGATGAAATATATTTAATTAATTTTACTGTTCTCTCACTAAGTTTTCTAGGATGACCGAATCTTGCCGATACTTCTATTGTTTCCCTTTGTTTAAATCTATTAAGTATTGCCCACGCAGCGTTGCTTTTTAAATCTAAATTTTTAGCTATAGTAGCTTGATTTTGGCATAGTTCAACTATAGCACTTTGGTCTAGTTCAACTATTTTAGTTTTTGTCTAGAATGAAATATGAGGACCACGCGGCATTTTAAAAAATGTTTTAGAATGAATGTGTACTGATGCGTACGTTAGCTGTATTAATTTTAAAGTGAAATGAATAAAGTTAGTTTATGATATCTGTAAAGTCTATATATTTTTGTCTCCCAAAAAAAACTATTTGCTTAGTTTGCTTTTTTTTGCTATAGTGTAAACAAAATAAAATTTACCGAATATTTTTCTTTCAGTGCCGTATAATTTCTTGACGATATAAATAAATTTAATTTTACAACAAAAAAATATCTGTAAACATTAAACTGGTTGTCTATAATACTTTTGTTCATTATTGTAATTCGGTTCATGCGACTTCTGGTTATTCTCAAAATTAAAACAGATGATGAAAGGAATGGATGATTTCGACAATGACTTTTCAAAAAATGCGTATTACAATAGCTTCAAAAAATGTAACCACCGCTTCTTATATTATATTGACTCAAGGAATACAATTTCAACAAAAAATATTGAAACCTATAAATACACATGTATTTGATTTATCATTAGTTGCATGATGTGTCTAAAGTAAGGAGATTGATGGCGTAACGTTTGATCGGGTAATACTTTTGGCATTGACATAGGCCAGCATCTGATGCGTCTTCAGTACAAGTTTGAACTTTGTGAGTCACTTGACAATTACTACGGACCACCGTAGTAATTTTCATGGAGATTTTTCTAGTGCCTTCTGGAATTATCTCAATGAGTGACAACAGTTTTGAGCAATCAAGTTTGGTACGCTATCAAATTTTGTTTCAGACTTGGACATTTTCAATCAGCCCAAAAAAAAAAAGTCAAGACATGTTTCCCGCATGTTGCCATTTTGATTCTGCGAGAGGATTTTTGGAAGCATTTTAGTTTAGACATTTTTCATTCCCAATTCATTGGCTTAACAGTGTTGCCAGATCGAATACTATACAACCAGTTTCATACTTACAGACGTCTTACGTACATACTTACGGACGTACTTACATACTTACTGAATTTTATTCTAAACTACAAAATTTACAGCAGCACATTTGAGAAAATATGCATTATAAAATTATATAGAAATTCTCAGTAAATGTGTGTTCAGATTTGGAAAATATTATCTTTATTCGCTTGATTTGGAGTTGAATAAAATAAGTTCTCTTTCATTTTTATTAAAAAAAGAATAAAAATATTTTTCAAATCAAACACATTACATACAAATTGTACGTATTATTCACGAGCAAGACATCAATTAATTAATCACGTTCATAAGAAGAACGTCAATAATATATGATTTCAATTTATCACCATATTCATATAACGAACTGAATTCGTTATATGAATGTTGTGTTATTAACATTGAAATGCTGTATTAATTGGATAATTCATTTATGATTTCTTTTTCACTCAAAATTATCAGCTGTACCAAATTAACAGCTGTTTTTGTTTTTCTGATATATGATTTTATTTTAGCATTTTGTTTATAATGTCAAATTGTTCCAAATATTTTCTTTTGATTAATTAATTAAATGTTTTATGTAAAAAGGGTGATTTATGGTGAAGTTCAGAAAAATATTTTTAAATAAAACACATAAAATTGAATGTGATGGTGAAAATTTTATTAGAACGGAAAGAACAATACATACCATACATTTTCTGAAGATTATTTCAGTCAAATGTTGGCTGCTGCTACGCTTTAGGTGATCCATTCTCAAGCTCCAATTGTCGATCACTTGTTCGAGCATAATGACCGGAATGTGTCCAATAACACGCGTAATGTTTGCTTCCAGGGCTTCAATGGCTTATCCGCGTAGACTTGAGACTTCACGTAACTCCAAAGGAAATAATCCATAGGGGTGATATAACATAGAAAATTCACCGGTCCAAAACGCGAAATCAGCTGCTCACCGAAATTATTTCCGAATAAGTCCGTCGTTTCGCGCGCTGTATGGCAAGTAGCGCCATCTTGTTGGAACCAAATATGACCGACATCAAGCCTGTGCTTGAATTTCAGGTGACAAATACTTCGTTATTATGGCGCATTAGCGAATGCCATTAACGATTACGTTCTGGCGATCCTCATCTTTGACAAAATATGGATTAATGATTCCACCAGCCCATAAATCGCACCAAACAGTGCATTTTGCTGAATGCCTCGGCCGTTGTTCAATTGCCTTCGGCTGCTCATCACCCCACATCCGACAGTTTTGTTTATTAACGTATCCATCGAGCCAGAAATGGACCTCATCTCTAAACAAAATTCTGCGAGAAAACAGCGGACCTTCAGTGATCTGTACCAGAGCCTATTCTAAGTAAGTCTTTCCTCCATGATGCAATGGTATTCAGTCAAACTGTTGTGAAGGCTTGAGGCGTCTCACGCGCGAGATATATATATATATATATATATATATATATATATATATATATATATATATATATATATATATATATATATATATATTGAAAAAAGTACCTCACGATGAATCACCCTTTATTTGTAAAAAATATTCACTACGCTACTAGAGTAAACAGTCAGGAACATATAAACATTCTACCAACGCAGAGGGATGAAGACGGGGATGTTGTATTTCATCTATACTGTTTGAAAAACATTTAGACATGTCTTGGGAAAATAGAGCGATAAGAATAAGGAATGGGACTGCAATCAGAAAACCAGGAAGCATACAGTTATAGCAAATGATAAAGATGACATTAACAAATAAGAGTATAAAGTTAAATAATTGATTATACATTCGAATAAGTAGAATATAAAGTAGTAGACAACGAACATCTAAAAGATCTTGATTTGGAAAACATCATATTAAGGAGTATTAAAATATTCAGATATGTGGGTTTTACATTAAACAAACATATTCAATGTGGGTTGTTGGTTCCGTCAGCCGCAATCAGAATGTTAATATCTACACAGACCGATTTCTGGCCTTGAAGTCTTCATCAGTCCCGCTCGTGTCGATGTGTCGAGAACTGCTGAAGAAACCAAAGCGTGAAAATCTTTATTCTGATATTTTTAGAAAGGGGAGATGAATCGCACCGTCCAGCATCACCCAAAGGCGAGAGTTTGCAGGTCTTCGAACCGTGGTCTCTAACCCTGTGCAGGGTTCATCACATACAAGATTACAAAGGATTGTTTCAAATACTATTGTACACAGTAGGTTATATAACTATTCGTTTTAACTAGATAGCACTGCTAGTATTATTCTTACAGTAGATGTCTATGTTTCTTTTTAACAACTCATGTAGTCCAAGTGTGCCTCACGGAAAACAGGGCTTAACAAAAAACAAATATTATTTTTTTCAGCAAAAATCGAAGAGGTTGAAGTCACAGGGAGCCAAATCAGGCGAGTATGGTGAATGATTGATAGTTAAAATGCAATTTTTGGTTAAAAAATCGGTGATGAGCGTCGAGCGATGCGATGGCGCATTATCGTGCAACAAGCTGCAGCTGCCTTGACGGTATTGTGACCGCACATGAAAAATACGCGACAACAGACGCTTCATAACATCAAGATAAAACACAGCATTGATCGTTTGATCAGGTGGAACTTTCGTCCACCACAATGCACAATTCCGTCCGAATCGTAGAATCAAATCAACATTGTTATGATTTCTGACTTCTCGAGAAGGCTTTTTTTCGCCATTGGTTCGTACGGGTGCTTCAATTCGTTGGTTTCTGGATCATATTGAAAACACCACATCTCATCACCAGCAACAATGCTGTACTTAAAATTTTCGCCCTTTTTCTTGTTGTTGGATTCAGAACAATTTTTGGTCGTCAGTCAATTTGTGTCCAACAAAGCGTGCACGAACCTTCCGAAAACACTGCATGAATGAAATCTTTGGGCAAGTTCAATTTCATTTTCATGTATCAGGAAGAATTTGGCTGATTTTTAGTAATTTCACGCACAATTTCAATGTTACTTTGAGTAACCACGGAATTTTTCGGATCAGGATGTTCGTCTCGTTCTTGATGTCCTCTTGATCTTTAAATCGTTTAAACCACTCGTGGACTCTGCCACGGGATAAACAATCCTCACCGTACACTTATTTCATTAATTGAAATGTTTCGGTGTATGTTTTACCAAGTTTAAAACAAAAATTAATATTCGCTCTTTGTTCGATGTTCATTTTTCGATTTCCGACCGATGGTATAAACATAGTGGCACTTTAAGCGCGATAATGTGGCTTCTAATGATCCGACCGTCACCGTCAAAAGATGGCGGCACTGGAAATAGCTATTTAAAAAAAACGTTTTCACGTTTTTTCGCGAAACGCACCTTAATCATCATTATTCATAATCATCATTCATCATTAAAAACAGCATTTTATCCGGTGAGTTTTTATGCTGAAACAATATATTTTGAGAAAAGAGTACTCTATTTAAAAATATAATTTTTAAAATATTTTAATTGATTTGAACATTTTGTTGAACCCTGGACTACGTTAATGTTTTTTTTTAGTTAGTTTTTTGAAACAAATGTTCAAATGGCATATTTCCAGGTGCACGTGTGGGTTGAAGCAAAATGTCATTTTCTAATAAAAAATATTGTTTTTCTCATTGCCGTCAAAATGCAGTTCAAAGTACAAAGTTTGAACAATGTCGCAATAAGCATCCAAAATTAATCTCAAAAAACATTTTCATGATACATTATGACTTTTTTGTTTACATCCTATCAAAGTGTATTTTGTTGCAACTATGATAGTGTCATCAGCATAAACATAAAATCTATTTCGTATTCTTGAACTGATAAACCGTCTATACTGTTTTTTTGAATATTCTGAAACACGAGGTATATTTTTTAAAAAAGATCCTTTTTTAGTACGAAGAACAATACTATAAATATCATTAAAATATATTTGTTTCCATATTCTACACACTTTTGTCTACTTTTCTATTCCTATTCTAATTTCCATTTTTGTTCAAACACTTGTACAAACACGCAACAAGTTTTTGAATTCTGACGTCAAAAAAATCTGCCGCCTGTGAAGAATCCCAATCTATGACTGCAGTTTTAACTTCTTCGTTGTTGTTGAACTCTTGATCACCAAGGAACTCCTCTAAGTACCGAAACAAGTGGAAGTCACTGGGTGCAAGGCGTAGACTGTAAGGCGGATGATCCTGTTCTTCCCATCCAAAAGACCTGATTAGACCTTGTGTTTGTGCAGAAACATGTGGCTTTGTATTGTGATGGAGCAATATCACACCGGAAGACAATAGTCCACGCCGCTTGTTTTGTATGGCACGCCGGAGTTTTCTCGAGGTGATACAATGCGCATCAGAATTGATTGTTGTGCCCCTTGAGATAAAATCCACTAACAAAATCCCTTTCCTGTCCCAAAAGGCAGTTGCCATGATCTTTCGTGCTGAAATTGTCTATTTGGCTTTCACTTGGCGACGATGTGTGTCGCCATTCCATTGACTGTTGTGGTCTAACAACAACTTCCTGATTGTAACGAGCCAAAAAGGATAAAGTACAGCCTTTGTTTTGTGATCGTCAGAAAGCAGTCTTGAAATCCACCGAGAACACAATTTTCGATAATTCAGTTTCTCCGAAACAATGATGTGCAAAACTGACCTTGAAACATGTGGAAATTCACTTGATAACTTTGAAATCGTGAATCGTGGGTTTTCTCGAATTTTGCTCTCCACATCACCAATCAAATCTTCAGAAATCAGAGAAGATCGGCCAGGGCGTGGCGCATCATGCACATTAACCCGTTCGTCCTTGAACATTCTCACCCACTTTAGAACTTTATGTCACTCATAGCATTATCACCGTAAACCTCACAAATCTGACGGTGAATTTCCCCTTCCGCTGTTTCTTACACTCAAGAATAAAATTATAGATTCTATATAAACATTATGAACTTACAGCTCAGCACACAGACAGTCGATACGCCTGCAAATGGCGCCTAAAGGCGGCCAAAGCATGCTGAGAGCAGTCAGCATGCTTTGAAGAAATACCCTTCGTACATTGGGAGTCAACATTTCTATGACAATTGGTTTTGATGGTCAAGTATTAGTTTTAAAACTAAAATGAATTGCCCTTTGGCTTGATTGACTATTTGTCGCCATGTTTCTCTATTCGTAGCTTTACTTTTCCAGTCAATAATTTTCATTTTATGTAGATCTCCCTCTGTCTCTTCTTTCCATCTTGATCTCGGCCTGCCTTTCCTCCTCTTGTCTCGTATACTACTTTCTAGTATTTTTTTTGGGATTGGATGCTCCAGCATCCTAAGCTTTGTCCTAGGCATCTCAATCTTTGGAATTTCACCGTTTTTATGATGTCTGGTTTCTTAAAAAGCTCTTTAAACCTGGTTTGCTCGCCTCCCCCCATCTGTATTCAACTTTCTTACCTCCAAAGTACTTTTCTTAGCACTTTTTCTCCCATGCTGCCAATATTTTCTCCTCTGCCACCCCCAGCGTCGATACCATATCAAGTTAAAGAAATTCAGAACAAAGAATATTAGATGTTCAAAGATAATAATCTAAAATAGAGTTGACTTTCGAATTAAATCAAAATTTGAAAAAAAAAGAAACAAAAATGTATTGTCTAAAAATTAAGCAAATAGCTAAAGACATTTTACACAAAAAATATTTTAACAAATTGAGAATGTATGAAGTAAGATCTTGGGATTACAAGTAAAGTTATACTGAGTACATTAGAATACGACCCCGATTTAAGAGAGATGCGGTATATATTACAAAAGGAATTAAATATATATGACATTTTTCCTTTGTTTACTTTTTCTTTTAGAATCGCTTAAGTTTTCTTTTATTTACCTTTTAATAAATTTACTTACTTCGTTTAAGTTTAAAGGATTTTTATGTCAACGTTTCTAAGCATAGGATTAGCAAGAATTAGCAATATCCTGTTGCTATTTGTTACTTTCTCATGGGGTTTATACACCTTTGGCAAGAACAAATTCCGTGATTGTTATCTGATATTTACGTTTTATCTGATATTCGACTTTTGTTAGTTTAGTTTTAAATTTGTATCGTTTTAATTCCATAATTTACCATATCTAAAGTATGAGGAGCTGTATGAGGAGCATAAGTTTTTTTCATTGTCACTAAATGGGGTAAAAGCTATGAATCAAGACTACTTTTAGGCTGTATTTCAACGAATCTGTGAAAATGCGCCACTCGGAAAGTACATATTCCATATTAAACTCACTGATTAAACCATCAATATCACAACAGACAGCAGTCATTCCATTTTATAAAAACTTGAAAATGTTACATTCGGTTTTCGGTAAAGTATAACACTTGCATTTTATCTAGCAGGTACCACTGTTGAAATGTGGAACCAAGAAGCTCCGATTTTTGTTTTGACAATCCCAGGTCACGTACCAAATCACTTAATTCATTCTGAGTAATTAAGTGAGGTTCACTGCTAGTTGTAAAAAATGTTTTTTTTACTTTCTCGGATATAGATCTAGCTTGTGAAAATAAATCGTCCGCATATATAAAACTTAGCCGCTGGATTTTTGCAAAATCGACGATTAGAACTTTTATATAAAATCGACTTAAGCACTTAACTGTACTATAAACGAGACAAAAACAAACTAAACTATAGAAAACAATAAAATTGCTCTTAAAGGTCTTGTAGCAATTCCTACTTTGTCCAGTCCAGATTCCAGGTACAAATAATTTCAATGGTTCCATGATATAAAGGAGAAGCAGGTACTTGAAAAAGGGACGTTTAATAACTACCTAAATGAAACGCAAAAAGAGCATTCTCATCAATGTTACAAAAATCATATCGATCTGTGTAATCGGGATACTAGGGTTATCATTTCGTAAAATTGCCACTGGTTTCAATTCGGACCCTCATATGGTTGTAAAGCCGAAAATGATAAAATACTGAAAAAATTATGCTAGAGAAGAATTAAACTTATTACTTTGAGTGACTGTGTTGCCACAGCACTAACAGTTGTAAACCAATGGTTTACAGAGCAATGAAAGCCAATTAAGATGTTTTGAATCTTTTTTGTATTATTAGTGTCTTCTTTGATGTCGAGTAAATCCAGTTGTATTTAGGGATTAATTGCAACCCTAATTTTGCAGAACCCTAATTTTTGCATATTTTCGTATTCATCATATTTTTGAAAACCCTCTTCAAAATGTGACTGTCTTAAGTTTTGGCAGCAAAAATTATAAAACAACGATTAGTATATTCAATAAATTTATCTTTTTTTTTAATCTCTCATATATTTGCGATCTACCCAAAGGTAATCAGCAACTTAGGGCAAGGCAGCGAGTTGCCAAGCATCAGAGGTTAGGGCGCTTACCTTAAAGGCCTAACATGTACAGAAACTTAGGTTCTTTATAACTAGGAATAATCTTAAATTCTATAGCTTATCTCTAAAGCGTCACACAGCATTTCAGTCTATGCACCTTTTGGCTATTATCCATGAGACTGACAGCAAGGAAGTTGGGGTGCACTTCAAGTCATGATAGATATTTCGCACTCGCTCACTTAGCTTCTTCTAGCACAGGCTTTATTTTTAGATCGCGGGTGTGAAGTTTCATTTGTCACGAACCAAGCAGCATCAGTAATTATTCTCTGAGTTTTGGACTGGAATCTTTGAAGTATTTTTATATTGGATATACTCGCAGTATCCCACAGTTATGCCGTAGCTCCATGTGGGTTTAAGGATCACTTTGTAACTTGTTAACCAACGATCGTTTGGATTTTCTATCTATTAACCAGTAGAGTTTGGATAATTTTAAGCCAAGTTGCTTCGTCTTCATAAAAATGTTTTGTTTCCAGTTTAGTCTTCGGTCAAGTCTCGTTCCAAGATATTTTACATAGTCTGCCTGGGGGAGTTGGTGTCCATTAAGTGTTACACTGGGGCATGATTCCTTCCTTAAGGTGAAGTTGACTTGTTGAGATTATGCCTCGGTGATTTTTAGTCGCCATTTTTTTACCCATTTTATTTTATCAAGAGCTTCCTGAAGCTTCTCAGATGGATATATTGGTACCCTGCTTATTGCCATAACCGTGGTATCATCTGCAAAGGTGACTATAGACGTGTTTGGTGTAATTGATAGGTCAGCAGTGAAGATTTGAAAAATCATGAAACCCAGAACACTACCTTGAGGTACTCCTGATTTTATCGGATATATGTTATTTATCCATTTTATTTACCTTCGAAGTATCTGTTCATCAAGTATAATAAAAATACTTGATAGTATGGTGTAGGAAATTTTGATTTAAGTTTGTATACTAAGCCTGAGTGCCATACCCTATCGAAGGTTTGTGTAATATCCAAGAGTGCAGCCGTGCAGTACTTTTTATCTTTAAAAGCATTATTAATAATTTTCGCTAGCCTCTGCACTTGTTCGATTGTTGCGTGTCTTTCGCGAAATCCAAACTGGTGTTTTGGAATTATATTTAGTTCATCAAGCAATGGCTTCAGTCTCTTTAGGTCTTCAGTCTTGTCAAACTTTGACAAGACAGGCAAAAGTGTAATGGGCCTATACGATTTTTGGAATCAGTATAATTTGTCCTACTTTTCACTGTGACGGATAATGACCGACTCTAAGTATTGCATTATAAATTTGTGTAAGGGCAACTAACGCCTTTTCCGGTAATTATTTACCGACTTGCCCAGTTACAAGGTCAAATCCTGGATTTTTCTTTGGGTTGAGATTTCTATGAATCATAGCCTTAACTTCACTAATTTTTATGGTTTTAATGTGAAGTGCCATTTGGAATGGTGTTTCAAGGTATGAGGTTATTTCTTCTTCTTCTTATCGTAAAGTTTTCATTGGAAATGGCTGAAAAACATTAGCTAGATGTATTATAAAATTTATCATTGAACAAGTACTAATTCAACAAAACGAATATTGTATAAAGTCTCTTAAAGATATATTTTTTTATAAAAAAAAAACGTATTTTTCGCACCTTAAGAACCAAAAACTGGTGACATATTTTAAATATGTTTATTACTAGAGGTAACCAATAACTAGAGACCGGACTTGTTAAAAAATATTCAATACTAATAACTATAGCCTATTTATTGAAGAAAGAAACTAAACCCAAACATATTTACGCATATTGCACGTGATTGTTACAGGACCGCACTAAGAACTGTCCTCTTTTTGGGCGGGATATAGCTAATATCGACAACTTCATCACCTGTGTCCGTATCAGACATTTTATGGAAACAAAATACAATTATTAATAAATCGAATGCAACTCAATAAATGAAAAAAACTCACGACAGTGTATAAGTTACTGCCGTCAATCCTGTGTTTCTGTCTAACGGCAGCCTGCCTATCATCTGTGTTTTCATTGGTGGTTGAAATCGGTTCTACCGATTTGCGCCAATAGCAGGGGCGCTCAGCGTTTCTGGCTAAAATATCACGTTCTGATTACGAGTTGGTCATTGTTTATGTCGACTGTCTTTCTTCGGTAAATAGACTTTAGAGAGTGGATTTCTGCCCGAGCTCGGGCAGGGTCACTGCTGTGTGTTTAGATATAGCCGTACACTGCGGACACATTCTATAGAGAAATGAATTCATAGTAACTTCAGTTTTATGGTTGTGTTTACTTCTTACTATTATTTTGTTTGCCATACAACATAAAAATCGATGTACACAAAAAAATTATTGAAATCGGTTTATAAATATTTTGAGGATATAGATTTTTTCATAAATTAAAGAGATAGCGTAGTCATTGCATGAAACGATTTATTCACTTATATAACGGCCAGGTCTGCATTAATAACACAATTTTCATAATGATTAATGAGTATTTTAAAAAAGTCTTTAATTTCCTTGTTTTTGACACCCCGTTCAAAATTTCTATTGCGGTGACCTGTAATGAGTCCGTTTCATTGTAAGATTAAGCACAGAAAATGGTTACCAGGAGCCAAATCGGGCGAATTGTTGCTAATAATGTTTTCATACAAAAATAAATGTTTGAGATATTTACCATGTCACGGTTATCTGACCATCGTTACGAAACAACTGTTGCAGTTCAGGCACAAATTTTAGAATGATTCATGTTAAATTGTAAATTTAAAAAATTACGCTATTTGGCCCTAAAATATTTTTTCAGAATGAACGTTTCCCTTAATATTTTTACAAGTATTTTTACCGATTTAAAAAAAAAATTCTAGGAGGACGTTAAACCTTTTTTTCAAGTATTTTTTGAAACAAATGGCATATTTCCAGGTACACTTGGTGTATAACGCAATATAAAATTTTAGAACAAAAATGTTTGTTTTTCTCATACCGTACAATATAAAGTGCATTAGTAACTGTATTAATAAACAAATCTCACAACCATGCATATCCTTTTTTAATTTATAATTTATCTAAAATTAGAATATGTAATGTGTTGGATATGGTCAGTTTTATTTACTTTTTATTGATATTTTTATTTAAGAATAATTTACTTACTTTTCTCGGTGGGACTTGTCTAGAATAACGCTTACATATATTATTGATTGACTTTTATTGCGAATTATATTGTCGTCGATATGAATTGAGTTATGTATCGTATATTTTACATGCATGGATCCCTAGTAGGAATATTAATTCATAATAAAACTGATAATATAAGATTAAGAGGTTTAAAATAATAGTTTTAATTAGATATGATGAAATTAGGTCTTAAAAATTATTTTTTACAATAACCAGAATATTTATTCACCAAGGTGAGGCATGTATCGTCTTTTAACTTAATTATTAATACGAGGGTCGATCGTAAAATTCTTGCCTTGGCAAATAAAACCTAAGATTTTTGACAGCATTAAAAAAGTACTATTTGAGCAGCTAAATATGGTGCTTGTGGAACGGTATTTGTTTGATTTTTGGCGAAAAAATATCGACGAATTTTTGCGGTAAGCAATTGTACATTATAGTGATGCAAAATCCATGAATTGGTTTGCGACAAATCTTAAACAAAGTCTTTATAACTCTTAAATAATATCCTTTATTATGTGTTTGACCTGTTGAAAGGAACTCTTTGTGGACAATACCACGGTAATCGAAGAAAATAGTTTTTGATTGTCTTGCTTCTTCCGTATTTTTTTCGGCTTGGGCTCATCTTTAGCACGGTACCTGCTTAGATTTAGCATTTAGCATACCTGATTAGATAAGCATAGATTCATGTATCACCACCAGTAATTATGTATTTCAGAATATTGTGAAGACTGTGTTTTACAAGAAATAATCCGTGTTTTCGGAACCAGATGAGAAGATACGAGAACAGCCGAAATTGTTATTCAAAATTGATTGAAATGATCCAGATTGATATTCCAGTAATCTCTACAAGGTCTTCAATATTTAATCGGCGATTTTGGTAATTTTTTCTTCCCTGGTTGACGTGGAAGATTTTTCTGAACGATTTTCACGTTCAACTTCATCTAAAGTCCTTGCAGTACTTGTAAACATTTATTTTTATCGTTGCAATACTTTCTGAATATTTTTAATTTAGATTTTTAGACAAAACTTAATGTCTTTCACCTTGTTTCCAACCGTCCTCTCCTTTTTCCAGTTATTGGGCCTATCATTAACAGTTTGGATATTCTTGTTTCAGTCATTCTTTCTGTGTGCCCTAGCTTTCACAGTCTTTGAGCTCTTATAACGCCCAATATACCAGTTTCCTTATACATTTCTTCCAATTCCTTATTAGTTCTTCTGATCCATACCTTCTGTCCTGCATATATTTTTCTAAGTATTTTCCTTACATCACCTGCAAAAACGCAGAAAAGCTATAGAAACCATTACAGTTATAATGCTCGAAATATATTGTGCAGCGCCCTTTTTGGAACACTTAGTATACATATAAATTTTTTCTTGCAGTTAATGAAGATTGCTAAAGGCATTCTTGGAGAAAGGTTGTTTATTGCTTTGATGAAGGCTACATTCTATGGTCATTTCGTAGCGGGAGAAGATGAATTCAAAATCAGGCCAAAGTTGGAGAGGCTTAGGTCGTTCGGAGTCAAACCTATTCTTGATTACTCCGTTGAGGAAGATATTTCACAGGAAGAAGCGGAAAAACGAGAAGTAGAGTAAGTTATTTTATTTCTAAACATTTATTTTATATTTTCGATAAAGGCTTAATATAAACAGCTCCCCATGTATGTCCCTATTGGTATGTTCACATCTGTTTAACTTTTTCGTTCAACATGCGTTTGAACTTAACTTGCGTTATTGCATGCATCCTAGCGCAAACAGGGTCTGTCTGCGTCAATTTCATTCAACATTTCTGGCGAGTTTAGCAAAGACGGAACAGATTACCTACTGTTAAGTGTAATTTAAATTTTTTTAATACATCTAGTTTTGTCATGTTAGCCGGTATGAGTGCTGCTGTTCTGGTGTTGATTAGAGCACGGAAAATATGGAAAAAATACAGAAAATCTGTACGGACAAAAGAATATTTAAAATAATGATTACAATTTACTATAGGAAAATATATACTAAAAAAATATATTAAAAATATTCCTTACACACTCAATTTACAATTTTATTACTTTTTATTGTATGTAATCTAAAGTTCGTTGCACCGTTAGGTTAAGACTGGCAGTTTACATTTCAGCATGATGGTATTTCATGAATTTTTACCCTTCATGAGTTTCTGTCGAGTGCTAATTTTCTAGCCTCATTCCAATGAATTCCAGGTTTTTCTGCCGCTTGTCGAACTTGTTTTTTGCATTCCAGTCTTGGACGTCCAACTTTATTTTTTCCTTGTGTTTTTGCTTCATATATTTGTTTTGCCAATCTCTCTTCATTCTGTGGACGTGTCCTAGCCAGCTCAGTTATCTTTCTTCTATAGCTCTTTCTATTGATTTCGTTTCCACTTGTTCCATTACTGTCGTATTTCTCGCTCTATCCCTTTTTGTAATTCCCTATATTTTGCATAGGAATCTCATTTCTGTAGCTGTAATTCCACTTTTGTTTCTCTTTGTTAAGTTCCAAGATTCGCTACCTGTGCTTTCGGTATATCTCTTTTTCCTAGGAATGTTGTTTTTAGGGTGTTGTATAGTTTGCCTGCTTTTCAGATTTTTTTTTCACCATCCATTTTTCCATTATCTTCTATTGTGCCTAAATACTTATAGTTTTTGATTTACTCCATTACCTTCCCATTAAGTACAATTTTATGTTTTTTGTGTCTGGAATTACCATTGTTTTGCTTTTGTCGATATCTATTTCCATATTTACTTTTCTTAGCCCTTCGTTATATATCGCTAAGTTATGTTGTAGTTTTTCTTCAGAATCTGCCTTTTAGGGTCGTATGTATCATCAGCGAACAGTAATTCTTGTGTCACTTTTCATTTTTCTAAAACCTACTTTTGTATTCTTACAATTTGCTTTGCTATTTTTTTACATCGTCAATAACTACTAAAAATAATAGTGGACCCAGTATGCAACCCTGCCTTAGGTCTATTCATGTCTCAAATTCTATGGATTCATCGTTATGCGTTCTTACTTTATTCTTGTTGTTATATAACGCCTTGAAAATTTCTATTACTCCCTCTTCTAGTCCTCTTCTCTTTAGACTTTTCCAGATATCCCTTCTTTTTTACTCTATTAAATGCATTTTTCAGGTTAATGAAACAAATATGGATTTCTGTTTATTTTCTTAACAGTTTTTCTCCTAGTCTAATTATAAATATCAGATCTTGTGTGCTTCTACCCTCTCTAAAACCATGCTGTTGTTCCTCTAATTTTGCTCTCAGCCTTTGCTCTATTATTCTGGAAATATTTTTTCCAGGTAAACTTGTTAGTGTGATATCTCTATAGTTTTTACATTTTTTGATATCTTCTTTTTTAAACAAGGGTAATATTATACCCATATTCCAGTCTGTTGGTACTTTCTTTTCTATTATGATATCGTTTAGTAGTGACAAAAATTATTCCTTTGCTCTTTCTCCCATATATTTTAGCATTTCTGCTGTGATTTCGTCTTGCCCTGGAGTTTACAAATAAAAAATCAAAAATGATAAAATATTTCTTTCAAAATTATATATTTATTTTTTGTTCTTAAATATATAATTTAATATATTTATTTAATTTCATGAAATTAAACTACTTTAAATTTAATAATATTAGTAAACTATTGTAAAAATTTTCAATTTATATCAAGAAGTTGAAAGCGAAAACGCAAGATCCCAACATCGGTGAGAGTCGGTGCGCTTCCTTTGCGTCTCGTCGTGCGTGATGATTCTTCCTTGCGTCCTTGCATGCATCTTAACGACCAAAACTTGAACAAGTGTGAATATACCTTATAGCGTTTAAAACGAGTAATGGACATTTAAAAGAAACTTATAAATACTATTTTTCATCTAGTTCAAACCTCGTTCCACTTTTATGTAACCAGTTTCAAGAGCCGAATAAATAGTTATATTATTAATTAGATTTCTACTTCATAACTAATAAACGACTACTTTATTCAGAGCTTCAGTGCCAGCAGCTGGTGATCAGTTGGAAGATGGTTCGTTGAAACAATACCATGTGGACAAAACTTTTGCCGATCGACGGTACAAAGTTCAATCAGCTAGGACTTATTTCTACCTCAATGAGGCGACGTGCGAGAGGAACATGGAAATATTCATTAAGTGTCTGGAGGCAATCGCAGGTAAAATAACAAAAACCAAACTTATAATTGGATGGATACACTAAAGAGGAGTTCTAACACTTTCTTTATCTTTGCAAATTTCTGGATAAATATATTTAAACTTAAGATGAATTGGAAAGTTCTCGAAATAATAGGAGACATTCGAATTATAATCTCTATTATATTGAGTTAATGTAGATATATGTGATATCTACTTATAGTTCGATAAAAAGGACT
This sequence comes from Cosmopolites sordidus, assembly GCA_031761425.1. Classification (NCBI taxonomy): domain Eukaryota; kingdom Metazoa; phylum Arthropoda; class Insecta; order Coleoptera; family Curculionidae; genus Cosmopolites; species Cosmopolites sordidus. Next base: position 116,746 of record JARFXV010001875.1, on the reverse strand, counting down.
GGCGATGTAGAACGAATATGAATTTTGAAATCGTGGAAAAGGGAGTAATTTCGAAAATTTTAATAGTATTTTCATGTTTGATTTTTTAAATGTTGATTTTTTTCTTCTGAAAAGGATGTTTCAATCACTGAAAAATTGATATTGTCCGATCTCAACGAGTGTTGTAAATGATAAACTCATTTTTACATCACACTGTGTTTAAAATAATTTTGACAGGGTATTCGTTATTATGCCCCTTAGAATGAAACTATTATTATTACTATTATATATACCATTAAATCTCGACGTGTTTGTTTAAAATAGGCTTCGAATAATAAACATTACATATCATTAATATGGCTCTCGTAATATGTCGAACCGACAGGATGTGTAAAGCGATATGAAAAAATGAAGCGTGATGAAAAAATGAAAATCCAAAGGAGCCAAGTCTGGAGAATATGGCGGACAATAAAACCTCGGTGATGGTTTTCAGAGTCATTTTTGCTCTATGTGGACGTACGTTGCTCTGAAGCAAAATTACTTCCCTTCCCTTGTGAGTCTAAGGTTTTTTTTCTTCAGGGCGTCACTAAAACGATTCAGTTGCTGCTGATAACGGTCAGTAGTGACCGTTTGACCAGATTGGAGGAACTCGTAAAACAGCACGCCCACCTGGTTCAACGATATACACAACATCGCCTTTTTGACGTGAACATTAGGTTTTGTGGTACTGGTTGAAACCTCACGGCGATTAACCCACGATTTTTGCCTCTTTAGATTGTCGTAAAGGATCCACTTTATTTTAGGAAGGAAGTTATTTTTTTTTAACCTGGAGACCAATGTCACAACCATATCACAGCGTTACTCTTATTGTCAGTTGAGTTTATAGGGAACCCAACGACTTTCTTTTTGAATTTTTCGTGGCTTGTGTAAACATTTAGAAGTGGCTGACGGTGTTACTCCGATAAGGAGTTTATTCTAGCACTGCTTTCAATTCTTCTTCGTCCACATTTTTGGCTGTACCAGACGTTCTGCTTCATTTGAAAAAAATGTTTTTAAATTTTCAGTTTACAATTGTTGAAACCACTTCTTACAAGAATTGTGCGAAGCAGCATTATCTCCCAAAGCAGCACGAATCACGTCCGGAGCTTACTCAGCATTTTTTTTAGTTGAAAAGTGACAATAAGGCAGTACCTGAAATGTTGCGTTTTGAACGACATCGCGTCTATAACGATAGCGATTTCTCAGGTTATATTTACAGTAGGCTTGTACATTAACTCCGTTTTGAAGCTGAACGATTCTGCTTTAAGTAACTGTACGTCGGCGAAAAAAAAATCTCATTCCAATAGGTTCTGCAGTCGATGAAACGTAGGAGTTGAGAATTAAGTTGAGGACCTAATATTTCATCTCTCGCTACACAGCCAGTTTATCGATATATAGCTAACTCAGCGAAACAGCACTAATGGTTAATGTTGAGAACTTTTCAGTTTAAAATCATATATCTTTTAGAGCGTTCCTCCATAATGAAAATTATCTATTCTAGATATTAAAAGCTATAGTAGACATCTAAATATGTATACAGGGTCGATATTATGTATGGAAAACGGTCAAATATCTCGAGAACCCAGGGAATATTTGCTACTTTTTGTGTCATCATCATCATCATCAGCCCGTATCGATCCACTGCAGGATGAAGGCCTCTTCAGGATGCTTCCAACCTTCACGGTCCTGGGCTTTCCTCTGCCACTCGGGTCCAATATACTTAACGATGTCATCAATCCATCGTGCTTTCGATCTTCTTCGCGGACGTTTGCGATCAAGCGGTATCCACTCCAGGATTGCCTTGGTCCATCTGTCGTCCCATCGCCTTGCTATATGGCCTGCCCATCTCCATTTCAATTGTTTTACTCTTCCAATGATGTCACAGACTTTTGTTTGTTCCCTGATCCATGCGTAGGACTTTCTGTCTCGTCTTGTAGTGCCAAGCATACATCTTTCCATTCCCCTCTGTGCCACCCGAAGTTTTTGAATTGATTGCGATGTGAGTGTCCAGGTTTCACTTCCGTATGTCATAACGGGTAGAACGCACTGATCGAATACTTTTCTTTTCAGGCAAAGTGGGAGTCTGCTCTTAAACACTATGTTGAGCCTACCAAATGCCTGCCAGCCACATTTAACACGCCGTTCCACCTCCCGGGCGGTATTCCCCTCCATTGAAATCCTCTGCCCAAGATATATAAAGCTGTCCACAATCTCTAAATCCCTTCCTAAAACTGAAATTCTTCTGTCCTGAGCGAAGTTATTGAACATAACCTGACTCTTTTTCAGGTTTATTTTCAAGCCAAATGGTTCGCCAGCCCTTTGCAGTTCTTGTATGCGTCTTTGCAACTCCTCTGGGTCTTGTGAAATGAGAATAATATCATCTGCAAATCTAAGATGGTTTAAATTTGCACCATTGATCTTTACACTTTTTGTGTATATTTTTTTTTATTTAACATATTTGAAATTCAAGGCTAACTTGATTTTTTTAATGACAACAGTACCAGAAGAGCATTTTTTCGAATTCAACGAGGTAAATATTGTATGGTTTTGTTTTCAAAATAGATTTTAAAAAAATAGTTATAACGTGTTTCGGTCTCTTTTGTCAAGATCAGATTTAAAAAAACCATATCAAAAATATAATTTTTTTTATTTGAACATTAAGATTTAAAAACTATTTACAAAAAGTGTTCAAAGTGTTCACCATTAACTTTCTAGCAGTAATTGATACGAATTCGTCGAACGAAGTCTTGCAGTGTACTTTTCCCACCAGATAAGAGGTATATCAGCAATTTCTTGCTGATTAATTATATCAAAAATATATTTTTTTTTATTTGAACATTAAGATTTAAAAACTATTTACAAAAAGTGTTCAAAGTGTTCACCATTAACTTCCTAGCAGTAATTGATACGAATTCGTCGAACGAAGTCTTGCAGTGTGTTTTCCCACCAGATAAGAGGTATATCAGCAATTTCTTGCCCAATTCCTAATTTAAGATATTCGAGATTTTGAGATAGTGCTAAGAAAATTTCTAACGTTACTGCCATAGTGTGCTGGTGTACCATCTTGCTGCAACTATATTTCCTGGTTTTGATTAATTCAATTTGGAAACAGACGCAAAAGTTGAGGGATGATATTTTCTTCCAATAGATCTAACTATTTATCTGCTGTCAAGTTGCCATCAATATGAAAAAGTCCTATAGTATTCTTGCCACTAAATCGCATCCAGACATATAAGTTTTGAGGATACTGTGTATGAACCTGCTCCATCTAATGCGGATTAGTATCAGCCCAGTATCTATAGTTGTGCCTGTTAACATGGCCATTTAAACAGAATGTTGCTTCATCCGTTTCAAAATAATATTTGAAACAAAATTTGGATTGGTATTTATTTTTTCCATCATATCTTCGCAGAACTCTTCGATCAAGATCACCTTCACTTGATTCTTGTAACGTGTAACTTTTTTTTGGACTTTATTTGGAACGTCTACACATGTTATGATTTAAAACTAATTGTTGCACGGAAACCTTATCATTGCCTACTACATCATTTAAAACATTCAACGAATTTTTGTCGAGTTTTCGAATTAGTTTTTGTTTTTTGTCTTCCTAATCGTGGACGACTTTTAATGCTGCCTGTATCATTGCTTAGTGGTGCTTCTTCATGCGGACGTACTTCATTAAATATTCGACATACTTCAACATAAGTGGGTTTTCTGTCACCGTATCCAACAATTGTTAGTATTTCAATTATTTCTCTTTCAGTTAAATACATATTAATTCCATATAGAAATTAAAAGCATTTTGAAATTCACAAATTGACGTTAACAGTTGTCAAGTGTAATCAAATATTTCATGTGTCATCTATATTTTCATAGCCAACTAAATGAAAAATATATTTACCCTAAAACAGACCAAAACACCTTTTAGCAATTTCGAAAAAAAACAATATTTTACATCGTTGAATTCAGAAAAATGCTCTTTCCAACGATGCGAATATTCAAGTACTGTTATCGTTAAGAGAATCAAGTTAGTCTTGGATTTCCAATATGCGACAAGAAAAAGAAAATAAAATATACCCAAAAAGTGGCAAACATTTCCTGACCAAGAAATCTCAAAGCGTTCTCAAGATATTTGACCGTTTCCATGCATAATAGCGACCCTGTATATATATATATATATATATATATATATATATATATATATATATATATATATATATATATATATATATATATATATATATTTGTATATATATATATATATATATATATATATATATATATATATATATATATATATATATATATATATATATCTATATATATATATATATATATCTATATATAAATATATATATATATATATATATATATATATATATATATATATATATATATATATATATATATATATATATATATATATTTGTATATATATATATATATATATATATATATATATATATATATATATATATATATATATATATATCTATATATATATATATATATCTATATATAAATATATATATATATATATATATATATATATATATATATATATATATATATATATATATATATATATATATATATATATATATATATATATATATATATATATATATATATAAATTGAACAGAACTTATTGTAAACGATAATAGCATTGTTAAAACTCCTCAAAATCAAATTTAAATAGGCAGAACATCAATGTAACAATTTAAACAGTAATCAAACGTGTTATTTTTAGTCCAATTGAAAAGAAACCCATATATTTTTCAAGTTCTGACTGTTTATTAAACCAATATGGAATGTATTTATTTTTGAAGTACGTCTTTATATAAGCACCATATATATAATTAATTTCATCAGTTCGATAACTGAATGTCATTTGTTTTAACATATTTAGTCATTCATTTTTTTTTTCATGTGGCATGACATTACCTTGCAATTTTGATTTTTAACTGCAATGTTTAGAGGAGATGCACTACAGTGTTTGTATTAACTATTGTATAGATATTATGGTTGTGAGATTTGGATTATTCGGAGGGATCCAAGATATCTAGAAAAGTACCATCAACACTGTCTTCGGGCAAGATTCTGAAAACTAGTAGTGAGGCCATTCATATTAAATATCATCTCTGATGGTTGGAAGATATGTTTAATGAACATAGCCTGAAAGCTTGTACCTATTGACTTAGAATAGGTATAACTAATACTACCGTATGTCACTAGTCAGTAGGTGACCAGTAGAAATGGTACAAGAACATGTTCAAATACAGTATGAAGAAATATCATATATCTACTACAGTTACAGACCAACCTAGGATTGTTAATAAAGTTACGCGACACTACCGACAATATCGCAGTCACTCGTGTATGAGTGTGACAAACAATCATTAAAAAGAACGAGAAATCCAAAGAAGAAAGAATAACCAACAGTCAGAATTTGCAATTCTAGAATCAGCCTTCTCTTGTCACTCCACCAATCACCCATTGGAAATTTTGGACACCATTATGAGGTGTGTAAATAACGTAATGAGAGTGGCTATGTAGCGTTTGCATCTAGCAACATTTGAGGCATGTTCGGTGCGAGTTTGACCTCCGTAGTGTCACTTGGTTGTTCGTAACAGGTCTCTTTGTGAACAGGATTTTTCTAGTGCATTCTGAAAATGAATGATAACAATTTAGAAAGAGCAACGGTGCAAAATTTTAACAGGCCTATGGTCAAAGTTTTCAGGTGATTTAAGGCATTCTCACAAGGTCGAACCTCGCAGCGGAAGGCCTTCAACTACAAGAAGTAGTGAATATGTCCAAAGAATCCGGAGTATTGTGCGTTCTGATGGTCGATTGATGGTCAGAATGATTGGGAGAGTTGAGTTTTTATCGGATTTTGGCCATTGAATTGGGGATGAAGGAAATCTGCACAAAAATGCTTCCGACGTGTATTCACATTTTGGAGCGGATTGAAAATGACGAAGCGTCAAAGCTAGGAATGGCACACTCCAACCTCAGTTCAGTCAAAAAAAAGCCAGAATGAGCAAATCAAAGATCAAAAGGCTTGAAACAAATTTTGATAGCGCACCGTTGATTGAAATTGTTGTCACTCATTTTTAGAACACACCAGAAAATTTCGGTTCACGAAAAGAATTTCTACGAACCATCAAGAGATTCTAGGAACATCAACTGGTACTGAATAGGCACCAGATGTTGGCCTGCCTCTCCTCCAAAGAGGTCGCTAACAATGTTGCCAAATTGAACGCTACGCAACCAGTCTCACTACTGTATTTACGCACATCGAATATTGAACATTAAATTCGCAAGGAGATTGGAGGCCTTCTAGCTGGTCCAGGATGGTGCGTTTGAAGGACATAAACATATGAAAATGACAAAGGTGGTTTAAAGAATACAGCTAATGTAATTTTCTTTGCAAGGTGAACCTGGTCGAGGACATTAAGAAAATATAGACGACTTTTTTGCTCAAAATTGTCAAGCTACACAAAAGTTTTCATTTCATAATGATAGTAATCTCTATTGAATTAATATCTCCTCTAATTGCCCTGTTCGTTTTGTTCGCTTATATTAATAATGCTAAACCTAATACTTTCATACATATCACAAAAACACTGTTTTTTAACCAATCATAACTAACACATACTTAATAGTATTTTGTTCATTGAGAAATCCGATAAAATCACTGGCTACAATCAATCTACCATCATCAATGTATTGTTTCATACAGAGATTTTAAATCGCTAGATTAAAAGTGCACCACTAACCAGGTCGAACGAAAAATGTTCTGTCTTACAAAGAAAACAATAATTTTTCGTTTATTTTTAATGTAGCCACCTTGCAATTCAATACATTTATCCCAACGGCGTTCTAACTGTTTAATATGATTTATCCGACAAGATAACCGGCTATTTCATTTTTGATGTGTATGTAGACGCATTATCGTGGTGAAAGAGTACTTTTTTTGGTAAGATGTGGATGTTTAGCATGGAAAGCAACTCGTCAGTTGATTCAATAGTGAAGCGTCATATTTTCGGCTAATAGTCTTGCTTTTTACCAGGTAGTCTGTCAGCACCCCACTATGAGAATCCCAGAAAAGGTTTTCGTTTTCTTTGGCCCACTTTCACACTCTATGGATTGCTGCTTCATCTCTGACACGTAATGGTGAATCCATATTTCATCTTATAAAATATCGAAGAAACTTAGCAGAATCACGTTTGAATAAGTCTAAACACTCTTCAGAAGTGTTCATTGGGATGGGTCTTCGGTTGACTGTTAACAAACGCGGCACCCATTGAGCAGAAATCTTTTTCCTGCCCAAAACATCATGTGAAATGTAGTGAATACGGTCTATCGAGAGGTTTACAATATCAGCAATATCGCTTGCCTTCAGTCGACGATCATTCTTCAGTGGATATAACGACCACGTTTAAATTTGACAGTCCACTTTTTTACCGTCGAAAACGAAGAGGAAAAATCCTCTAAACGGAATCAAACTTTTTCTGTATGTCCATTCGGTTTATACCCCATTCGGTTTATACCCTTTAAAACAAAACTTGCATGCTTTACTCGATCGCCACAAATAAGCAATTAAACGCACTAGTCTGAAACTATGCAGCACGCAAGCTCTGTGTCAGACCGAGAACTTTTCGAACGACTTTCGTAAAGTCCTGAAATAAATAATACAGTATTGTTGACTATTGCTTGTGCTTCTGGTGATTTTGTTAGTTTTTTGATTAGGTGTGGTGTGGTTGCCAAAAAGACAAACATTCGTGAAAATAGCAAAAACACGATAAAGAAATCCGGTTTGATCCTATCGATGTATAAACAGTATAACATCTTTTTTTTTCAGCTAAATATAAAATAACGATTTGTGCGTGGCAATGACACGATATAAATAGGTTGACAAAAGGTGCCATTGAGAACACGTCGGATGGATATATTTATCCCTATAGGATGCATTTTTATGTAACGTGTAACGCGCGAATAATATTAAAAATACAATATTTTTACCGTATTTTTAAAATAGAGTTCATAATAAGTTTAAAGTTCATTCTGACGTTACCGATTTGTCACCAAAAATTGAAATTTGCCCCTTGCGTCATTTTGCGCTGTCCATTTACTATTACGGGATATATTTAGTCGTAGTTACGTGTAGTGTTTTTTTGGTGTTGAATTTTTACGTAATGCCAGAAAAACTGCTACGGTTTTTTTACGTATCATTAACACGTCTATTATTTGCACGCATTTCGGTACTAGACACTAAATGTCTGTGACCCCTAATAGAGCTAATAGAATCACGCTATGACCAATCAAAAAAAGTTGTTGACTGATTCAATTAAGAGCTTGAAGTTAAAATATTTTATAGACTTTTTGCTATTCAAATTGCGTGTCCTATGAACGTGACGTGCTTAACGCTTTAACTCATGTCCTAAGACATTGTTGCATAATCTATGTACAGATTCATTAATATAAGTCTTAGTGATAATTTAATACAAGGGTTATTATGAAATTGTTGCAGTACTGTAAACGAATGCGTTGAAGTTTGATGTCTTAGTAATTCTGAAATTCGATTCAATATAAATAGTTATGGAAGTGGAACGAGAACACTGTCACTGTATAAGATTTTATGGTTTTAAAAGTGTTTGAAGCGACCAGTTCGTAATGCATCTATTAGGTCTTCAACTTAATTCTCAGTTTGAAAACGAGGTACAATATAGGAGCCTACTACTGAAAAATCACTTGTGTTATTTGAAAAGCAACTTTTGAGACACTCTCTTTCGCATTTCAACTGAAAAAAATGCTGCGGAAGCTCAGAACATAATTCAAATAGGCGAAAATCGTGGGATAATCCTGGTGGGCCATCAACCAGTATCGGGAAACCAAATATCCACACCAAAATGTGATCGGGTATATGATCAAGGGTAAGATAGCTGTGTATAGGGTAAGATCAGCTGGGTGTTATGCATTATAAGTTACTCCAATCTGGTCAAACGGTCATTGCTGACCGTTATTAGCAGCAACTGTTTCTGAAATCGTGTCCGGAGGCTTTCCCTTCATTCCCAGGTCCAGTTCTCGAAATAGCCGTAAGTCACCCGGAGTCAAATCAGGGGAATATAAGGGACACTCGAGCACCACGATGTCTTTTTGCCATTTTTTTTCTTTACAATTATGTGTACAATGCACATACTGGGATGGCTTATTCACTTCAGAGGATTTTCAATGTACTTAGTTGTGGATTGTCTTCAATAATATCTTTCTACCATCACAAAATTATACAAACTGTTCTTACGTATGTCTTATTACTTCTATGAATAATTTAAATTATTTTAAAAGTTTCTATGGCATTTTTACCCAACTTTCAATCGACGCTCAAAACAAATGAACAGGAGATTATGCCTTGAAATTACTGGTGATGAAATCTTAAATGAGTTATTCATTTAAATTTATTTAAAGATGGCACTGTAGGTTAATCAGTCACTTTATTCGAATATTTAAAACTTGTGGATGGATGATTTTTTACTGGGTTAACATTATTTTGATTTTTTTTTTGAAAAAAATATTAATACACATATAATAGGAGCATCTTGTAAATATTTGGCTGTAGATTAATTTATATAGCTAACTGGTTATTCAACAATTCTAAATATATTTTTTATACTGTTGCCAAGTGACATTTAGCGAGTGAATTAAGTTTTCCCCAAACTGAAATACAATCAGTATGAAGTCATATATCAGAGTAACCAGAAATATTCTAAGAAATAGTTTTCCAATTATTTTCATGATTTCATTTGTATCATCATTTGTTTTTTGAATGATCTATTAAACTTAATAGATCTTAAGCGGAGGTGCTATATTAATTAAAGAATATTTCCCTTTTTAAGTATGATTTTTATTCAAGTGATGTGATGATTTGTGGATGCCCTTTCAATTAAATTTTCTTTCGCAGAAACAAGGGATCTATTGGAGTTAACCAAAAGCATCTCAAGGAATATTTCTTCAAATATTGTAGTGATTTTATCCATATCATCATCATTATTCCTATTTTTAATACATTTGCAGAATGCATGTTGATTGGATCCACCCTGATTGCTTGTATTTTTTTGAGGTTTTGATGTTTTATCCTTTGATGATATTTTTATGCAGCACTATCCATTCTGTGATTTCTTTGGTTCATCTTCTGATAGTTTTTTGTGATATGAGATTTTTTCCTGATATCACACTTATGTTTGGTCTTGGCACAGAATTTTTTATCATGTACTCTAATCATGTATATATATATATATATATATATATATATATATATATATATATATATATATGTGTGTATATATATATATATATATATATATATATATATATATATATATATATATATATATATGTATATGTATATATATATATATATATATATATATATATATATATATATATATATATATATATATATATATATATATATATATATATATATATGTATATGTATATATATATATATATATATATATATATATATATATATATATATATATATATATATATATATATATATATATATATATGTATATATGTATATATGTGTATATGTATGTGCGTTTGTAGGTATGTGCGTTTGTACGTATGTGCGTTTGTACGTATGTGCGTTTGTACGTATGTGCGTTTGTATGTATGTATGTATGTTATATATATATATATATATATATATATATATATATATATATATATATATATATATATATATATATATATATATATATATATATAAAACATACATACATACATACAAACGCACATACGTACAAACGCACATACATACAAACGCACATACATACAAACGCACATACCTAAAAACGCACATACGTACAAACGCACATACGTACAAACGCACATACCTACAAACGCACATACGTACAAACGCACATACCTACAAACGCACATACCTACAAACGCACATACCTACAAACGCACATACCTACAAACGCACATACGTACAAACGCACATACGTACAAACGCACATACATACAAACACACATACATACGTTAGATTTTTTGAATTTTATATTGTTTACCTTAAAACGCCTTTTAACAACCTTTACAATAGTAGAATTTTAACAATTAAATCCATTTTAAGATTGGGCTCCAAACCACGGACATCAGATGTCGATTACAGGAGATATCATGCCACTTTGCGGTTAAAACGTTTGAATTATACTAAAACACTTATTTGTGAACACTCATTACCTGTTCCTGATTGATAGTTTAAGGATCTAGTATATAAAAAAGCGGTTTTAACTGTCTACAATATCATCAAAGAATATTATTTTAATATTGGGACATATTTAGGGTTGCTAGACGCAGTTTAACATTATAGCACCGTATATATATGTTTGGCACGAAACAGTATACAACCACTAAGTATTCATCCTATTTTGCCGATCTAGTTTCTGGTAATTATTTTATTACATTTTTAACGAAGGAGACTTGTTCCAGGCACATCCCCATTGGCGCTGCTTTAGTTATATTATTAAAAAAAACTTTTTAAAATACTCAGTGCTTATTCTGAACTATGTATTGCTGCAGAAGGGACTTGTTTAAAAAATTCAACGTATACATAATGGAGAACATCATTGCAGTTAATGGAGGTATCTCTGAGATTCGAAGATCTCGGTCAAAGACTTGCCCCATCCAGGTGTATAAAATTCCAATTCTTGAAAAAATTAATTTTTAGCAATAATTTAGCCGACATAGTTGTGCAGTCTCATGCCGTTTCACTTATTTTCGTGGAGTTTTTTGAAATATCAAGTCCGTTATATTAAACAACAAACAATTTCTGAAATAAAGATTGAGATCCAGCACCTGATTGTTGAGATTAATCTGCACTTCCACACAAACATCATCTAAAGTTTTGTCAAAAGAATACAGATCTGCGAACAGAGTTGCTAAGGTCACCTGGTGAACATTTTGTTCAAGGTTAGTATTTTCAGATAAAAAAATATCGTTGCTCCTTCAAAAATAGTGAAATCACAGTTCAAAAAATTGGTGAGCTCCTCTAAATAATATGCATTTTCAAATTGAACATTGCAAATTCAGACTCTCCTTTAGATACTCATTGTCTTGTATATGTTAAGTTTTCGAACGTTGTTATAATCGTTCACTTGTTTTTTTATCTAGACTACCAGAAGACTCAACCAGGTAAAGTAGAAAAAACCAAGCTCCCTTCTTAATTGTCACGAATACAAAATTTATACCGTAAAAATCTGGAAGCCTTTATGTTGCAAAATTACCCCAAATGAATACTAATCGGCAAATCGAAAAAGCACGATCATCGAAAATGTCATTTATCAGTGGTAACTATTAGGATAAGTACTTTGAAAAAATAAAATGTGATGGTTATTTTGAAATGTAACTATTTTTTTTGAGGTACAGTATTATTGGGTCATTTGAAAAGTAATTTCTTTATAATTGGTTTGATGCAAAATTCGTTCTGTTTTTGTCGCTAGATGGCATTGCATAATAAAAGTGAAGTGTTATCTACTGTAAAGTTTTAATGTTGTTTGAGAGAAAAAATTTCAGCGAGTACTTGGAAAAAAAACTGTGATATTTGGTTGTGTTTTTGAAATTTTGTTAAGCATTAAACATGTCAGAAGATAAGGAGAATTTTCGACATATTAGGCTTATTTCCGAAAAGACAAGAATGTTTCGTAGACGCAACATTTACCTTATATGTTGGTTCAGAAAGTTTCGAAGTAACAATTTCAATCTTAGCGATGCACCACGTTCTTGACGACCAGTCTAAGCTGATGACAATGAAATATTGCCACTAATTTAAAGTGATGGGTCTCAAATTACAGGCAAGACAAAAATTGGAAAAAGCGCAACAAAATCGATATATTTTTAAAGCGGAGGGTTAAAGGTGATAAAAAGTGAATTTTGTATAATAACGTTAATCGTAAAAGATTATAGTGTAACTGTGGAGGTGCCCCTTCCATCAGTGAAAAAGCCAGTTTAGATCTGAAGAAGGTTATGTTATTCATTTGATGGGACTGGAACGGCATTGTTTATAATAAGCTGCTACATGAAACCAGACCATTAATTAGAAGAAATGCTGCTTACAACTAAGTGAAGTAAAACGAGTAGTCGACCAGAACCGAACTGAATAAGCCAACAGACAATACTGGGCCACATGTATCTTTCGCCACCCGACACAAACTTGTACATTTTTTCTTTTGGTCTATCAACCATACTCTGCCGATCTTGCGTCCTCCGGTTACTATTTATTTAGATCGCTTCAAAACAGCTTAGATGGTAAGAACTTTATTTCCTTCGAATAATCACTTAGATCAGTTATTTAGCCGGAAATCTCAGAACTTACTATGACCGCGGGATTACCAGAGAGATGGAGAAAGGTCACTGAACAGAACGGCACATACTATATTGATTAAATGTCTTAGTAAATAGTTTTTCTTCAATTTTTCTAAAATAATGGGACGAACTTTTGCATCAACTCAATACATCTATACATACGTTATACAAGCATTATTTTCGTGAATAAGTATAACTAGGTGGAGCTGATAAAGTTCTTGAAGACAAAAGCTTAAGTGAAAATTAATCATTGAATACGTGGTTGAGGAATTAAACGTATTACATTTTACAACGTCTAAAGAAAAGGTGGATAAAATAAAGAAAGACTTGAAAACTTTGGAAAAAGAAAACTGATCACCAGTAACATTAAATAGAAAGTAAGTCAAGAGGAAAACTCCTCTTGAAAAAAATGCAGGAGGTTAAGAAGACTTCTGATATTGAAGACTGATCCTCAACCGGACAAATAAAATATAGTTGGTTCTTCATGATGATGACTCCGCGCATTCACCATTTTATGCGCTCTGGCACCATTTGAATATGTATTTTCTATGGAATCATAAAGTTACTGCAAAAAATATTCTAAAGTAAAGACCAATAAGGCTGGTAACAGATGAGGTGACCTAATACGCACCAATTGATTCACGACCTGGGAAGCACCACCCATGCCGCAGACGGGTTAATTAAATTATGGAAGTCGAAGAGTCAGTAGTTATAAGCTAACTAACTTATCGAGTGAAATGGAAAAAATTTCACCTTGTGAAATGGAAAAAATATAAATTTGGTATAGAGTATACAAAAAACATCTCATATAACAGGGCGCTGTTAAACTTCAAAAATAAATACTTCCATATCAAACAATTTCATTCAGCTGTCCGCTTCCTGGGACGTGTGACAGGCTGATTAGAAAAGTATAGCCGACTGGATGGCGGCCACCTGCTGGTCACGCCACTTGTGTGGCTGTGTGAACAGCGAATTTAAAATATTTTGATGCGCGGCCTGCTTAGGACCCAAGTCTGTCACTGGCCTGAATATATTTCTTCTTTTTTTTCGCAAAAAAACTAGAAATTATTTTCCAAATGACCCAATAATTTATATAAAGGTAAGTATTTCTACTTACTTTTTTTTGTTATGGAACAAAAAAAGAAAAAATCATATTTACTGTACTCCTTTTACTTAGATGTTTTGTTGTTTAGATTTTTATAAGGCTTTCTGTATATTTTATTCTTCGTAGGGTATTGTTGCCTTTAATTAATACTTTGTGTCAAGTAGTAATAATTCGATGTTGTATTGCTTTGAATTTATAGAAATATATTTTTCCTCAATATAAATATAGTTAAATGTAAGTAGACATTTCCAAAATTAACACTAACGTGGTTAAAAAGTTATTAACCCTATATGTAGGTGTCATAAAATGTTCATTGTTACATTTGTTATAATCGCAAAGTATTATTAAAATGTATGTCCCTTTAAAATCTTATTGTAGCTGAGTAAGTTAGAGTAAACAGTTCTAGATTATTCCATTCAACTTAAATGTTTAAATTTTTGGGATTAGTTTAGAAATAAAGCAATTTATGTAGTATATGAGTATTTTTCCCAAAAATTAAAATATTGTAATCTTGATTAAAGCGCAAAGACATCAGTGAGAGAAAAGCAACTTTGTTGCTAGATAAATACCGATTTCTTCTGTTACAGGAGCCACCTATGGCACTGGCATTACTGCTATTAAACTTACTGCACTTGGTAGACCTCAACTCTTGGTAAGTAATGATTTTTATTAATTTAATGTTTTCGATGAATTAATTGTTTATATCGGAATAATTACTTAATCATTACCGAATCACCTCATTCAGAATTGTGTGAAGGCCAGGTTTTAATAGCTGTTTAATGTATCATGCTTTATCAATTCTCAACACCTTTGGTAGGTCAGCACAATCTCAAAAACAGCATTTTCAAACCTCAATAAAAATTGTCACAAACGGAATGATTCACACCATTCGCATTCAGTTATCGCGCTTCAATCAATGAATATGACATATATGACATATTTATATGTTGCTCATCTGTTAAAGTGGAAAGTCTTCCATTGTGATCCTTGTTCTTGCCGTCACCAATGCAATTCCGCACCATTTTCACTGTTTTTCTGCAGCCACTTTCAAGACATTTTGCCAGTATGAAATCACTTCTTACTAACTTTGAAATGATCTGCATTTTTTTAAAATTGAATGTTAATTTTTTTAGCTTCAATTATCTGAAGTAATTATGCGCACTCGTCAATATATGACAGAAATTGTGGGCGGAGAAGGTAACGTTCTGTCTCATCACACTAAGCCTGAAGAACTGGAAGCAAAATTCGATAAGATCCAAGACAAAGAGTCGCTGCGAAAGTTCCTTAAACAAGTTACATACGACAAAGAAGGGTAAATAACTAATATTTACAAAACTTTTACAAGTGTACAAACTCCCCTGTTTCCTCTATGCATATGGTCTTTAGATGTGTTTAGATAACGATTACCAAACTGCACTTGGTGTTTTCCTCATTGCTTCTGTCTCTATTTTATGTAGTATCCTCCATCTGTTTCCGTGGTCGGGTATCATCGATGAGAACCAAGAACTGAGCACTACCTTTCGAGTACCCGATCTAAAAACTGGTCGCATGGCCAGGCTCATCACCCAGCTATCCCCAAAGGAAGAAGAGATGTTTAGAAATATGATCAGAAGGATAAACACGATTGTTAAGGTTAGTATAGAGTTATATATTAGTATATTGAAGTTGAAATTTATTATATACCATAACTTCTTAATCTCTTAATGAACGCTTTCCTTTAACATTTATTAATATATACTTTTTGAAGAAAAAAACGTAATATTCAATTTGCAATGTTTTACATACTTCTTTTAGTTCTGTTTTTCGTTATAGTTAGGGCTGCAATAAACAGTGGTGGGCAGATAAATAGAGCCATTGCAATAAAAGACACTGTTTGGCAAATAAAATTGTAATAGCATACGTCATTAGTACAATAATTATATAATATAAATATATAACAAAAAAGGAAAACAATATCAAAATGAGTTAAAAAAAAATACTGTAAACATAAATATTATATTAAGTATTTACAAAAATGTAGAAAAAAAAATATGAAAATATGGTCATAAAAATAGAGCCATAAGATTTATAAAGCAGTAAACAGTGACGGTTGGTCCACAAGGGTGCCCTACCTAAAAAACTAAAAAATGAAGTGAAAATAATAATTTCAGATTTTATATTAATTTATTCTTTGTTCTGTCTATGATTATGCTTCTAGGGACTTCTATAGTCTAACATCCATTATGTCATTCGCGGTAAGGAAATAGGTCGTGGGTTGCCGATGCACACCGATTAAAGAACACGTGCTTTGGGCACAGACAATTTTGTGCCGCTACTGCTTTCTTTATTATCGCGTGCGAAAAACAAAGACAGCAATGTATCGCTTTGCTAGTAACCCGAAGATTAAATGCATTTATAACGTCATATCTTCGGCGCTGCTCCATTCTCAATAGTCGGGTGTTTTTCCCCATCGCGCTTTTCGACTTTTCGAGTAGTTGCAAAGTGAATGTTTTGAAAGATTACAATAGTGAAGATGAATTGAGTGCAATATATGAATAGAAATAATATCACATTAACATTTGAGGACCGAATTGTCATCAAAAATCGCCAATTAAATCTAATAATTGAAAGGTGTTGTGCAATAGAAAAAGGTGTAAAGGTATTTTTTGCAAATCTGTCTGCATTTATCGCTTTCTTTTCTCGATCATCCAAAATGACAACTGTTTTGGACAGCATCGTGAAAAAGCGTCTACCCCGTGCGGCCCCTACCAGATGGAACTTGATCCACTGCAAAGCAGGCAACTAAATGCCCTTAAAGATAAGAAGAATTTGGTAACTTTTTCAATAGCCATTCAAAATATTAGAGGCAATATAGAAATATAAATTAATCATGAATTTGGTAACTTAACTGAAGAATGAAGAACTTAAGGTGAAGAATCTACAACGATCCTAGAGAATCGAAGAAAGAAACGGAAATTTACTGACAAGGAGGACTCCAATCCGAATGTCTGGATATACAAGGAAATCTGTGATACCTTAATCATACAGGTTCATGTACGTTTTAGTTTCGATGTATACCTAACTGTTGCAAATTTATTTGAAACATAAAAATTTGGTGAATATCGAGCCGTCTTTCCAAATGAAAACATTAAAATGGTGTGTAACCTGTTTGCAAACGTAAATTACTTAAAATTAAAAAATGAACTCTCGGTAATGTACGCACACTGGAGTTGTGCCACTGTTACAAATGTTTATCCAAAACATCAACATTTAGTGAATCTGTGGAATGCGAAAGATGTTTCTCTACCTTCAAACGAATCAAAACATTTCTAAGAAACACTTTAGGCCAAGAACGGCAATGCTATCTATTGAAAAAAATACTTTTGAAGTTAATTTCAAATTTTAATGATGAAGTGATCGACCACTTTGCTGCTTAGAAATTTAGGAGGATGGACTTCAACTACAAACAGATTTAATGGTCATGGTCATATGATGAGTTTAGTAACATTTTACTATTTAGATACCTATTTGAAAATTTGATGACTGACAGTTACACTCGTATTTCTACACAGTAAAGTGTGTGTATGATACTAAGAAATGTAAAATTTTTAGTTGCCACGCATTTTTCTATTCCCATTCCAAAATTTGGTTATACGTGCCCCACCTGTTTTTCCCCCACGAACTGCCGCTGGCAGTAAATATTGTTTCTTCACGTTTTGCTGTTAATTTATCGACACGTTTTGTATAAGCGTTGAAATTAAAAAGAAATAAATAAAACAAACTTGCCCGAATAATAATTTTGTTAGAAATTGTGTCCATTATGCAGCTGCTGAAAGAGTGCAGATTTTAGTATTGTGGGAAGGAGCAAAATCACTAAGGAAAACTGCAAGGATTGTCGGTCGTTCAAAAAAATGGTGGAAAATGCCCTAAAAAACAACCAGTTCACGGAAACCGTGGAGCTAGAAGACAGATTACATATACTGACAGGTAGATGGTCCGAATTTCAAAAACGACCGATTTAAATCGTCTACCGAAATAAAAAGTGAACTGGGATTAGAAATAAGTTCAAGAACAACTCGAAGAGAGCTTCAGGCAAGTAACTTACACGGCAGAGTAGTCAGAAAAGTCCTTCTGTTATCCGCCAAGAATGTAAAACAACGTTTAAAGTTTGCCTAAGATTAGTTAAATTGGTATGATAAACAGGGACTCAAGAAATGGCGCAAAATTTTATAGAGCAATGAAATAAAAATAAATGTAATAGGTTCTGATTGTAGGGAATATGTTAGAAGACCCAAGAATTATTACCAAAACATACTATTAAAACTGTAAAGCATGGAGGTGGTAATATAAAGCTGTGGGCAGCTTTTTCATGGTATGGTGTAGGATCAATTTACTGGATTAAAAAAAACATGGACCAAAATGAGTATATTCATTTTTGCAGAAGAAAATATGCCACTGGTATGGAAATATCAACAGGATAATGATCCGAAATATACTGCTAGGAAAACGAAACAATTTCTTAATGACAATAAAGTGAATTTACTGCCGCTGCTAACGGCTGCTAACTTTACTGCCGCTGCCTAATGCTACTTACCTCAAGAATTGCTTGAATTTTGGGAGGTGCTTAAAAAAATGGGAAGCTATATAACTGGAAATGTGTCAAAGAGTTGAAATAAAGAAATAATAAAACACAAAGGTGATAAAACTAAGCATTAAATGTTTAAAGAAAAGTTTGGATTATTTAGTACTTTGTTTAACTGTTAAATAGTATGTATTGTGCTTGTTTCTTAGTTGGCTCTATTTTTATGATCACATTTTCATGTCCTTTTTTTCTAAATTTGTGTTAAAGTACAGTATTTTTTTAAAACTAAGTTTGATATTATGTTTTCCCTTTTTTGTGTTATATTTATATTATACAGTTATTGTACTAATTATGTATGCTATTACAACTTTATTTGCCAAACACTAACTCCTGTGATGATCTAGTTTGCTTCCCAGATAAGTAAATTGAATCAAAACTTCAGTGTTGTCATCGCCAATTGTTGAAGTCTGTTTCGTTTAGTATTCAGCATCTTTGTTTTGTTATCACCACTGTTGACTTTCACCTTTATTTCATTATACCATAGGTCTTTTTTTAATGATCTTTTCGATCTTATTAATATGGTTAAGGTCATCTGCATACCTTACTATAACTTTTCTTTATAACTGTTCCATTTATGTTTATATCTATTTCGCTGATTCAATTGTTCAATATCTTATTGTTTTTAATGCCTTATTTACATTTGAAATGTTCTTATTCTTCAACAAAGTAATCTAAATGACATTTCTGTCACAAAGAGTAACTAGACAACATTTAAGTCACTTAGAATTAATAGTATGAGTTGTTTCCACAGGCCGCACAAGAGATGGATGTTCGTATAATGGTTGACGCCGAACAAACTTACTTCCAACCAGCTATAACCCGTATAACTTTAGAATTCATGCGTAAATATAATAAAGACAAGGCTATCGTTTTCAACACTTACCAGTGCTATTTAAGAAACGCTCTATCTGAAGTAACGACGGATCTGGAACAAGCCAAACGTCAGAACTTCTATTTTGGAGCTAAGCTCGTCAGAGGAGCTTATCTCGAACAGGTTAGCCGAAGAAATAAATTATAAATTATTATGTTTACGTTAAGTTTGAAATTTTGAATTAGGAGAGAGCAAGAGCTGCCGCAATGGGTTATCCAGATCCCACCAATCCCAACTTCGAAGCCACGAGTGAAATGTACCATAAGACCCTTACCGAATGCTTAAGGAGAATAAAAGCATTTAAAGATAAGGGCGAAGACAAGAAAATAGCCATTATGGTTGCATCCCATAATGAAGACACCGTTAGATTCGCCATTGAAAAGATGAAGGAGTTTAATATTGAACCATCAGACAAGGTTATATGTTTTGGTCAATTATTGGCTATGTGTGACTACATCACATTCCCATTGGGTAAGTTTAATTTGCGCGAGAATTTCAAAGAAAATATGAATGTGTTATGTCAACAGGTCAGTCTGGCTACTCTGCTTACAAATATATCCCTTATGGCCCAGTAAATGAGGTATTACCTTATTTGTCCAGAAGAGCTCATGAAAACAAAGGCGTGCTGAAAAAGATTAAGAAGGAAAAGAGATTGCTTGCAAAAGAAATTTTGAGGCGCGTGGCTACTGGACAAATCATTTATACACCAAAAGGAAACTATATTCCAGTTTAAAATAGGTAATTGTATAAAACTATATTTTCTTCTAGGATCACTACAAGATCTAAAGGGATTAGCTTGAACAATTAATGTCGTTATGTTCTGAAAATAATGTTCAAATATCCTCCCCGGTTTTTTCTGATTGACATTCTGGAGACCCAATTTTCTGGGGATAAAGAGGTAATTTCTGAAGTACTTGAATCCTGCCGTTATGTATGTATAGCATCCCCCTCGTCTGATCAACCTTTCGTTAGTGCTTAACCTTAAGTCTCTCAAGAAGCCTACCAAAGTTTTTGTTGATTAAATATTGGCAAAACTTTGTTGGTTAGATATACATCATGCTTTTCCAATTTTCTTCTGCTGTCTTTCCTATTTCTTCATGCTACAATACGGTTTTTGTTTTTCATTTCTTCATATATTCCAATTGCTTCTCTAAATGTTTCGTATATTTGCATATTTTAATATATTTATAATCTTGGTTTGTTTTGAAATAAATGAAACTTACGTTTGTCATCTAATCTGTTTATGTAAGGTTCTCCTACATTTGTCTGTTCTTCAGGTGTATCTCATTTTATCATGCCCTCTCGGAAAGCATATGTTTACTCTTAGAAGATAGATGTAAGGAGTAAGGGAAATAACTTTCGTAGATTTAACCAGCGATTTTTTTATCATTTTGAACAAAAAGCTTCTTTAAAACATTTATCCAAAATGCAACCATTTTCGTGAAAAACAGGTCAAATTTTCCTAATAATTGACATTATTTCGTAAAATTGAAATTACTAGCACTAATTTTTTACACCATAACACGTTTTAAACGATTCAAATCACATTAAGAAACACATGATTCTTTTATTAAATGTTCAAATGTCCATCCACCATTTGAATCTATGCAAGCTTGGCATCGTTACAATTACAATACAAATTAAAATTTTGGTTTTGTGTGTTTATGGATAGCGATTACTGAAAAATATTTTCGGGTGTTTCGTTTTAAGTACTTAAAAAGAAACGCCATTGTTTACATTTTTGATTGGTGTAATTGAACAGGCGAAATGGTTATAAATAGTTTGCCAAAGGTGTTTACTTTTTTCTAGGTTCCTTTCCTGTCTATCGAACATAATTTGAAGATTCGCGCCTTTGGTCCGGCCACGACGTAACTTGTAGATAAAAATAAGTAGTTTACAAGCAAAATTCATTTTCGACTTTTAAAACATCACAATCTGCGTGAAACGTTTATAGATATATGTACACCAGGC
Source organism: Cosmopolites sordidus (assembly GCA_031761425.1). Classification (NCBI taxonomy): domain Eukaryota; kingdom Metazoa; phylum Arthropoda; class Insecta; order Coleoptera; family Curculionidae; genus Cosmopolites; species Cosmopolites sordidus. The sequence goes on along the minus strand of JARFXV010001875.1, from coordinate 94,784 downwards.
CTAAACAGTAGCCATTACATTTGATCTAAGTCAAAACAGTCAATTAACATCTAGTACATCAAAAGTAAAATATAATAAGCACACTTTACATATCTTTGATAGCTCATCGTCAAGAAACAGAAAATTAATTTTGGTGTCAAAGATTGTGCAGTGGTTAGGAAAAGCTGTTTCACGCAGATTCGATTATTAATTGTATTTTGTCGCCTAAAAATATATTAAAAACTTGTACAGTTGTAATTTGTGTATGGATGTTATTGATGTAAATGATCCCTAAACATTTTTTTGTACGTTTAAGTGCAAATTGGAAATTTTCGATGACCTTTTTGAATTCCTCCAGTATTTTTTTTTAGATATTTTTAAATTAGAATTACAGCAGTAATGTTTTATTTGTATCTATAACTGAAAATATATATATAAAAAAAGAAAAAGCCTTTGAATTACACAAGATATGTTTCAAGGAATACTGTTCTGTTCGCTGATCGACATGACTATTTTTGTAGCCTGTGATTTAATTGTTAAATAAAAAAGAAAAAATCAACTCTTACTTTTTAGTATTTTATAATGATGTTTCTTTCTGGTGTGAAATAAATTTCATTGAAATCATTGTGATTTTTATTTGATTTTTTTGATTGGGTGCTTGTGATTTAACCTAATTTGTTTTCAAAGTGTTTCGATTGCTGACAACTTTTTTTTGCAAACAGATTAGGTTTTTAGATAAAATACGAGTTATTTATTAATATGTTCTTTAATAAAAATGTTCAGACAATAAAAACTTAATAAATACATGTCATGTTAATACGTGTTGTTTGGTTGTTGAAAAGAAAAATATTCAATTATTTTCGACTGAAGGTAGGTTAGTTAAATGATTTATATGATAATACAATATTCAAACAAATCTAGCATTTCATTCGCCAAAGGATTTCAATTCCCAGATATAAAAACCGGAAATTGAACTTTTATGGGCGATGCAAATTCAAGTCAGGATTTAGGAACTTAAGCACACGTGGCCTCCGAACGCCGATTAGCATCCTCCTCGGTCTATACGTAACCTTAGTCTTTTGACAAGCCGACCAAATGACGAGTGACTCCAACATGGTATACCTCTCAGAAGGCATCCGGCCTTACCCAGCCTCAAACTGATGTGACTGAAAAGCATTTTCTTTTATTTTTTTTCTTTCACGATCGTGGCGAAAAACCCAAATAAAGAAAATATATATGGACACGCCACAATTCATTCAGACATTATTAAGCATTTTCTTGTCGGACTGTACACTCTTGCCTGTATACAGTATAAAAGCCTGCACTCTGATTGGAACAAGCGATGCTGTAACCTTTTGGTCCATTGCAAAATTAATTTATATTTAAATTCAAGGTAAATTATTAATTTTCTGCAATAAAAAATGTGCTGAACTGCACGGTATGATGAGTCAATAACCGAAAAAAATCATATACTGTTTTGATCTACTCTACAATTTATACTATTTAAAAAAATAGTACTAACATTTAATGTTGCCTGTAATATATACATTTTCTGCAAATTAAAAAAAATATATATAAGAAATTGTCATAAAATCCAATATCACAAAAAGGTACCCGAGCTTGCTGACACCATAAACATAGGCAAGAAAAATTGCACAGTTAACTAGTGAAGGATATTAAAAATATTTAAAAAACAGGAAAAATTTTCCCGTACTCCACTTTTCATGTACTCCACAAAAATTGCCCAATCCTTCAGTCGCCATCAAACTTCCAACAAGCGTCTTCCGAAACCGGTTTCTTGCCTTAAGCTCGGTCAGTCGGGATCGAGTTGAACGTTCGAAAACATCCGAAGAATTGACCAAGGGTTCTGGCCATGTCCAAGTCGGATGTTGTAAAACAGCATTTAAATGCAACTCACGCCATCCTGTGGTTCGTAACAGTATTATATAAAAAAAGGTTCCATGCACACCTGATCCGTTCCAGGTATGCATGGTTCCATTTGCAGGAAAAGCTATGACTACGGTTTTCTGGGATTTGCGTGGTGTGGTATCATAGACTACTTGGGCCAAACGGCAGGATCATCACCAGAGAGTATTACTAGGTGTTGGCCCGTCTTTCTTTCAAAAGGGAAGCCAACAGTGTTGCCAGATCAAACGCTGCTCCACCAGTCTCATTACTTTATTTCCACACCTCTTATGACTAAAATGTGAATTGTGTTTGAAGGAAGAACTTTATATTTACAAATAGATGACGTTGGTTGTATGCGTATATTGAAATATCAAAGATGTGTTGTTTGGCAGTTGGTGCTAGAATTCGGTAAAAAATATATGCACGCAAGAACGCCTTGTGTGCACCAGTAGACATACAAATTCATCTTGATGATTTCTCTATTCAAGATGTATCATGCTCTAGTTGATGAGCAATATGGAGAATATCAATTGATGTTGATGATTGCATAATAGCAGGTTAGCTTTCTGATTAATTAATTAATTGAATTTTATTAATTTAGATTGATTAATTGAAAGACCTATTGATTTGAAAAAGTTTCATCTATTTAAAACTCTATATATGGTTAGGTTAAAAAGATTAGGTGCTATTAAAAAACAGCACTAAACTAGTAAACACTAAGAAAACTAGATTGATAGAGAAAATGAGAAAAATGGAGAAGATAGAAAAAGACAATAAGAATAACATAAAATTATACAGGTATATCAAAAGAGAAAATGCGAAAAGAAACAATAAATATCACTAGCACCGAATAATCATTTTAAGAAAATATTAACAGATAGCAGAACAGTGACGGAAGGGGAAAAGGACGGGAACCTGCAAGGCAATATGAAAAAACTGAATATACCCACAGAAGAAGAATTTAATGATGTAATAACTCGACTTAAATCAAATAAAGCAGGTGGATTGGATCGTATAGTCAATGAATAAGATACGGGGGAGAAGCTTTAGGAAGAAGGATATTTAAGCTGAATTTCCATATCTGGAAAGAATGCTTAATGAGTGGAAAAAAGGGATAATAATGTCTATTTATAAGAAGGGTGATCCAAAAGACTGGAAATTACCTTAGTTAGTGTTGTATATAAGATACTGACCACGATAGTGAATAACAGATTAATGAGGTATATAGAAGCAAAAATTGGAGACTATCAATATGGCTTTAAGAGAGGCAGATCTACCATAGACGCGGTACATATAGTAAAGCAAATAATCGAAAAATCTCAGGAATATGGAATTAAATTACAAATTGTGTATATTGATTTCAAGAAAGCTTTCGATAATCTGAAACGGGGACAAGTAATAAAAGCTATGATGGCCATGTAAATACCGGGCAAGCTTATAAGACTAACAGAAATGACAATGAAAAATTCACAAGCAGTATTTAGAACAGCGGAAGGAGAAACAGAGGGTTTTCAGATTAATTTGGGAGTGAGACAGGGAGATGAGCTATCAACAACATTGTTTATAGTGACACTGGATGCAGTAATCAAAGAGTGTAATTTCACAGGAACAGTCATCAATAAAGCGATACAAGCAGTTGCATATGCAGACGATCTTACTGTGCTAGCTAGAGACAGAATAAACCTGGAGGAAGAAATCCAAAAATTGGACAAGAAGCAAAGAAAACACAATAAATCAAGAAAAAAACAAATATATGGAAATAAGGAAAGCAAAATAGAAGAGTTATAACCAGATCAGTAGAAATACGAAATTATGAATTGGAAGTAGTGGAAATCTTTTTAAGAAAGATTTGAGAAAGTTTAGGAAGATGAACACAGAAGGATAATGAATTTTGAAATAAAAACCATTTTGAAAGAAGATATAGTGAAGAGATAATATAGACTTATAGATAAAAGTGCAAAGACTTCGCTGGTTTGGCCATATAAGAAGAATGGAAGATAACAAAGTAGTAAAGAAAATTACAATGTGGAGAGCAGATGTTAAAAGAGGACGGGGGCGACCGAAAAGTAGGTGGAAGGATCAGGGGTGCGGGAAGACATAAGGAAATTGGAAATACAAGCATGGTAGGAAAAGATACAAGACCGAGATACGTGGAAGAAAATAACGGAAGAAGCAAAGACAAATAATAGGATAGAATAAGTCAAGAATAGAGGAACGTGGACTAACTCACCACAAGAAATAAGTTTCAATCAATCAGTTACAAAATCCACTGTAAACAGTTGGTCAAATTGAATCATGCTTTGAGCAAAAGCACTCAGAAATGATGAATCGTAAAATTATGGTGTTTAGTCACGACAACCATGTATTTGACCACATTCATCTTCACTCGTTAAAAAACAATTGTTTGTAAGGATAGTCTTCAATTGAGAGGATTTCTTTTTAATCGGATATCCCTCATAATTGCCCAAATTTCCGGGAGGTTTCTTGGGTTACCTATATTAGGACCCACTCTGATCTCGACCGAGATTTTTTAACTTCAGTTATTGAGAACTGATGTTCACCGCTATTTTACTTTTTGTCCCTAAGGACAGCTCGCCCTTAGGCGGAGATATAAAATCCTGAATCCTGAAAGGTTTTTCAGCAGGGGAATCCTGAAATTGCGTGAAAGGTAGTCAAAAAAGATTAAGTAATTTTTATTGGATGTTCTGTGTTTTCTGATCTTTTAGTCCAACAAATGTCACATATTTTCTATAGGGTTCACGTCAGGCAACTGGGGGAAGTTTCACGCATTTTTTAAATATTATACACCAACTACTCCGTCTTCTTGCTCGTATGCTTTAGGTCATCGTCTTGTTGGAAATAAAAACACTCTTCCAAAGGATTTTAGCAATGGCGAACAGATTATGGCACACCACATCTATATACTTTTCTGCATTTATGATCCTCTCAGGAAGTTCTAAATTTCCCACCCGCAACCATCCCCAAACCATTACGTTTCCTATACCGTGCTTTATTGTTTAGAGAATATTTTGAATTTAAAGGCCCGTTTTGTACCAGATTTGATTTCGATCGATTAATTTTTCTTCCCAAACTTGAAGAACGGATTCATTGGATGAAGATTTACTTCAAATTATGAGGTCAACACTCAGACAACTTTGCAGTTGGACAAATCCCATTATACTGAGAGTATTAAAAAATTAGAACGCCGTTGGTCTAAATATATTGAATTGAAAGGTTTATTTATAAAATATAAAAAAGGCACATTTATAAAATATAAAAAGTGTCAAAAATTTTGCGTTTTCTTTGTAATGGTGAGAGCTTTTCGAGCACTCGTAGGTGATTTTCAACATAATACATTTTTTTTTTAGTAATTTCTGGCAGTAAAATAAATAAATTTTTTAAGATTTTTTTCTAGGTCATATAGTATTGACATAGTTTGAATTAACCTTAAAGGCCGATACATTTAAAGCCACAAAAGATTCATCAGTGCCATGAGAAAAACAATTTAATAGATTAAAATTTGCAAATCAACCTAAATTAATTTAAATTACCTCACTAGGAATTCTAACTCAGTTTGAACTAACATTAAACTTAATTGCTGATTAAATTAGTCTCGAAGTTTTCTAGTTTGAAAGAATTTTCTGGATTTTAAAAATAATTAACATAAAACAACTTCTCAATATTCTATATTTCTTATTGAAAAATTATAAATCGTACAGACGGTTTTACAGTAATGGATAATTGAGCATAACGTCTTGTCTCGCCAATTCCAACAACATAGGATCGTCGAAGAACTTATTGATGGAGACATCCTGACTCAAACCTTTTCGTCGTCTAGTTTTGATCATGAATTCCCTGGCTAAATGTGTAGCTGGTTGAGGTTCCAAAGGCCTAATAACTATCGATTTATCCAAAGGATCTCCAGGAACAATCTTGAGACAAAAAAAAAGTATTTACGAAGAAAACGTACGAGGCTTAACAAAATCTAACTCCAGAAGGACTCCAGACCTCAAACCGTCCTATTACATACTTGTACTATATTTTGTAAGCTACTACTACTTTCAAATCCATTGGAACCGTTGGTGTGAAACACTAAACTTGAAGAGATTTACCACTAAACACCAAATCACTTTTTTAAACTTCTCGACGAACGTTTGGCTAATTATGTTAGGATCATCAGATGATCCAATCAGATTGATGCTAATATGGTTAGCGAAACGTACGTCGAGAAGTTTAAAAAAATGATTTGGTGTTTGGTGATAAATCTCTTCAAGTTTACTACTATTTTGTTTTGTGTACTATATATTGTATACCCATTACTCCCTTCAACATTCTTTTACTTTCCAACAGATTTTGTATATAAGTAAGAATTAAAATGAAGATCACATAGTAATCATTTACAGATGTAAATTATATATAAATAGTAAAAAAATCCTTAATTTTGTGCTAAACAAACTGATTATTACTACTGACTTACCTGCCAATGATGGAAAACTGATAAACAAAATGCTTGTCCCTGTGTGTGTGTCCTCAAGTCAGTTTCAAAGCCAAAACTATCAATAGCTGGAATGAATGCTTTGATTGTATACAGTGGTGATCCTGGTACTGGAGCATCTTGAGTGACGTGTCCACTGAAATCAAAATTAAACATTATTCAACATCAATTCTTCTAAGTGAAACCTTTGGTGTGAAATGCTAAACTCAAAGACCTACTACTAAAGGATGATTCAATTGTTTTTCTGATTGAATCATCTCCTGAAGATGCTAATATGCTTAGTGAAACGCGCGTCAAGAAGTTAAAAACAAGTAATTTGGTGTTTAGTGGTAAATCTCATTGAGTTTAATGATCTTAAAATCATTAATTATTCAATCATTACATTTAAGGTTAGAGATTTATCACTAAAAACCAAAACACTTATTTTAACTTCTCGACGTGCGTTTCGCTAATTATCTTAGCATCATCAGAAGATGATTAAATCTATCTCCTGATGTAATAACATGAGTAACAAAAGCTAAAAGAAGTATTTTCGTGTTTTGTGGTAAACCTCATTGAGTTTAATTATTCAATATGTTTCCGATAATCCCCCATACTAACCGTCTCTTTGCTAATACTGTATATACAGCAGACACACAATCAGCTGGAGCTTGAACTTCCACAAACAGATAAGGCTCCATCAATCTAGGAGTGGCCATCAAGAATGCAGAGTACACCACTCTTCTTGCAGTAGGAATAATTTGTCCACCACCTGTAAATAAAAAAAGATGAATAGAGCACTAAAGTTCACTTCTCAAGTGTTTAAATACCTCTATGAAGCGGTTCTTGAGCAATAACTGCATCTAAAATTTTAAATTTAGTGTTTCTGATTGGTTCTTCGCACAGAGGACCTTCTCGAGTTCCCCACTGGAATCCCTGAACAATAGAATCCTTAACAGAACTTAATAAACCTTTGTCTACTTCTGAGGGTAAAGTATCATCCACCAAAATGTTAGGACCTGTATTATCAGGACCAAAAGCCCATATACTTCTTGCAGCTAACAAGTCCCAATCGTACTTAGTCTGAAAGAATTCACCAAGTTTTTTCTTGTTCCATCCTATTTGGACATTTTCGTTTTCAATATCTTCAGCTAATCCCTTCTCCAGTGGTTCAGCTATCATCGTTAACTTATTTTTTTTGTTTGGTGTTTCAGCGAAGCATTTCAAACTGGATGTTTCGACGACGGTTTCACAAAACACCACAACTGGATCAGCCACTGGAAGGTTTTTTTTTTAAATTAACATATTATATGTATGTATATGTATGTAACAATTTACCTTTGATGTCGATTTCTGAATACATTTTTCTGAGATCGTGCATGACACAATCTAAATATAATTCTCCTGTACCTAAAATAACGTGTTCTCCACTTTCTTCTACTCTTGTGGTAAGTAATGGGTATGATTTGTTAACTTTCCTTAATCCATCTAACATTTTTGGTAGTTCAGATGGATTTACTGGTTCAACTAAAAATATTTTTCAAATATTTAAAACATAATGGAGGATTATCAATATTTACCGGCAATTTTAATGATGCTCTGAGTGTTAAACTTTAGTGGTCTGAAAATATACAGATCGTTATGTATCGTTAGATCTGTAATAGTTGCTGTCTTCACTATGGATTGATCTATGCCTTCTATTAATACCCAATTGCCAGCTGGTACTCTATTTAATTCTATTTTGTATCTAAATATAAATAATTTTTGTTATTGCAGTACACTAAACTCAAAGAGATTTGAGTTTAGAGTACTGCAATATGGCAAATCACTTGTTTTTAACTTCGACACGCGTTTCGCTAGCCGTGTTAGCATCATTAGGAGATTATTTAAAACTTATTCATCAAAGGATGACTCAAGATGAAGATTGAATCATCAGGTTGATTTATTCAACATTGAATTATGTCCTGATGATGGTCACATGGTTAATGAAATACGCGTGAAAAAAATAAAAACAAGTGATTTGGTGTTTAGTCGTAAATCTCTTTGAGTGTGTTTCACATCAATGGTTCCAACAAAATAATTGATATTGCAGTACAATGTAATAGCATTTTTTCAAAATATTTCGAAACTTAGTTTAAATGAATGTAAATGCTTATTGACGCAAAAGGAAAATATTTGGAAAAACAAGTCATTTGTTTTCAATTCTTGTAAATGGAACCTTCGGTGTGAAATTTTAAATTCAAAGAGACTTACCATTAAAAACCAAGTTACTTTTCTTCTAACTTCTCAATGCACTTTTTAACCATCATTAAATCAGGAAATGATTTAAAATTGACCTTGACAAAACGGGCCTCGAGAAATGTATAAGTGATTTGGTGTTTAGTGGTAAATTTCTTTGAGATTACCATTTATATTCTTATTATTAACTTTATTATATATTGTTATTAACTTTTTTTTACTTTTCGTGTTTTTTTTGTATAATTTTGTAGTAACTTTCATATTTACAGTTTTTTTTTAATTACTTACCTTGATTCATATATCCATAAACGACCAACAGTTAGTATCCTGGAATCTTCCTCGTCTTGTAATGTATAATTCTCACCAAGAATTCTTACATCTGTTCCAGCATGCAGAGTACCACTCATGACTCTCCCTAAAACTTGAAAGAATGTACAGTCTTCTGTTGGATACATTTTTGAACTGTGAACCATCAGGAATCCTTCTTGATCACAATTGATCATATCATCATAAACTTTTGTTGTATTAGGACCAGTATAAATATGATCAACCTTTTTTTTGGCATTTTCCAAAGGAGACTTAATATGTTCAACACACATATTAACAAATCCTAAAAAAAACTATCTAAATTTCTGTGGCCTGAATAAAACATGCAAAATAACATACCATTAAAATCGCCCAAAAATTTATTACACACTAATCTAAGAAGAGGTCTAATGTTAAGTTTCATTTCATTTTTGTTCAGTTTAATTCCTAACTCATCCAAAACTTTTGGTAAAGTTGTGTCTACATCACCAACCACTTGAGCAAACACTTTATATAGAGGTTCAAGTATAAATTCAACAAAACTTCTTTGAGCTGAACTGTGAGGAGCTTTTTTTGTAAATTTGCGACTAAAAGAAGCAACTTTTATTATTAGTATATAGTATATAAGTATATAGTATATATTAGTATATAATAGTATAAGCTAAACTCCAAGAAATTTACCACTAAACAACAGATTATTTGTTTTTAATTTTCTGATATGCAATTCAACCTTGAATCATCTCCTGATGATGCTAACATGATTAGGGAAACGCGGGTCGAGGAATTAAAATCAAGTGCTTTGGTGTTTAGCAGTAAATCTCTTTGAGTGTAGTGTTTCACACCAAAAGTTTTAATTAGAAGAATTGAGTAGGATAAGTATTAAGTTGTGAAACTATTGAGTACTCACTTTTTCGGATTAAAATAAATATCACCCCATAATCTCTTGGAAAATTCTTCAACATTCACATCTCCATAGTAAATGTTATAAATATTTGCAAATGATTTCAAAGTGAAACATACACCATATTGAGAACTTGCAAAACATACATTTCCAAGGACTGGTGACACAATTTGGGGATTAGCATCATCTGAATATAAACTGAAATATACATCATCTCATATATAAAAAAATAAACCTTTGATATCAATATTTTACAACATGACTTACGTTAACAATCCATTTATTTCTTCAACAATATGCCTCAGCTTATAATAAGCATCTTGAGGAGGCAATTTTAACTCCAGCATCAATCTATCAATTTTATTGATACACACAGTAATTTGCATTTGTTCTTGAACAGCATGTTTTAATAGGCGTTCTGTATTTAACATAACACCTTCTGCTGCATCAATAAATAATACTACACCATCACATAAACGCATTGAAGCCGTCACCTCATCAGAGAAATTCACATGACCTAAAAACCATTAACTGTTCAATTATTATACATAACATTATCTATATCTACCTGGTGTATCAAAAATATTCATCAAATAGCTCTTGTTCTTTATATCCTGTAATAACAAAGTAACTGGTATGGACTTGATGGAACAACCTCTTTCCTGCTCAGTAAACAATATATCAGTGTACCTCAAATTCTTTTCTTCATTGTCTTGGTAAACAGGATGAGTTTGTCTAATTAAACAATCAACAAAAGTAGTTTTTCCATGATGAAGATGACCTATCAAGGCTACATTTCTAATTAAGGAAGTGTTATCCATCATATCAGCTAAAAATCTAAAATTAAGGTTAAGCATTAACTGTTAATATTTATTTTAGCTGGAACTGTATTTACTCCGTGCTGTATACAGTGTCTGGCAAATCTTGCTCTTTGAGTTGAAACTTTTTCTTTTTAACTGGTTCCACAAGTGGAACATCTAAAGCTTGTGTATCTTCTTCCTGTACTATTGTTTCAACTTCCGGACCATAAACTTGTAATGCAGAAGGATAATATTGCTTGTCTTCATGAAGAACTATGGCCATTGGCTGTGGTTCATCTTCCATGTGTTCATCCTAATATTGATTAAATAACAGTATTATAATGAAAATTTGTTGATCTGAGTTCTTGATCTATCATTTTTAACACTTATAAAGCTGCAGATTCTCCATTTAAGTTTTAAAAATGTGATAGATAATATAGGAATTATGCAGTTTTCATAATATAATAGACTATTATGAAACACCGGATAACTCTATTAAAAACAATGCTACTAGATTAAAAGGGTAACATAAATGCATAACATTGGTAGAAATATCAGAAAAACATGCCAGATTTTTCTTAAAAATGTACTTACATCATATTCTTGTTGCTCATCCTCATCCTGTGTTTCTGGTTCGTCTTCCTCATCATCATCACTATCCAACTCAGGTCCAACGTAATTACCAAATTCGTCATACAAATCTGCGTCCATTGTACTGAAATTAAATTTATCACAGACTGTTTTTCCTCTTCAATTCAATTCTGATAATGTGAATGCCGAAAATCAGTTATATACTTATATGAATATATGAAAATAATAACATTAAAAGTATCAGATATTTATACCTCATCATGTTTTATATACTTACCACTGATGAATATATAATTTCAAACAGAATATAATCACAAACAATATTTATTTTTCTATTAAGATATAAAAAAATATATCTTTGAGGTTAACGTAAACGCTGCAACGGATAAAGTTTGCTATTTTATCGATATGTTGATTATTTAGTGTATATCTTCGGCTAAGAGGTGGCACCACATTTTCAATTATTCTTAAATTGGCATAATGTGTAAGAGGTCGCACTTAGGAACACTGGGCAAATATTAGATTTTTTAATTTTTATTCCCCTTTTAAATGGTAAACATATATCGTTTACACAAGATACCGAATCATGAATAATATATTGGTTGGAATTATTCGTACATTCACACAAAAGATATTCATGGAAATTTTGTTATTAATCACAATCGATTAATTGGCTGCTTTAAATTATTACATAAAATTACTGTTTATTTCATTCGTCCCTGATTCTTCTTCTTCTCAATAAGAGGTCAATTATACTGTTAACGGTCAAATATTACATAACCAGAAATACATATTATCAGAGATATATTTCCATCAAGTACACAAATATATCAAGATGACTTTTTTGCCCGATTAAATTTATTGATGTTAATAAAAATAAGGTAAAGTCTTTAATTTAAAACGCTTACATTAAATATTTACGTCATCCTTCCAAATATTTTGGGATGGCTCATCAAAGTTGTTCTATGATTTGTTGAATGTTTTTTTTCCACTAAAGGTCAAGATGGCCCATGGCTTGGTTTGATCTGGCCAATCAACCGACCGACATCCCTCAACTTCAGTTAACGAGAACTGAAGTTCTCAATACTGTGCTATATGTGTTGAATATTACTATAGACAATTCCTCTGTCATTTCAATTGTGTTAAAATGAGATCTTGATCTTTTGTTTGAGTTTCAAAAGCAAAACATGAATTTCATAAAATATTTGAAATACATAAACTACAGCACAACATAGCACCAACAGCCTGTCTATAGTCTCAACTACGTTATTGATTGATAAGTATGTTACTTTGTGATAGTTCATTTTTTAAATTGAATAAAACAATTTTATACTTTGTTATCTATCACTTTTATAACTCAACTAGCATCAGAAACAGTTTCTGACAGTTAAGATTCGACGCAGTAACTAAAAACTGTTCCAACCATCGTTAGTGCGCCGAATCCTGACTGTTAAAAATTGTTTCTGAGGCTACTTAGAACGAACCGATTAATATACACATACATTGAACCAGAGCCGTGTATTTATAACAACGACAAATATTTTCCAGACTATCCCAATGTAAAAGAATCATAAATCAAATAAGGTTTTAAAAGATTCTAGTTAATTGATCGCATTAGATTTAAACATGTTCTAATGCTACTTACATGGTTATCGAAATACAAGTTTATAGATTATAAACATCTGATATTATGTTTTATTGAAAAGATCCTTAGTTCAATTTTAATACCAGGTTGCAGATATAAAAATTTTACGGGATGTTGTGTGTTGTGTATGATACGTTCAGAATAGGGTATGCTTAAATTAATTACTTTAAAACAAATCGTAAAGACGATTTAAAACGGAAGTCCTACGCTTTAATTCCATTCGCGTTTAACGTTTTAAAATAAAGCAGCTCAGAATTAGTAACAGATATTTCCTTTTAGAAAACATTAAAATATATACCCTTTCCTTAACTGTAACTATAAACTACCGATGGCAGTTATTTGAGTTTTCATGTTGTGCCATCTACAGGTTCGGAGACGAATGACGATAATTCCTGCAATTCGATGCTGTCAGCGTCATCTCTGTGTTGTGCTAAAAACTTTTAGATTACTAGAACGTATAAAACTTCAAATCAATTGTAAATTGTATTGACATGATATGAATAATTCGACTTAAACAAATGTTGTATTATGGTGGCACATAATATAGGTTACATGATTATTTAATATGGTATAATTCCCAATTTAATTCTATTTAACGGATATGCATTCTTTGTCTATGACGTCAAGGTTTTTGATCGTTGCCTTTAGTAGTTATTGTTATTTGGATTAGTAGTTGGATTAATTGGTTAGATTGGTATTGATATCTAATAAACTATTATTAGAAATTATTAGTATGATAATGAAATGTTTATATTTATGGTATATTAATAAAATGGAGGACATATTAAAGTGTGAGAGTAATAGTTGTTTTTGTTAAGCTAAGGTTACACATAAGTCTGCGATTTTGTTGATTAAAACTTGTAACAAGAGTTTTATAATTGAGGAAGCTATTGTTTAAAATAAAGCCTATTTTATTTGATTATACAGATCTGGTTGGCTCATAAAGGGAACATGTGTATTTTACGTCCTTCCAGTCCCAGTTAGGCTCCTGTCGTTTAAAGCAACTTAATGTACAATTCAATTAAATTTTTCATAACCGTTTTTGAAAATTGACTCTTAACACATGGGCTGAAAAGTCCCGGGCCTAACAAAGAAAACACAGTTTTTTTGGTTCAAAATTAGCTTTATTCATCAACGTAATCTCCATCAAGAGCAACGCAATCATTCCAGCGCCGCTCTAACATTTCAATACCACTTTTGTAGAATGATTTATCTTTTGCCTCAAAATAGGCCTCAGTTTCAGCGATAACCTCTTCATTCGTGCAAAATTTCTTACCGGCGAGCATTTTTTTCAGGTCTGCGAACAGCCAGTAGTCGCTGGGAGTCAAATCTCAAGTCAAACGGTGGATGTGGGAGCAATTCGAAGTTCAATTAATGTAGTGTTGCCATTGTTTTGATTGACTTGTGACACGGTGCGTTGTCTTGATGAAACAAATTTTTTTTCTTTGCCATATGCGGTCGTTTCTTTGCAATTTCGGCCTTCAAACGCTCCAATAACGCTATATAATATTCACTGTTAATGGTATTTCCTTTCTCAAGATAGTCAATGAATATTACTCCACGCACATCCCAAAATACTGAGGCCATAACCTTTCCAGCCGATTGTTGTGCTTTCGGGCGCTTTGGACGAGGTTCACCAGTTGCTGTCCACTCAGATGACGATCGTTTTGATTCCGGAGTGAAGTGATGGATCCATGTTTCATCCATTGTCACATATCGACGCAAACATTCCGGTTTCTTACGTTTAAACATGGCCAAACACTGCTCAGAATCATCAACACGTTATCGTTTTTGGTCAACAGTGAGCAAACGCGGCACCCACTTTGAACAGAGCTTTCTCATAGTCAAATGCTTATGCAATATAAAGCCAACACGTTCTTTTGATATCTTTACGATGTCAGCTAACTCACGCAACTTCACTTTTCGATTATTCAAAACGATTTTGTGGATTTTTTAAATGTTTTCTGGTGTTACCGCCTCATTTGGACGTCTACTGCGTTCTGCATCATCGGTGTCTCTACGACCACGTTTGAAGTCAGCAAACCAACGTTTTATTGTTGTTTCTGATGGAGCGGAGTCCCCATAACACTTTTCAAGCCATTGCTTCGCTTGAACGGTATTTTTTCCCATCAAGAAGCAGTGTAAAATTAAAACACGAAATTGTTTTTGATCCATTATTTTGAAAATAACAAAAGTAGCGTCACTCTTAGCACAATAACTCACAAACTAATGAATAGAATATCATGAAATTTTAACAGCTGTTTTTTGAAAGTTAGTATTAACTGAAAGAAAGGTGACTGCAATAAAACTAGCGCCATCTATGTGTTAGGCCCGGGACTTTTCAGCCCATGTGTTAGGTCTTTGCTATTATTTCTTGAATTGGCCCATTTAGTATTATATCTTGAATTCAATTATACTGGTTCCTTCTAGCCCAGATTTACTCTGTGGCTAGGGTAGGAGTTCTAATATATTATTGACGAGGAGATTATCTATGAGCAAACAAATCTTGTGAAACTTTGGGGAAATTACTTTGAAATACTGAGAAAACAGAGGGACTATTTTCCGGTGTATTTGGTTATTTCTAACGAACCATGCTGTGTTATAAGCAACCTGCAGGGTTTTATTTTGGTTTTAACTTGAGAGAAATCTATGCTAAATTTTGCGAAACGGTATCTACTTTTTAAAATAATTCCCTCTCATTGCAATATACTTATTTCAAGATTTTTTTGAGTCTTGGAAACAGTTTTTATACTCGACTTCTGGTGTTTACTACAAAACGACCAGCGAACACACTTCAATGGCTTGTATGCACTCAAAACTGTATCAATGAAGTGATTTTTTCAATCGAGGAGCAGAAAAAGGTCACAAAGTGTCATATCTGTGAATGTGGTGTTTTTGGAATGGTATTTGTTTGATATTTACCGATAAATTTATGAAAAATTGCTCGGCGATTACTCAACACAAGATTCTTGATTTTAGTAGTGTTTTCATCGTTGGTTGACATGGCAGATCTTCCTGCCTGTCATAAACTGCTTCTCTACCATCACTAAAGCTCTTGTAGCATTTGTAAACATTTTTTTTTGGCATAGCTTCGCAGCCACAGCACGTCCCTAACATTTTTAATACATCAGCTCAAGAAATTTCGTTTTTGAGATGAAATTTAATACGTATTCTTTGCTCGATAAAGTTTTCCATTTTAAAACATCGCCGTAAAGATTTTAAACAGTTACAAAAGACTCTAAAATTTCTAACTTAAAAATCGAATTGATGTAAAACTTCTGTCAGATGTTAAGATCTGTCATACCAACATAAAAAATAAATGATAGTATCGATACGTCAAACGTCCAAATTTTTAAAACAAAAGTTATGTACTTTTCGACCATAGTAGTACATGTAACTATTGGATTTTTTTTTTCTAATTAGATAGCTCACAGTATTTCTTTATCAATATCTATTATTCAGAATCACTGAGTACTAGTCCTGGTCCTATTTTAAGAATTATTTTATTAAATGAGTCCAGTTTGAAATAAAGTGAAAATAAATCTTGAAAACACTCTTGCAAAATATGTTTTGTTCTGACACGAGAAGTTAGTTTCTTTAAATAATTTTGCTGTCACGACGAAACGATTTCGTTCATTGCGCCTGCTGGCTGCAGTGCAATCTACAATCCGGCCAAATTAAAACGTAGGAAAAGGAAGAGGGTGCCACCCCCGTTCGTTTCGTTTCTTCATGAGTCATCCCGTCCAGCCGATGGGGATGTTCGCATTCCCGATTCCATTTTCGTCTAATGGGAGACGGGCTTTGTGTTTTGCACTAAAAGGAAATGACACTAGATGCAGGAGGGTTTAAAATTACCTGGGTGGACCTGATATTTGTTGTGTATATGTAATATGAACCTTTTCTATTTGTAAGTTTTAGAACTGTCGTAATTAAAAGAAAGTTTATTTTAAGAAAGTTACATTTTTTCAAGTTGGCGCACATATTGATTAGCACCGTATATATTTTTAGAGATGCCGTCCTTGGCATATTGGTATATACATATTGGCGTATACATTGGCATATAGGTGTACATTTTAATAATTACAACAGTGTGTATTAGTCCAAACTCATTTTTTGTTTGGCCAAAAACAGTTGTAAGATAGGCTGTTGGCAAAAGTCAGTGGCGGCTCGTGGGTTTTTAAAGTTTAAGGACTTAGAAGAAATTAGTGCTGCTGAAGAATTTTTTTTTGCTGTCCCCTTCCTCCTTTTTACTTTTTGTGTTATTGAAACTCTATACAGGAGGTAAAATATGGTGTTTTGCTCTGAAAAATTGTTTATTGTGATAAATGCTGGAGGGGTGGCGTTTCATCCAAGGCTCAATTCAAGGTTCCAACCGAAATTAGCAGACGTATTCACAAATACCATTAAAAGAAGGCTAAATGAACAAGAGTTGTTTGCACGTCGACCTATCAAGAAACCCCTTCTTTCAAAAAAAAAACAGAAGGAACCCTTTAGGTTTTGCTCGTCGACATCTCCATTTGACTTTATATGATTGGAAACGGGTATGTTGGAGCGACGAATCAATTTTCAATATGTTTGGATGTGATGGAGTGTGTTATGTTAGACTCCCTGGATCTGTCATGGTCTGGGGTTGCTTCTCGGGGTTTGGAGTAGAGCCGCTACACCGCATAGAAGGGATTATGGATAGATTTATGTATCGCGATATATTAGTGAACATAATGCTGCCTTATATGGAAGGTAACATGCCTTTAAGATCTTCTTTTTAACAAGATAATGACCCCAAGCATTCTTCAAAGCTAGTCAAGCAATTCTTTATAGATGAAAACATTGCTATCTTAAAGTGGCCATCACAATCGCCGGATTTGAACCCTATAGAAAATATGTGGGAGCACTTGCCTTGACAGATTAAAAATAAGAATATCTCTATCAAAGAAAATCTATATAGGACAGCGGAAGAAAAATGGAAAAGTATTGATCATGTCTACATTATTAAACTTTTTAGTCAATACCTAGAAGATGCCAAGCAGTTATTAGTAACAGCAGTGATGCCACAAAATATTAAGCAAATTACTTACTATTTTGGCTTATTTGGTAATATTAAGTTTATAGTTAGGTAATATTAGTTTTATCTCTGTATTTATGTCCTGTAAGAACTCAACTTTTTCGTTTCTTTTTTCGATATTATTTGGATATTTAGATTAATACTATATATTTATTAGAAATAATAATACTGGTCTTTTATAAAGAAACATTTCAGCAGTCGTATTATGAATATAGTCCTCAAGCAGTTCTGGAGTCTGACGATGTACTGCTCTACTAAGATAGGTCGATAATAATTGACAGAGCTGTCGACTACAATAGACCAGACAGTCTTAATAAATAAGAAAGAAAAGCGGGGAACAATTATTGATATTGCCATACCACTGTCTGAAAATATACATAAAACGGAGATGGAAAGTTTCTAAGTATGAGAATCTTTCTTATGAACGGAAGAACATCTGGCAACTTGAAAAAGTCAACATCGAACCTTTTATAATTTCCGCAGAGGGATTGGTGAGCCACAGGTTCTCCAAAAGTTTGACAAATTGCGAACTAAACAGAAATGTTATACAAGTGGGACAACGGGCTATACTGTTGCCACATAGTTGGAAAATGTTTGCCGTAATGGTAACGGAATACTGGGTTATAATGAAATTAATCCCCAGGATCCGAGCCGATCGCGCAAGACGAATCGGTTTATGGTTTCCAGTTTTTTAAGCTGAGAGAGTGACTCCACGTCGATGTGATTAATAATAAGTTTATTTAATCCAAGAGACATTACAGATAATGTATGGATTAGGTCAAGTAAATAATGCATATCATTGTAATACAGATATTGAAAAAAATAAATAAATAAATAAAATAGATAAATAAACAAAACAATTGTTCACAACCTAGAACGTTATCAATACTTGGTAAAGTAATTTTCCAAGCTATAAAAGGCTGCACTTGCAAAAAAGTCCCACACTAGCCTAAAGGTTTTGTTATCTATACAATAGTCTTGAGCCTATCTGGTAAGTTATTATAGAATTTAACCCCTGCATAGTATACACTATTTTCAAATACTCTAAGCGGTAATCCGAACTAGAAGTTACTCCGAGCGAAGTTATTACCACAACGAGTTTTGTATTCATGGAAGGAACTATGTTGTGGAAATTTCTGAAAATTCAATCTTAACAAATTTAATAATCTCGTACATGTATAACCATGGTAATGGTAAGATATTGAATTTAGGAAAAAAGATGTCGACAGGTAGGTGATTTTCGAGCTCCAGCGATTGTTCTTATCAGGCTCTTTTGGAATCTGAATTCGCATAATCGCCCAACCAAGCTCTATATTTGCTTAATTACCGACAAATTCCGAAAGCATTTCACGCTGCTCGATACCAAAACAAAAACAAGACAAAAACTGTGCGTTCAAAGAAAATGTCGCTGTTGCTGGCAGTGAAATTTACCAATTCGTCACCGTTCGCAGGAAGTTGAGCTTTGTTATTCGACTACGTGGAAAACTATAGGAGATGTGGTTCTAACAGGATGACGCTACAGCCAACGCAATAATCGATTTATTGAGGGAACAATTCGATGAGAAAATTATTTCGAGGAACGGATCTGATAATTGGCCATCAAGGTCATGTGATTTAAAGGCTTTAGATTATTTTCTTGGGGGTTATGTTACATTTTTGGTCTATGTCTATAAACCAGCAACTGTTGATACCTTGGAAGCCAACAAAACTTGGACAATTGCGGACATAAGATCCCAATTGCTTGAAAAAGTGGTCGGAAATTGGATTGACAGAATGTGCTGTGTCAGAAGTAGCCGCGACGGACATTTGTCCGAAATCGCTTTCAAACATTAAGCTACTGAATATTATTTAACATATTTTTTTTCTTATTTATTTAGTTTGTTATCTATCACTAATTATATTTTATTTGTTTTTAATTAAGTTAATTTTAATTTTTTATATAAAAAAGTAATAGATAACAAAGTAAAAAATCTTCTATTCAATTTAAAAATGAATTATCACAAAGTGACGGATAAATCAATCAATTATATAAAATAAAGTTTCAAGACTGCTAATTTCGATGTTTTATTTTAATTTAAAGTTCGGATGCACTAAAAACTAGTCCTAGGCCCTATATAGTCTTAAAAGAGTAATGTTATCTAAAGCACTATCCAGAAAATAAAAAAAAGTTCATATCTAAGACCTTATAAGACCAGTGCTGACCTATGGATGTGAATCGTGGACTCTTATAAAACAGCAAAAAGAATCTCTAAGTAGGTTTGAACGTAAAAATATGGACTTAAAAATATTTGACCATGAAATCCAAGGTTGGAGCATAAAGTAGAACCATGAATTGAGATCACTAATTGAACAGGACATAATAGGTTATATAAACGGATAAAATGAATTGGACATATCTGGAGAATGCCCAATGAACGTGCTGCGAAGAAATTCTTTATACGAACCTCGTATGGCAATCACTCAAGAGAAAGGCTAGACTGAAATGGCGATCTTAAAAAAAGTGATACACGAAACAGGACGAACATCTGGAACGATGGAAGGCAGTTGAAAGGAAGGCCAAGGCTGTCCATGGTCCATAGAGCAGTATGGAAGTCATAAATTATAAAGAAAATGTAACGTTTTTGCTAAAAGATATTCATAGTTAGGAATTAGAACATATATTTATTTTTAAAATAAAAATAACTTTAACTTATTAAAAAAATTATATAAATTCACTTTGTCTATATGCTTTTGCCCTTTACGTAATTCAATATAAAAGGAAAGTAAATATATGAATATGACATTAATTCTGGAATATCAAAGATGTTTTTGGTACGAAAAGGCTTTTTACTAGTAGTGTATTTATAATATCTAAACGTGGTTTTGCTAACTTTGGTTAACGTTTTACAATAATAAATGACACATAAGTTCACCATTACAAACAAGCAGCATTTCAAAGAGTGGGTGGGAGCAGGTGAAAGTGCGCTAAAGGAAACGGTTCCATCCACTAGAAAAGTAATGATTGAATGATGCATTTTCACGACGATATTGCGCCTGCACATACGCCTTTGAAGTGCTTCAACATGCGACATATTTGCCGGATTTGGCTTTCCCTAAGCAAGTCTGTCGAAATGGCTCGCTGGATGAAAATTCAGTTCAAATGATTCAAATTCAAATGATTGAGTTCAAAAGTGAAATATCCACATGGACAAAGAGCAATATATTGAAAGTATTAAAAAGTTAGAATGTGTAGAAGTATTGAATTGCAAGGTGACAACTGAAAATTAAAAAAATGTCCTAAAAATCTTGTATTTTCTTTTATAGTGTTATGTCAACAAAAACTACAAATAATTTTCAATAAAATTTTACCTTAAAGCAGAATATAATATTCTTTATAAATTATTTGATAAAATACTGAATTTTCATAAGAAAAAGTATTTGAAAAGTTGGTTTTGTTGATTTAATCTCCTTTAAAGATAATAAATAACTTCTATACACAAAAACACAAAAATTTAATCCATCTTAATCTGTTATAAAGTAAGTGTTGACAGTTAACGTATGTGCATCAAAGACGTGCGGAAATTGTGAATTTGAAAAGTAATGCCATGAAAATGCGGAAAATTGCCAACATTTTAAAACTTAATTTATCTACACTACATTAAATAGTGAGGAAACATGAAAGAACTGGTAATATTAAAAACGAAAACAGGAAAGGACGACCAAAAGGCACTATTCGTTAGAATTCAGGGAAAAATGTGAAATTCTCATAAAAAAGGTTTAATTTCAAGTTAAGAAGTAGTTAATGATATTGCTTCCTGTTCTAGAGTAAATGTCCGGATCGTAAGATATTATTTATATAATTTGAAATATGTACGACCATATTTTTTTGCGAATCCGAACTTTAAATTCAAATATAACAACAACCAAATTAGATACCATGAAACTATTTATTTTATATGAAATAACATTCAATGGCATTAATGTTTGAAAACAATGTCGGACATATATCCGTTGCTGCTACTTGTGATAAAGCTTATTCTGTCAATCCAATTTTCGACCACTTTTTCAGGCAATTGGGGTCTTACGTCCGCAGTTTTCTATGTTGGCTTCCAACGCGTCAATTACTTCTGGTTTATCGGCATAGACCAAATATTTAACATAACCCCAAAGAAAATAATCTAAAAGAGTTAAGTCACATGACCGTGGTGGCCATTGAACAGGTCTGTTCCTCGAAATAATATTCTCACCGAATTGTTCCCTCAATAAGTCGTTTGTTGCCTTTGCTGTATGATATGCCGAGCCGTCCTATTGGAACCACGTTTCATCGAGATCAATACCATTCAAATTCGGAATTAAATAATCATTGATCATTGCTCTGTAACGATCTGCAAATGTGCTTTCCAGCTTGATTTTTAAAGAAATATGACACCACCGACGTACAAATACGTTGCATTTTTCTGAATACAGCAATAATTGTTGAATTCTTTGCGGATTATTTTTACTGCAAATGCGGCAATTTTGTTTATTAACGTTACCATTTAGCCAAAAATGAGCTTCATCGCTAAACAAAATTTTGTGGATAAAGTCTAGCTCAAGTTGTAATTGAATTTGAGTCCATTCACCGAACTACGACGCAAATGATGACCTTGCGGAACAGTTTTTTTTTTATCTTGTTTTTGTTTTAACATAGAGCAGCGTGAAATGCATTCGGCATTTATCTATAATTCAGCAAATACATCATTCGGTTGGGCGATTACGAGCACCATAAATTTCACGAAGTGCTCTATAAGTTTGGCTCACAGAACACTGATTTTAATAATAAATTTCGCCAATTTGCAACCGTTGTTCTGATATTCGATGATGATTTGCCAGAGTACACTGAATAATTTTGACACTAGAGGCGCGCAAACTCACAGTTCGTTTGACAGCTACCCCTATCGGACACACTAAAAAAATCACCCGTTATAAGAAAGCTTATTCGGAAGAAATTCTTCATCGTTCCGAAAAACAAGAAAAAACGACTATTTCACTAAAAAATAAGCTCGTCTGGAAATCAGTTATTTTCATTGACGAAAGCAAGTTTCGTTTTTTTTTGTACGACCATCAAAGTATGTATAGAAAAAATATGGCGACATTGGATCATCAAAATATCATTCCCATAATAAAATACTGTGGTGAAAATATCATGGTCTCGGTATGCAAGTTATCATTGATGGGATTCTAAATTGGATTATCGGATGGTTTTGGACATATTGAGAGAAAATTAGTTATTGGACAACTAGAAACTGGACACCAATCAACTAGAAATTGGACACCATAGATGTCTTCAGATTCCAGCAAAATAACGAAGCGAATGGCGAGTGGTACGGAAGAATGAGTACTCTACAATATCAGAAGGTTAATTACATCTCCCTATTCACTGGATATCAATGCTATTGAGAACTTAGGAGGAAACTTAGGAGAACTTAGGAGAAAGGAGTAGAATCCCGGGTATGCGGTCTGTTCTTATTATGAATTAATATTAAGATTTCATTCTTTGATAACATTCAATATATTTCGTCAGGATTTTTTCTGACTTATTCAGGAGGAATAACAGCTACAAAAATGGCATATTACGAATAAAATTAAACAATAAAGTAAAGTTTTGGGGTTAGAAGCGCATCAGCAACTGAGAAGAGTAATTAGGTACTGGACCTACAGCTTAACGTGGGTTCCGAACTACTGTCATCAGCTACCAAAAACCCAACCCTTGGTTTTGTGCTTAACCGAAAGTATCTCGAGAAGCCTACCGACTGGCACGTAACCAACGTAGAAAACCTCTCAGAAGATTTTACACTCTTACCTAGAAACATTCACAAGAATATTAGAAAAACTTTTTTGCCTAGTTCGGCAAATTTGGCTAAATTTGGCAAACGATGCACCAAACACACTGTATAATGACGGACTTAAAATGTTTAAAATTCAATTGAAATGTTCAAACATATGTATTAAATCAAACGGAAAATATATTTTAGAACAACACTCACACGTAGGAAACAAACGCTTGCAAGGAAAATATATACACTTAAAATCAATGATATTCTTTTTTCTCCGTATATAGTGTTCCTGTTTACACCGTATTCATAGTCGAAATATCAAGATACTAAGGATTAAAAATATTTTTTATTTTAATTTTTTTCCCCTTTTTCTGTTTGTTGTTTGTTTCTGTTTCAGAATCATTCCGGGCTATGTGGATCCGTTGATTCTGTGAAGAGTCACGACGTTTCGCTAAAATCGCATTTGGCATTTTCAAGTGTTGTCTGTTTCAACTGAAGAATCCAACTCAACGGATCGACACCCGGAATAATTTAGAAACATTATCTACCGCTGGTTTCCACAATCTCATGTGGAACTAACAACAGCTACGTCTCCGCCAAAATGATAATTCTGTTAGTTTCTTGACCGTGAAGGAGCTCCACCCATCTGTGGTTAGACTCATCAGGGTGCCGATATATGCTGTCTCGTCAAGAAAAGTTGTTTGATTGTGGATAAGGTTTCCCTCTTCTTGGGAATATATACCAACAGACGAAACATGTACCCTCCAATATAAGGGATGGGCACTAATAATTAATATTACAAGAAAATCAAAACAAATATAATAGAATATTATTAAAATAATATAATGTTTATATCACAGGCACAGTTCGTAGTTGAATAGCCATTTCAGTCGTTGAGGTATCTTGCAGGGAGCCTCTAGAGTATACGTTGGGGCATTCCAAGGCAAGGTGGGCAATCGTTTGCTCTTCAGCGACACATTTATCGCATCTCCGGCTCCGCGGCTCCTCATTGGGTCAGGTTCTGGTTGCAGACTTCGTGACTTGTTCCGATCCTGTTTAGGTTGCACCAAAGTAACAATCAGTTATAGTTTGTATTAATTTAACGTGAAAAAACTTAAATGTGTTAGAACAAACGAAAAATTAAAACAATTGAGAAAAATCGGTTATTTCAATAACTTTTTTCCCTCAGTGTGAGTACCAACTCAGTGTGAGTACATCATCCGCGTTATTTTCGAACGGTACTTGTTTCCCATTTCGTAAATAAGCGAGTCATTTGATCGTGGATACTAAATGTAGTTTATTTTATAAAAATAAAATTTTTGCTGTTTTTTTGTTCAAAAAAATGTCTTTTTAAACAATCTGTATAAAATAAAGAAGAGCAATAAATGGACCAAAAAACTATCAACAACTTAGAGTACTTAAATTTTGTCTGTTCATATAGGGTTATACATTTCGTGGTTCGGAAAATACAGCCCTGTATTTTGACAACTGTCAAACTTAAATGTCATCCAAAGTGTGATTTGTTTAGTTTAATCGTGTGTGTTTAAGTGTTTAGTTAGATCGTTTAACCAGCGAACAACGCGTTAGAGTTGTTAAAAGTTTTAACAAAAATGATGATTCTGCCGTAGCCACATTTCGCGACTTGCGAGTAGAATATGGTAGCCATAATTGTCCTTCCGAGCGCACAATTTCCAACACAGTCAAGAAATGTGAAAATACTGGATGTGTTAGGAATGTGCTAAGGCATGTGCATCATCGTAACGATCGCTCGATAGAGAATATCGCTGCTGTTAGTGAAATTGTGGCTGAAGACCCAAATTTTTCGATTCCTCGGCGTTCACAGTCTGTGGGCTTATCTTACGGTACATTATGGCGTATTTTGTATTTGGACCTACATCTTTATCCTTACAAAGTTCGACTCACGCATGAATTGAAGCCCGCTGACCATGGAATGCGCCGAGCATACGCCGATTGGGAGCTTGAACATTCACCTGATTTCTCATTCTTTCGGCTCATTTCTATTTTGCTACGTAAATAAGCAAAATTGCCGTATATGGGGCTCTAAAAACCCATAAGGGATCGTGGAGAGTCCATTGCATCCGTAAAAGGTGACTGGTGCGCGTTATGGTCTGGTACCGTATATTGGCTCGTACTTCTTCGAAAACGAACAAGGAGTGACTGTTAACGTCAATTCTGAGCGCTGTAGCCGTACAATAACCGATTATTTTCAAGTCATGGCCGAGATACCAGGCGAAAGGTGGCGAAAAGTCGTCGAAAATTAACGCAAAAAGATTGAGTCGTGCAAGCTGTCACGTGGTGGACATTTAAATGATGTTGTATTCCACACTTAATGACAAAGTCTAAGCCATAAAATGAAAAAAATAATCATTCAAATCTCAATTCTTTGTGTGCTTTTTTAATTTTACTTTCCGAAGTACAAAATGGATAACCCTTTATTATAATATTTACGTTATATTCTGTATTAAAAGTTTTTATGATTTTTTAAACATACAAATAAATTCTACTGATAATGCGTCCATTAAAGTAATTTAGGACCGGATGTTGCTGTGATAAATATCTATATTAACTGAAGTGGTAAACTAAATAAACAAAAAGTCGACAATTCTGTACGATAAGGAAACCCTGATTACCATTGTTGTTGGGTTTATAGAAATGTTTTCTACATTGTTTATTAATATACAAAATCGTCATTATTATCTTTATAATATTAGATTGATGTATAAATATTCGCGGTTTATTTTTGCCCATTTTTTGTATATGGAAATTGACATTTTGTCTACTTTTTTCCATAAAAATATTCTTCTACCAGGTTTTTTAAGAGATGGCGCTGGAAACAGGGGTCGGTTCACAGTATAATCTCTTACGTCATTTTGTTGCTGCAGCAGTACCTTTCAAAACGCCATTGATCTTTAAACCACGGGTGTCGGAAGGAGCCCTCCCATGAAAGAAAATACACATATACGTTATATTTTATTATCTAATAGTATAATGTGCAGATGTAGACGCACCTCCCTGCAAGTAATCCTGCCGACGCCCATGGTTTAAACGATTTCGAGCTAGCATCAAATTTTTTAGAGAGGTTAAATGTTGTTCGCCGAATCATTTATGATCATCTGCATGCAATGGGAAAGATTTAGAAGACATGAAAATGGGTACCACATCAGCTGAACAACAGACAGATAGAAAAGCAAAAACGGTGTGCGGTATTTTGCTTTTATATTGATTTAGAAGGCATGAAAATGGGTACCACATCAGCTGAACGACAGACAGATAGAAAAGCAAAAACGGTGTGAGGTATTTTGCTTTTATATTGATTTAGAAGGCATGAAAATGGGTACCACATCAGCAGCCATTCTCAGTATTTTGCTTTCTCGGCATGAAAGAAGTTAAGAAGAAAGTTATCGGTTCGTAACTTGAGACGAAAAATGGATAGAGTTCGAGAGTTCAAAACTCAGAAAATTATGAATTATGGGTTGACTCAGGCCAACCATCAACATCGACAGCAAGACCGAATTGCTTTGGAAAAAAGACAATGTTGTGCATTTGGTGCGATCAGAAGAATGTCGTGTACCATGAACTTTTGAAATCAGGTGAAACAGTTAATAATGTTCGCTACCTTCAACAAATGATTAATTTGAACCATGTATTGATCCATACGGTTTTTCTGAGAAGGCATAAACAAATTGTCAGAGAGATGAGGAAAATGTCCATCTGGCGATGGCGCAGACTTTAAATAAACCATTTTTTACTTTTCTTCAACAATTAGTGAAACATAATATTAGGAATGGTCCGCTTCAGATCAGGTGATACCAGCTTGGAAGCTAAATCAGAAAGAGGTCGACGATCGGATTTCGACAATCAGGTACTTTTGGCGGCCGATGAAATAAAAAAAATATATTTATTTTTTCCGGCTGAGCTCAGCAATGACGAATTCCGTACAAAAATGGCAGAAAAATCAATTTTGACAGATCAACTGGCTTCATGAAGTAATCAGGGTCAAAAGACCGCTTAAAAAGAACGAAATTGTTTTCAGTTATGTTGAGGACCGCGTAGTTGAACCTATTGCCAATAAGGGATGGAATTTGCTACCCCATCCTCCTTACTTTTCTATAGAAATTTCTACGGACTACCAGTCAACCTTTTGCTGAAAAACTGGCAGGTGGGTGAGTTGGTATCCGATTGTTTTCAAGAACCAACGTTTTTTTGCCCATGGAATCGACAGGCAAATGGGAAGGAGTTATTGAAGTAGAGGATGAATGTGTTCTAGTATAATCATTTAAACATATTTCTGTTATATTTTTACGTTTCGTTTTTAATCACAAATATTGTTTAAAAAATCATGGATAATTATGCATCTACCCAAAAGAATAACAAGCAAGATAATATCTGGTTTCAATTCGTTAAACGAGGAGGGACTAAAAAGTCTATGCATTGAATATAAATATAAAACGTTGCTGTTTGGAATTAAGTTTATTAAATGCAATCGGTATATTCGGGCCACAGCTAATCCGAAATCTCTCTATGCCTTGATAACATTTAAGATTGTTACGTTCTTCAAAATTTCGGTATTTTTTAGGTGTAGAAGAAGGTCTGATGGTACTAAATCTGCGGAATAAGTTGGGTATGGCATTAAATTAAGCAGCATTATCCGAGCATTATCAGGTCAAACAAATGTGTTCTTCTTGGCTCAACCTAGATAGTTTAACTTTTTGTTTGTTAAAATTCGTTTGTGTTAATTTGGCCTTTTAGAAAGTAGCAATCAGAAAAATTGCTTTTGAATCCCATTTTGTGTATTTACAAGTACATTTTTAACAGTTGTATAACCGCATGTGGACTCAGGAACACACCACAGGTTTATCTTCGTTTTCTTCTTACTGTGGTGCTACAGCCCATAACCGGATCGATTTCCAAAAGCCCCTTGCCAGTTTTTGATGTGCAGTAGTTCTTCAGTTTTTGTTCTTAATTCTTACAATATCCCGCCACCGTGTCTTTTGTCTACCTCTTTTTTTGTTACCTCCTATTTGCCGCTTAATAATTCTCCTTGGTGTTCGGGTTTCTGGCATTCTCGCCACGAGTCCCGCCCATATGACTCACTGAACCCCTTACATAGTCTACAATATCCAGATCTTTGAATAATTGCTCGAGTTCGAAGTTATTCCTGATCTTACAATTTGCGTAATCATTCACAGCACCAAAAATTCTTCTGACTCCACTTCACAAATACTGCACTTACTTAGTAAATTATTATAATTCATAACTTCAATGTTGTCATCGCCAATTACTCAGTTGTGAACTCTTTTTCGATTACTTCTCATTTCCATCGCCTTTGCTTTGCTTATATTTATTTCTAGACCGGCTCTCTTAGCTTTCACCTTTATTTCCTCATAGGCCTTTCTTAATGATATTTTCGATAGCGTTAATATGCTTAGGTCATCTGCAAATCCTACTACGAGGGTTGCTATTTATTGATCCGGTATAATTAATAAAGATACAATTTTGCATAGATTTGAACCAATTTTCATAGTAATTTTTCCATTTCGATCGAGATATCTCCAAAACATGCATTTTGAACGCATCAAATCATTGAAAATCGTTAATCACGTTGTATATTCTTCACGGATGAGAACAAAAAGAAATTATTGGGTGCCAAATTAGGACTGTACTGTGGATGACCCATCAATTTGATGTTTTGATCGGTCAGATATTGAGTTGTTTGGTCCGTTGTGTGAGAGCTCGTGTTGTCACTGTGAAAAATGATCCAACGTCGCTGGTTGGTTTTTCTTATTTCTTCAAATACTTCTGGCAAACAAATGGTTATGTACCATTCAAAATTGACCGTTTTACGATTCTTTGGTGGCTCTGTAGCCACATGCCCATTTATTTCAAAAAAACAAGCGAACATTTGCTTCGAACTACTTTTGTCGAGTGTGACTCATTTTGAAATACCCATATAGTCGACTGCTTACTTTGGGGCTCATAAGCATAGACCTAAGATTGGTCACCTGTGTAGATGTTATACACTGCTTTTGCATCACGACTGTCTTTTTGAGAATTTCTTTGCACCAATCGACATGACCCTTTTTTGAGTCATTGTCAAATTATGCGGAATCTAACGTGCACAAATCTTTTTCACGGCTAAATGTTCAGGTAAAATCTTGTGTATGCTTTTCATACTAATGTCCAAGGATACCTCAATCTCACGGTATGTCACATGATGATCTTGCTTTATCAGTTAGTGCATTGTATTGATGTTTTCGGGAACAATAACTGATTTTGGACGACCTTCTTTAATTCATCCGTGAGCGAACGACGGCCACGATTGAATTTACTGAACCAGTGATATACAGTATTTTTAGATGGTGCTTCATCGACAAAAGTCGAAGTGAATTAATATATGCACTGTTGTTGAGATAATCCACATCGAAAGTCGTAGCAAATCATCGCATGAAAATTCTGAGATGAAATTTTCAAGTCACTAAACAACACAAATAGCGTCCGTATGACAAAACGTTTTGAGTATGTATACAGTCAACAAGGTCAAACTTACGATGTATTTGTCAGATGGCGCCTAGCAACGCCATGGTTGTCAATTCCGGATACATAAATAGCAATCCTTGTATCTGCTTTTCTTTAATTATCACAGTTTCATTTACGTCTAGGTACATTTCACTTTTTTATTGATATTATCTTTTTCTTTTACTGGTTTACGTAATCATAACTTTATTACAACTCTTACCAAATAAAACTCGATACTAAATGACCAATGTGTGTAAAATTGATTTATTATTTTGGAGTCAAAAAATTAAAATGTACCAATTGCCTTCAAAAGCAATTTAAAAATAAAAAGAACAACTTTCAATAAAACTAATAAGCAGAAGTTTCTCCATGGGTCAGTATGCATGCCTGTAGACGATTTGGTATGCTGTCGATTAAATGATCAATTTGGGCTTGTGAAATTCTCGCCCATTCTTTACAATCAGTATATTTTAGTTCTCGCAGTGTAAGAGGAGGATTGTTTCGTTTCTTGATGGGTGTTTTCAGAATGTCTCAAGCATGTTTAATGACATTCATGTCAGAGGAATTTACAGGCCACCCTAACTCCTCTCTTCAAAAAAAAAAATACTGCTGCTGTTCGATGAGGAGGCGCGTTGTAATCCATGAAAACAAATCCGTCGCCCACTGCGCCTCGGAACAGATGCACAACAGGATTTAAAACTCTCTCGATGTACATAACACTCTTCTCTCCAGGACCAGTAGAGGTGTCCGTTTACCCCTCATAATAACTTCCCAAAACATTACGCTCCCACCTTCAAATGGGATACGTGGTTGAGCTGTTTCTGGTCTGGCTTGTCGACCGGGAGCTCTCCAAACTAATGTTCTTCGTGAATCAAACACCTGTGTTATCAGCAAAACAATGTGTTTATTATTTTCATTTAAAAACGATCTAAAATAAATATCCATCATAATTTTTAGCGTATCGCAGACGTAGATATCCTGTTTGTAAATTTTTCGAAACTTTTGGACATATGTGTATGTTTCGCTGATGATTTTTAAAAATCTACTAGAACAATATTGCTTAATTAATTTTACCATTTAAATCAGTCGAAACTTAATTCAAAGAAAGTTGTCAGTGTGGTCTTAGATAATAGAATGACTGTCCATGCTACTCGGCATAAAAAAATATTGTTTGTGCTCAGTCAGAATTCAGATTTTTTTCTCCAACTTTTTCATTAACCTACGTATAATTTTAAATGTGCTGACAAATAACGCACGTACCCCTGGATGCATTAATACCTTTGTAACATATATCCAAGGATTTTTGTAACAATATCTTTTAGCAAAAACGTTACATTTTCTTGATAATTTATGACTTCCATACTGCTCTATGGACCATGGACAGCCTTGGCCTTCATTTCAACTGCCTTCCATCGTTCCAGATGTTCGTCCTGTTTCGTGTATCACTTTTTTTAAGATCGCCATTTCAGTCTAGCCTTTCTCTTGAGTGATTGCCATACGAGGTTCGTATAAAGAATTTCTTCGCAGCACGTTCATTGGGCATTCTCCAGATATGTCCAATTCATTTTATCCGTTTATATAACCTATTATGTCCTGTTCAATTAGTGATCTCAATTCATGGTTCTACTTTATGCTCCAACCTTGGATTTCATGGTCAAATATTTTTAGTCCATATTTTTACGTTCAAACCTACTTAGAGATTCTTTTTGCTGTTTTATAAGAGTCCACGATTCACATCCATAGGTCAGCACTGGTCTTATAA
The DNA here is from genome assembly GCA_031761425.1 of Cosmopolites sordidus. Lineage (NCBI taxonomy): Eukaryota > Metazoa > Arthropoda > Insecta > Coleoptera > Curculionidae > Cosmopolites > Cosmopolites sordidus. The sequence goes on along the minus strand of JARFXV010001875.1, from coordinate 62,786 downwards.
GGTCTTAGATATGAACTTTTTTTTATTTTCTGGATAGTGCTTTAGATAACATTACTCTTTTAAGACTATATAGGGCCTAGGACTAGTTTTTAGTGCATCCGAACTTTAAATTAAAATAAAACATCGAAATTAGTAGTCTTGAAACTTTATTTTATGTAATTGATTGATTTATCCGTCACTTTGTGATAATTTATTTTTAAATTGAATAGAAGATTTTTTACTTTGTTATCTATTACTTTTTTATATAAAAAATTAAAATTAACTTAATTAAAAACAAATAAAATATAATTAGTGATAGATAACAAACTAAAAAATAAGAAAAAAAATATGTTAAATAATATTCAGTAGCTTAATGTTTGAAAGCGATTTCGGACAAATGTCCGTCGCGGCTACTTCTGACACAGCACATTCTGTCAATCCAATTTCCGACCACTTTTTCAAGCAATTGGGATCTTATGTCCGCAATTGTCCAAGTTTTGTTGGCTTCCAAGGTGTCAACAGTTGCTGGTTTATAGACATAGACCAAAAATGTAACATAACCCCCAAGAAAATAATCTAAAGCCTTTAAATCACATGACCTTGATGGCCAATTATCAGATCCGTTCCTCGAAATAATTTTCTCATCGAATTGTTCCCTCAATAAATCGATTATTGCGTTGGCTGAAGCGTCATCCTGTTAGAACCACATCTCCTTTAGTTTTCCACGTAGTCGAATAACAAAGCCCAACTTCCTGCGAACGGTGACGAATTGGTAAATTTCACTGCCAGCAACAGCGACATTTTCTTTGAACGCACAGTTTTTGTCTTGTTTTTGTTTTGGTATCGAGCAGCGTGAAATGCTTTCGGAATTTGTCGGTAATTCAGCAAATATAGAGCTTGGTTGGGCGATTATGCGAATTCAGATTCCAAAAGAGCCTGATAAGAACAATCGCTGGAGCTCGAAAATCACCTACCTGTCGACATCTTTTTTCCTAAATTCAATATCTTACCATTACCATGGTTATACATGTACGAGATTATTAAATTTGTTAAGATTGAATTTTCAGAAATTTCCACAACATAGTTCCCTCCATGAATACAAAACTCGTTGTGGTAATAACTTCGCTCGGAGTAACTTCTAGTTCGGATTACCGCTTAGAGTATTTGAAAATAGTGTATACTATGCAGGGGTTAAATTCTATAATAACTTACCAGATAGGCTCAAGACTATTGTATAGATAACAAAACCTTTAGGCTAGTGTGGGACTTTTTTGCAAGTGCAGCCTTTTATAGCTTGGAAAATTACTTTACCAAGTATTGATAACGTTCTAGGTTGTGAACAATTGTTTTGTTTATTTATCTATTTTATTTATTTATTTATTTTTTTTCAATATCTGTATTACAATGATATGCATTATTTACTTGACCTAATCCATACATTATCTGTAATGTCTCTTGGTTTAAATAAACTTATTATTAATCACATCGACGTGGAGTCACTCTCTCAGCTTAAAAAACTGGAAACCATAAACCGATTCGTCTTGCGCGATCGGCTCGGATCCTGGGGATTAATTTCATTATAACCCAGTATTCCGTTACCATTACGGCAAACATTTTCCAACTATGTGGCAACAGTATAGCCCGTTGTCCCACTTGTATAACATTTCTGTTTAGTTCGCAATTTGTCAAACTTTTGGAGAACCTGTGGCTCACCAATCCCTCTGCGGAAATTATAAAAGGTTCGATGTTGACTTTTTCAAGTTGCCAGATGTTCTTCCGTTCATAAGAAAGATTCTCATACTTAGAAACTTTCCATCTCCGTTTTATGTATATTTTCAGACAGTGGTATGGCAATATCAATTATTGTTCCCCGCTTTTCTTTCTTATTTATTAAGACTATCTGGTCTATTGTAGTCGACAGCTCTGTCAATTATTATCGACCTATCTTAGTAGAGCAGTACATCGTCAGACTCCAGAACTGCTTGAGGACTATATTCATAATACGACTGCTGAAATGTTTCTTTATAAAAGACCAGTATTATTATTTCTATTATATTTATTCTTTTGTTGGGATTTAATATGTATGAGGGAGGAAATTTATCCTATCCTGCTACAAATTCAGGAACTTTCGAGTGATATTGCAAGTTTGTAGGATTATACTTTTTTGCGTAAGATGACTGAGTTTCATCGGCAGTCCCAAACGCTCGATGTTTCTTCTAAGGTTATTTGTTATTACCCCACATACTGAAATTTTTATGGGGATAAGTTCTACACTGGTTAAACTCCACACATGGACTTTTCCGGACTTTTTCCATGTCCTTTTTTGCCAGATTTTGCGTTAACGGACAACCCACATCAACTGCCAAAGGTTTTTTTATTATTTTTATCATCAATATAAGGTCTGGCCTATTATAGTCTATTGTTCTATCTGTAATTACTGGCCTATCCCAATAGAGCAGGCAATCACTGGATTTTTAAAATCGGTTCTGGGGAATATTGGTAGTATGGTGATGGATTGTGGATGAGGTTGTGTTTCAACTGATGTTAAACATTCCATAATGATTTACCAGACTATAATGAATAATGTTAACACTAGAGGTGAGGGACCTCACAGATCGTTTGGCGACCCCTATCGGAAGTTCGGACACATAGCGTTGGTTAACGTGGTGTCCAGATATTTGAAATCGTTTCCTGTGTCAAAGGTGTTATTGTTAATTTGCATGTTATTTTATTATCTTTGTTTTTTATTTTGTAGACACATGTATTTTGTTTTGGCGTTATTAATTTTAAGTACACTTATACAAAAGAAGGATGGAGGCCTTCGTTGCAAATATAGATTTTGGCGAGGATGTCTAGGAAATTTGTTAATATTGGGCAGCAGAATTTACACCACAGTCAGGCTGCGACGCTTGATTGTCTTAGATATGCAGCTGAAAGGAGAATAGATATTCTTATGCTACAAGAACCGTATACATGAGAGATAACGACTGCAGTATTCCTGGATTAGGGAAATTGGGTTTGATTGCAGATCAGAACACCAGATTCAAGGCGTGCATTATCATGGTCAATCCTTCGTTCCATGGGCTCAGGCTGTCTGGATTCACTAATGAATTTATGGCAACGGCTAACATCTCGTTGAACAGAAGTAAAGTGGTGCTGTGCAGTGGCTACTGGTCTCCGGCTAGGGACTTCCGATTACAGGTGCAACTGGTAACTTTCACGGACTTGACGTCGAAGTACAGGAATGGTCCTGTCATTTGGGCTATAGATGCTAACGCTCATCATCCCTTATGACATTCTCGTGAGGTTGATGAACGAGAGGAAACTCTCGCCGAGTTTTTATCGCTGGAGAGTTTGCAGGTTTACAACGTTGCTAGGACTTTGACTACTTTTTGTAGTCCTCTGGGGGAGAGTAATATAGATATTACTCTTGGAAACTGGAAAACAGTTGATAAGATCACTGATTGGAATGTGCTGGAGGACTCGCTGAGTGACCACCGTCTTATTACATTTAACTGGAATTTGAATCATGAGATTTCACATACCATCGTGAAGAGCTCTCTGAATATAATCAACGTGGAGAAAGCTCTAGACATGTGCATCCGGGGTTTGGCAGGTCTGGAGAGAATCCTGTGGGAACCTACGATGGCCAATATTGACAAAAGAGTTTACGAATTAGAAGTGCTACTTAGAGAAATTACGGAAGAGGCCGTACCCAAGAAGGAGATCTTTCCGGCGAAGCCAATCTGGTGGAGTGCTCGTCTGGATGAACTCAGGAGAGATTGTTTAAGGCAAAGAAGGGCATATCAAAGAGCTCAGTTAGAAACAGATAGGACAAGACTAAGAAATGTATATCTCGAGACGGCAAAGAAACTTAGGTCTGAGATCGGAAAGGCTAAGGCGGACTCTTGGAATGTTTTTGTTAGCGATCAGCTTCGTAATGACCCTTGGAGACTGACTTGACCTTTATAGACTGGCATCGGGTAAATTGAAGGGGACTAGGAACGTTGTGAGCAACATTGTTTCAGGCCCGAATGATGACGGGACCATGGATTTTGAGCAGACGGCTGAAGCTATTATTGAGAAGTTTATAACTGACGATGTTCTGGTGGAGGAAACACCGGAGCAGGCGCTGCACAGGATGACGGCTGCTGACTATGATATTCCGGATGCGGAAAGACCTTTAATAACCAAAGAAGAGGTGAAAGGCTACCTCTTTGCAATCAATATTAGAAAGGCCCCGGGTCCTGATGGCATTCCGGGGATTGTCCTGAGAACGGTTGCGGTCGCAATCTCTGAGTATGTTAGCCGCATTTTTAATGACTGTTTTCTCTTCTCGTATTTTTCGAGAAGATGAAAGGAAGGAGTTTTGGTTACAATCCCCATACAGGGAAAGAGTCCGGACACTCTGAGCGACTTGAGACCCATCACGCTGCTGCCCATTATAGGAAAGGCATTTAAGCATTTTATCCGTCAGCGGTTATTTTTACAGTCAAGAGAAGAGAATTTTCATCATCCGAATCAGTTTGGATTTGTCAAAGGTAAAGGAACAAGACAGGTTCTGAGAAAATTTACTAATCATATTAATCAGAGTCAGTTCAGGTACACGTCTGGCATATTCTTGGACATACGAGGTGCCTTCAATAACGTCTGGTGGCCTGCCGTTTTGCACGCTCTTAAGATCAAGAATCCACCTAAATACTTATTTTACATGATGAACTCCTATTTCGCAGACAGGGAAGTAAGGCTAGATGTCGGGCCAGATGTGGCTAGAAAGAGGCTCCAGAAGGGATGCCCGCAGGGGTCGAAGCTGGGTCCAGTTATATGGAACCTAGTGGTTGATACACTTTTGAGCAGTTTCGACAATTATTCAGAATTTGAGATCTTGGCATATGCTGATGATTTGGCAATTATTACCGGAGGAAATAGCCGACCTGCACTGGAGACCAAAATGAACGATGCATTGGAGTTGGTGCATCAGTGGGCCAATCTTGGGAAGTTAGAGATATCATCAGAGAAATCTTCATACCTGGTCTTCGGCAGGAAATTAACAAGAAATCCTACCATCAAGATTGGAGACAGCAGAATCAGTAGATCCTCTAGACGATGTACCTTGGAGTCTTAATTGATGATAAATTGTCGTTTGCTGCACATATAACATTTGTTTGTGACAAAAACACCATGCGGATTCTTTGCGAAAAATATTTTTTGGGGCCGTGATGCCAGTCCTGAGCTATGGTTCGGAGTTGTTTGTTGACAAGCTTCTGCAAGTGAGGAATCGGTCTAAGCTTCAGTCGGTGAGGGGGTCTCTCTCCCGAGCCATTATTGGAGTGTATGTCACCACTTCCGTCGGCGGCCTTGATTCTGGCTGGAATTCCGCCGATCGAAGACTTAATTTTTGAAGCCCTCGACCTTAGAGCGCATATGGCTGGATTGCCAACTGACAGATATGAAAGTTTGATACCTGGGGAGCCCAGACTACCCAGGAAAACAATTAAAGAGGCGCTAAGGGAGAGGACGCTGATGAAATGGCAGAACGAGTGGGACGAAAGCGACACGGGAAGGGTGACTTACCAATTTTTACCGAACATTAGGGACTGGCTGAAGGCCCATATGGAATTTAATAGGAGTGTAACTCAGGCACTGACTGGTGATGGGCAGTTTCGGACACACTTGAAGAGAATTGGCAAGGTTGAGAACGGACGCTGCCAGAATTGTGAGGAAGATGAGGACGACAGTTCGATCTACAGATTACTAAGTTGCAGAGGCTTTGAAGTCGAGAGAAACAATCTTAGAAGAGAAGCTAATCTAGAATGGTCGATTTCACCCGAGAGAATTTTAAAGCGGCTTTTAGAAACAAGAAGAACTGCTATGCTGGGGAGCTTTGTAGCGGCGGACTCGGGCGCATCCTAGACGTTTTAGAGTTCGTTTTCAGTTTGGGGTACAGGATGCTGGCTTATGTTCAGGTCATAGGTTAAGTGTTTTTCTTAAGTTTATATTAACTTTTAGCGTAGGTTATGAAGCAACTTAGAGTCTGGCATTATTGCGCAAAGTTTAAAAATTTGGCATATTACACAGTTTTATTAGCTTGATTAATAAGGGATATTATGGGAGGGTTTTTAGGTACCTCCCGGACATTGTCCAAACTTTGTGGGATCCACCTCTCATTTGCATTTTCATTGTAGAAATAATGGCAGAAACTAAGATTGGTCAATACTTGTATAATTTGTTCTTTTAATAAAGAAGTAAGGCCCTAGAATAAGAAGAAACGCTCTAATTTAATTTTTTTTCTATTTTACCTCGTTCAAAAGTTTTGCCTGTCTTGGTTCTGGTGAATACCTTTTTAGTTTCTTTCCTTTTTTTAATTAATTAAATAATTATTTAAAGACTAAGAGGGGCACCGTCTGTCCCCTTCAGGGCCAGGCGGTGGAAAGGGATATGGTGGGACCCCCGCTTCTTTTTCTTCTTATCATCATGATCCAGCCGTGGCACTACCACTATTTTTATTAAAGGTTTAATATTCATTATCTAAAATTATTTATAAACTATTCAATACATTTTGATATTATTAAAACATACTGAATGCATTTATTAACGCTTTAATATACTTATTAAAAAATACCATCCTTATTGACTGAATTAAAAAAAAACAAAAATAAAACTACGCCACTGCCTCAAGGAATAAGTACAAAGCAACTGGTTCGTACAGACACAATACGCCGCTCAGGGTTACCAATTAATTACGAAAACCGAAGCGAACGAGGCCAATACTCGTTCACGTGACTACAGAGGTCTCTGACGTATCGCCTAGCAACAAACGGTTGAATAACATTCGCAGTCGTACGGAGTTCTTTGATTAGGCCTACAGAACAAGCGAGGAGACGTCCTAAAAGGCTGCTCCTGCTTCTGAACCGTGCACGGCCCTGAAAAATAAGGTTCCGATAGTGTACTGCGCGTGGATTGGCTGATACGGTTAGGGGGAGATCAACTAGGTACGCCTTAGGCTCCGCCCACATTCATTGGCGATTGGTAGAGAAACGGCAGATGTTTTGAGTGAGTGCCGTTGTTCTGAGGATTTTTTGTTGACGAAATGGCAAGTTGGGTCGTGAAATGGAGTTGGGCAGGTGGTGGGTTACGAAAAGGACGTTTTGTTTAGATAGGTTATATTTGAATAATATTCTGATTACTTGCTAAATAAATAGTTTTATTTCTATTATTATAAACTATTTATTTGAAGTTTAAATTACAAAAAAAACATGCCCCTATTTAGATTAGTTTATTATATTTTTTAATTTAATAATTGTAAATATTCCCATTATTATTTTTTTACTATAAGGTATGTTTGCACTGTAATAAATTATTGTGATAGGCGTATTATTATTATTCATAATCTCACCTTAGAATATAATTGATGTTTTATGATGGTATTTTCTTTCTGGGGATTCTTTTATTAATGTCCAGCGATAATTAGCAAATAAACTAGTGCTGTATTTCCATTGATAACGCTTTTCCATTACAGAAATGTCCTGGTGTACATAAGCATTAAGAAGATCTTGAAAGAGATTCCGTCGTTTTAATCTGGATGCTAAACGTTCTGACTGTGATTTTGTGGTTTCGATTTCCTGAAGAAATTCTTTCTTCATTTTTTCTTTATTCAGAGCCCAAGCTTTAAATTGTTTTGGAACAAGAATTTCATCACTATGTTCGACAAGCCGAGAGGAGACGGTGGTAAATTACTATACTGTAGAATATATTTAGAATCTAGTCTAATACCTACTATATCAGTGAAGTAAAAATAATAACAAGCTTGTGAAAACCGTGTTTGGTGTTTAGTGGTAAATCTCTTCGAGTTTAGTGTTTTATATCAAAGATTCCAATAGTTACTGTTTTCAGAATTGTATTAATCCACTAGCAGACTATTTCAAATTAAAAAATATTGTATTTCATTTCCAATCATCACCATACTATATAGTCATCATTACTTAGAATATTAACTCATTTGGGTACTAAATATTAACTCATTTGGGAGTAAAGGAATAACAAGACTAATATGTAAACGAAGTGGTAATGAATATGTAAACGAAGTGGTAATGAATATGTAAAATAATAAGTAAATAAAAGAAAATAATTTGTTTAAAAGGACAATAATTATTTTAGGACAACAGATAAAAAGATTCGAAAACAAGCAACGATTTTATTCTTATTCTTGCAGCAATGATTATACCTATCTGTATTTTTTACTATTTGTTTACACCCATAATCAAACATTTGTGAATAATTTCACGAAACAATTGATCAAAGGATCGTCCATGACCTTAGGAAAATTAACTTCCTCAAAATTATTTTGTGGAAATATTTAAACGATATATATAGATATTTTAATATTATATCATATTTCGATTTTTAATTAGAATTATTATGGAATAATGGATTCTAATTCTATTTTCATTCAGCTATTAACAGTAATTATACATTTAATAATGCTATGGTAAAATCCGCATACTAGACACCACACCTCTAACTTTTACTTTTAAACAAGCCTTTGGCTTAGTTATTAATATCATTTGCGTAAATATGGTAATATTTATAAATAATATCAAAACAGTTCGTGTGATCTACAGTATTTAATATATTATTATTGTTATTATGATGGTATGTGCATAATATAGTTTTATAAAAAGTTACGAGGGTTGCTATGTATGTATTTTTGAAAATAGTTTTATTGTTTTTCAAAATTTTCTGCGCGTTGATCGTTACACTTCTACATATTTTTGAACCAATTTTCATAGCACTTTTTCTGTTCCAATTGAGGTATCTCTAAAACATGCATTTTGAACGCATCAACCGCTTCTTCTAGCTTCGAAAATCGTTGAGCATGTAGTTTATAAACGGGAACAAAAAGAAATCATTCGGTGCGAAATCAGGACTTTACGGCGGATGACCCATCAATTCTATGTTTTTGTCGGTCAAATATTGCGTTGTTCGGTCCGATGTATGAGAGCTCGCGTTGTCATGGTGAAGAATGATCCTGCATCGCTGGTTGTTTTTTTTATTTCTTCAAACCATTCAGATCATTCTAGTGGCACTGTAGCTACATATTCATTTATCTCAAAAAAACAGGCAACCGTTTACTTCGAAGTGTTTCTTGCGCGACCAACTTTTGTTGGGAGTGGCTCATTTTGAAAGACCAATACAGTCGACTGCTGTTTACTTTCGGGCTCATATGCATAGATCCAAGATTCGTCATCTGTGTAGATGTTATACACGGCTTTTGATGCGCTATGATTGTATTTTTTGAGAATTTCTTTGCACCAATCGACACGAGCCTTTTTTTGAGCCATTATCAAATTATGCGGAATTCAACACGCACAAATCTTTTTCAAGGCTAAATGTTCGTATGTAAAATCTCGTGTATGCTTGGTCATACTAATGCATAGGGATATCTTAATTTCATGGTATCTTGGACGATCTTGTTTCATCAGTTCGCTGATGAAATTTTTTTCATCGTTTAAATTCATTCATGAGCGAACGACATTCACGATTGAATTCACTAAACCAGCGATATATAGTCATTTTAGATGGTGTTTTATCGCTAAAAGTCGAAATGAGTTGATCGATGCTCAGTTATTGAGATTGAGCACAGATTGAGAAATTATCGCACGAAAATTTTTACGAGTTAATTCCATATTTTGACTGAGATGACATTTTTAAAGCACTAAACAAAACTATACAGTCAACAATGTCAAACTTTACGATGTATATGTCAGATAGTCTCTAGCAACACCGTTGTTACCATTTACGATTACATAGGGGCGGGGGCAGGGGGTAAAGTGGACCGCCCCCACTGGGAGCTTAAATATCGCAGAAGATATATATATATATATATATATATATATATATATATATATATATATATATATATATATATATATATATATATATATATATATATATATATTTATATATATATATATATATATATATATATATATATATATATATATATATATATATATATATATATATATATATATATATATATATATAAACCAAATAGTCCCGTGACATATTTGGTTCGTCAATATTTAATAGATAATCAATGGCCGATTAACAACATAACAACATTAAGGTCAAACAGATATTTCATCATTTATATTTAGTGCTACTTTTCGATTAAGGAGTGTCACATTAGTAACGCATTGTTTAATTCTGAAATGATTTTATTTTAAAAATATACAAATTGTCATCAGCCTTTAAATCAAAATGTCTGCTAGATAATGAATGTCCGTGGGTCTGTTTTGACGTTAGCAGTGGTGTAACTACAGGGTGGCAGGGCTGGGAAAATGCCACGGGTCCCCGACCTGACGAGGGCCCCGGTCCGAGAGGCCGCGAGCTCAGAAGTAACCTAACATTTTTAACACAATTTAGTAAAACTTATAAATACATTTATATAAGTACTTAAATATCAATAATATATTTAATAAGTACTTTAATCAAGTCGTTCTAAATTACACCAGCTGGTCTATATGTCCCTATACTTATAAATTAGAGGTTATTTACTCTATTCTGATAATAAGAAAAAGAAATATATATATATATATATATATATATATATATATATATATATATATATATATATATATATATATATATATATATATATATCTTTCTCTTATTATCAGAATAGAGTTAATAACCTCTAATTTATAGGTATCAATTTATAAGAAATTGATTTATAAGAAAATCAGTTAAAGTTAGACACAACTAAAGACCATATACAAGTTCAAATAAATTTTAAAAAATTAAGGTTTAAACGCATTCATAAGGAAAGGATGTCGATCAATTTTACAACGCATCCATTGGTTGTTTCATTTTTTGTCGCGGTACTATGATTGCGCGGGCGATTTAGTGATGATCGAGGAATTTCCACATTTTGTTAACCAAGAAAGTACTTTTTTCGTGGCGCTGACGCGCTAGCGACGAATGTTAGGGGAATCCCGGAATTCTATTTTTTAAGTACGGAGGGCTCTACTACGCATTCTTCGTTTGATTGTTATGGCAGTTGGTCATTTGTATCTTTGATTTTTCGTAGTTTTTGTTTTATAGAATCTGCAAATAGAGGCAAAGTAAAGTTAATTGTAAAAGTTAGATATCAACATGTCTAGTTCTAGAAAATATCTAAGTGGGAGCAAAAAACGAAAGAGAAAGAGGAGTCTGAAAAAAAAGTTACCTAAAATTATTCAGTACTTTAAGGATGATAACTTTACTGATGAAAAAGTGAGTGAACAGTGCTCCGAAAGTGAAGAATTGGATGTAACAAAAAGTAACAGTATAGCAGATGCAGCATTCGACACCAGTGTATAGCCAGATCCAGAACAACCACAACAAGGTTCAAGCAAAAATGAAAGTGTATCATATTTTAGTCTGAACAATATTGCATCTTCACCATATATTACTGATAAGGGTAATTTTAAAGAACTAAATGATCAAGTAAAACGGTTCGTGATCGAAAACGGACATTGTAAACCTTAAGGTTTAAGGTTTCTTAAAAGACAGTGACAATAGATCTTTCCTAGAAAAACGTTCCTATATTGTTTCCAAGTTTGGCGTGAATAATGAAATAAATGCCGCACCATTTTACTCTATTATATTTGATACGACTCAAGATATTTCAAAAACAGATCAAATGTGTAAACTTTATCGTTGCTGTATGATCGAGAAAGACGAAAATGGAATCCCAAAGGCGCTCGCCATTAAAGAGTCATTTTCAGGATTTCATTAAGCTAAGGACCAAACTGCCTTAGCAGTGTCCAACCAAATTATTAAATCCATAAATGACAATAATATACCTCTAAATAAGTGTCGAGGACAAGGATATGATGGTGCTAACATAATCAATGGCACTTATGGTGGAGTTCAAAAACTCCACAAAACAAAAACAAAAAAAGAGCCAAATGCGGTATATGTTCAGTGTGCTGCTCATAACTTAAATCTGGTACTTAATGATGCAGTAAGAGAGGTTATTGATATGCAACATTTTTTTGAAACAGTTCAACAGATTTATCATTTTTTTGGGCATACCATCAAAAGATGAAATATTCATTGATAAGATATCTATAAAGTTTTATATCTGATAAAGAAAAGGAATCTTCAACTTCGATAACGTTAAAAACATTGAACCCTACTAGATGGACAGGACGTTATGATGCTATTTTTGCTTTAAAAGTTCGGTTTGTTGAGGCCCAAAAAAAGCTAACGAAAACAAGTCTGTTAAATTGCAACTCAGATGAGAGAAATGAAGCTATTTCACTCAAGAAGAAGATCGAGAACTACAATTTTATTATGTTGTTGGTTTTCCATTGCAAAATTCTACAAACTATCGATGCAGCCTCTAAAGCACTGCAGTTTAAAGCCACCGATCTTTCAAATACCTTAAAATGTTTGAAAATTTGTCTGGAAGAACTGGAAAGGTATAGACATGAATTTGAAAATTTAAAAAAGGAAGCAAATAGTGTAGCACAAAAATAGTCCATCAACCCTGAATTTTCTAAAATTTCTAAAACTCGTCAGAGGAAGGTAAAACGCCATTTTGACGAACTTTGCGAAGATGTTCAAAGTGAACATATTTTATCGAGTATTGGATATCATTATTAATCAATTGAAATCGCGTTTCCTTCTAATGAATGAAATTGTTTCCAATTTCAGTGTTTTGCAACCTGCCACTTTGCAAAATTTAAATGACACTGAACTATTAAAAAAAGCTCTAGAATTTGTTGATATATATATATATATATATATATATATATATATATATATATATATATATATATATATATATATATATATATATATATATATATATATATATAAAAGACATATCTGAATCATTTTTCCAGGGAAATTTTTAGTTTTCGATCCACCTTCAGAGACGAAATAGAAAAGTCTTCGTGTATTAAAGAACTTGCTGATTTATTAATAATAAAGAATCATTTTACGTCGTGCAACTTTCCTGAAGTATATACTGCATTAATGTTGTTTGTTAATTCCTGTGACTACAGCTAGTGCTGAAAGATCATTTTCGAAACTAAAATTAATAAAAACCCATTTAAGAAACTCTATGGGACAAGACCGGCTACTTAATTTTGTCTATTGAAGATTCTAGGGCGGAACAGAAAGCTCGGAGAAAATAATTTTATTAATAAATATCTTGTTAATATTAAATTGTTATTTCATTAAAATGATGTAATACCTATGCTTTTGAAAATAATATGTATTAGATATTTGCACACAATATTAGTAACACTGTTGGGTAACTACTTAAGTGATTTATTAAAATTAAATTACGACGTGACGATTTTTACTGGGATGGTTCCATCCAATCAATTTACCACAGGCCTCAGATGGTATAGTTGCGCCACTGGACGTTAGTCTTCTAACATTTTGGATGACGCTGACATCAGCTTAAACACTGGTGTGCAAATATTAACTCCTAAATTATCCACCACTCCAAACCATCCAAGATTGCATTCATTCTCAAGAAGTACCAAATCATTATATGCACAAAAATTTTAAAATATTTTCTACTTGGTGTTAAGCGGCGGAGTCTGTCGGTAATATCACACCGAACTTCGTCTCTTCTTTCTCTTCGAACTCTTTCTTCTCTTTCTTTTCTCTCGTGAAAAAGTTGTACTTATTAATTAAAAGATATCAAAAACATAGATAAACATCAGGTAGAACAAAAAAAAAGTTTGTCTGTCAAACCTAAGTTCTCAGTATGACTCAGGTAAGTTTAAATAAAAATTTCATCATCTTCCAGGGAGTATTTGTAAATATTTAACCCAGCTCAGAAAAAACATCTTGTGCAAGAAATTCTGTAATATTTAACACAATCATTTTTCTAATGTATTAATTTAATTATTGATTGTTATCCGTTACTTTGTGATAGTTCATTTTTTAAAAAAGGAATAAAACAATTTTTTACTTTGTTATCTATCACTTTTATTTTTAAACAAAATTTGTGTGAGTATAGTTTCGTAAAACCGCTTTACATTCTCAAACACTACTTTAAAACTAAAAGTTTAAAACTAAAAGTTTATAACAAAAATTTTAAAGTAGTGTTTGAGAATTCGTAAAGTCGTTTTACGAAACTATAGTCACACAAATTTTGTTTACAAATAAAAGTGATAGATAACAAAATAAAAAATCATGATCATGAACTATTATAATTATTGTCTTCTAAAAAAAAACATTCAACTGTTCTGTAAATCACAGCACTACTTCCAATGACGTTGTGTGTTTGTGTGTGTGGAAAAGAGACAGTAATCATGGTATTAAATCAGGAAAATATGGTGCATAATTGCCAAATATAAAAACTGATTTTAATATATTTTAACTGGGCCAAACGACAAGAAGTATTCGGAAAGTTTTTCTCGCCTTGTTATTCCTTAAGCTCCCCAACAATCAATTTCGCATCCATCTACACGTAATCCTTTTCAACGAATATCAGAAGATATTAGCATTATTTTACATCATCCTCTTCCAATCCATCGCATTCTTTCGTTGCCTCATTGACACCTAAAGCCAATTCAAATTGATTTTTCGTTATTATAATTTGGCACAACTTGTTCTCTGTATAAATTCAATATGAGAATTTACTACAAATTCATGCCTCGTGCTAAAAGAATTTTAACTAAAGGATCGAAATCGAACTTGGGCGTTGGTTGTGGCTTTGTCTATGGTAGATTCTTTTTTGGTTTCAAAATTAACGGATTCAATAGTATGAAGACTAATGAATTAACAGCTACAGAAAGATTTTCTGTGTTTTTTTTTGTGGTGTTATAGCCCCGTGAGTGAGCTTTGATTTTCTGCAGCCTTCGCCTCCATCCGGAGTAATTTCCAACCGCTCCTGGTACGTTTTTGATGTGCAGTAGTTTTTCAACACGTCTTCTTACATTGTACTGCCACTGTGTTTTGGGTTTTCTTTTCTTTTTGTTACCCCTATCCATTCCTCTATGATTTTTCTTGTTATTTGGTATTTTCGCCACCTGTTCCATCCATCTAAGTCGTGGAACTATTACATAGTCTACACTATACAGATCTTTGTATCTACACTTATAGAGCATCTCTTCTTTTTGACATCTCTCTGACAATCCCTCCATGCTGCAGAGATTAAGTAGTTTTGTTACCCTTCATAATATTATTTCTTTTTATTTTAATATCATAATATTGTTCAGTGGCGGCTCATGGGTTTTTAAAGTGGGAGGGCGTAGAAGAAAATAGTGCTGCTGAAGATTTTTTTTTGCTTTCCCCATTCTC
Organism: Cosmopolites sordidus; assembly: GCA_031761425.1. Classification (NCBI taxonomy): domain Eukaryota; kingdom Metazoa; phylum Arthropoda; class Insecta; order Coleoptera; family Curculionidae; genus Cosmopolites; species Cosmopolites sordidus. Next base: position 47,492 of record JARFXV010001875.1, on the reverse strand, counting down.
CTTTTTACTTTTCGTGCTATTGAAACCCTATAGAGGAGGTGAACCAGGAAAATGAGTTAAAGGAAAGAAACTGAACGGAAATAAAATACGGTGTTTTGCTTTGAAAAATTGTTTACTGTGATTAATATAAGCGGCGCCCCAACGCCCTCCGTCACGATCCGCCACTTCTTCTCTATTGATGAGTGTTGTCCAAAAGCTGAAATACCTCAAAGTTCACATGGGTACGGAGTTTTTCCTTGTGTTTCACTGTAAATCTCCTAGCCTCTTCCTTAACTATTAAGATTTTCAAGTTTCTATGTAAATAGTCATTCGGTTGAACCAAGGGGCATCTATGATATTTCTGAGGACTTTATTTTGAAATATTTAAATTTTTTCGATATGACTTTTAGTTGCACAACCTTTTAGTTACACAACAACCATTTGTTTATACAGGACTAATTTATTGTGTACTGATAACTGGGATTTTCTTCCAAGAAGCCAATACATGTTTTATAATTGATGCCAAGTTCTTTTCTTTTCTTTTTAACATGCTTTACCCATCGAAGCTCCACATCCAAGTTCATTTCAAGATACGTTGCTGTTTTTTGTTTTCGAATACTACTATGATTGTTATTGGTTCATATGTATTCCGTATAGGTTATGTTCTTCATAATATGATTTTTAATATCTCATGTGATGTTTTCTAGTTTTTATAACTTCAATTTTGTCATTGCCGATTATACATTTCAGTTGTCTTCTTTTATTAGTTAACGTCACCTTTGTTTTACCGATATTTATTTCTAGACCGGGTCTTTTGGTTTTTACTTATATTTCATTATATGACTCTGTGAATGATGTTTTCCATCGTGTTAGATTCTGAAAGTTCTTTGATATAGATGAAAGAATTTCTTTCTATTAGTTGGATCATATTTCTTGTCTCCAAAAATGTTCTTTTAGTGATCCATAATCGTCACTTTTCTCATACACTTGTTTTTATTAAAGAACTAAGTAAGAGCGTTATTTTCCAGGGTTTTAAGCTACGATTTGTTTGGTGCCCAGTTCACAAAGACAATAAAAGTAACGATGAAGCAGATCATTTCTCTAATCAATAAGAACAGTGTGGTCAAACTTACATGCTTGTCTTTTGCCTCAGAGATAAATGCTGTATGGAGAACGTATATTTAATGATATCAATGCAGATATATTGGAATAATCCTAAAAGGCCCAATAATTTAAAATCCATAAAACCTTCGGCCATTTTACCTCACTAGAGTATTTGCCCGATAGAAAGATGACTGTTAAATGGATGATACTCATGGTTGGCTATTGCAGATTTTCCATTAAACTTCTTAAACGAGAAAATCTTCGTCAATAAGTATTTTGTGATGATGTTCTAATGGCTGGACACATTTTTACTGAATTTTGTTTCAGATATCATTTGAATGTCAGATTAATCTTTAACTTGATTATCGCGAATTTTTCAGATATGTTTAGATCTAATAGTTTTATGTTCTTAAAATAAATTAACTAAATAAAAGTCGAATGTATATTCAGAGATCTTGCTATTCAATATATGTTCATTCTACCGGCGATAAAGCTGGGGCGTCCAGTGTCGTTATCAGAAACCTTTCTGAAAATTGCACTGTTTGAAAATTGCAGATAAGGTCTAATGATGGGCTGCAATATGTCGGTTACATAACAGGCTGAATTTAAACTTTTTATCATGGTTATAGTCAGTTTCAATATATTTCGTTGCCCTTCGGCAAAATGTTAATTGCCCCAATAAATCTCCATAAAAATATTCCTAGTTTCTTAAAAGGCGCCAGAGCTGGAGTAGTTTAACTTCTGAATAATTTTGGGAAAAATAAAATATTGTTAAATTATGATTAAATTATTATTATGTATGACTAAAATATTATTTACTGGTTTGTGTATTTTGAATTTATTAGTACAATAAAAATAAATAAATAAATTTATGTATTAGTACAATAAAAATTATAACTTAAATTTAATTATACATTTAATTCGGTTTCGCTCTCGCTGTCAGATTGATCTACATTAATAATAAGTGGTTCTATAGAATTTGTAAATGGTACATATGAATCTTCTATTTTAATAGTATCGTTAATCGAATTTATTCAACTTTCTTTGGGAATTCTATCTACAACCTTCCTAATTAATGTTGCAGCACTTGCACTTATAGTCGGAGTAATGTTTTCTACTCTAATATTGGATTTTACCTGATGCCACTTATGCTCAATTGGATTAAACATACAGTAATACGGGGGAATGCATTAAACCGTATGTCCCATTTCAGCAGCAATGGTATCAAAATCCATTTGAGATAATATTCTCCGGAGGCTAGTTCTGCTGCAAAGTATGTTGGTTTCATCTTTCCTTAGTCGCTGTTGCCATAAATGTAATGTAGGTACAGTTTGCTCTTCATACATAGCATAAATTTTGTTCCGAATTAAGTCTTTGCTTTCGTCAACATATTTGCTTTTATCAACAACATATTACTCCGGATTTTTTGGCTTTAATTGGCTTCGTCAAAATATCTTTAAATGTAGACAATGGAGTTTTCGTTAATGAAGACGTTTCTGCTGCCGCTGCATTTACATTAAGCCCCCTATTCAATAAAGAAACATACACATTTTTTTTAATTTGCTTAGCATCGGGCGATGTTTTCTTTTAAAATTAGCACTACTGGAGGCACAATGATCATTATCTTCGCAAGATACATTTTTAGCACATTGCCACATTTTTAGCACGTTTGGAATAATAAAAAATACGATCGAAATTATAGAACTGCCCTGTTTAAGAAAAGATTACGAATTAAACTAAAATATTTTGAAACTACTAAACCAGGTATAAAATTAATTTTATCTTTTTACATGTTTATTAGGCCCGGCCCTGTTTATCTTTTTTGCAACTTTTTGGGTTTCGTTACGGCAGTGGTTGTTAAGAGTTTATTGCCGCCAATCAGTTAACAATATAGCTTGAAATACACTATGCTATGGACAATCTAGTTGGAGTCATAGCTGCATGTCGTTTTAACGCGGAAGTTAAATTTCATTTTAAGTGATTGTGCAAATCACTTAAAACGTTCTTATAGCTCATTTTCTCACCACTACATATATTATAAATAATTTTCAAAGATGTAATATATCTATCTTTATATAGCCTATCAAATATACATTTTTCACATAACTTTAAACCAACAAAATTTATTATAATGTAACTTTAAGTATTTATACGTAAACAGACATTAAGGGACAGATAAATTTATCTCTTTGTCGACATAAAGGCAATTAGCATCGCTATTTTAACGATATTTTAGACTCTTGGACTCATTTTTCCTCACACCACTTTACCTTATCGGTATTTTTATGTATAAATATCCAAAGAGAGACGCATCATTTTAAAATTTTATTTTCTCGGAGTATGTTCTAATTTAAAAATTGGCTTGTTTTAATTTTAGTTCTTTTAGACGTTAAGGTAGTGTATAGTATGATACAATAATAACATATAAACTGGGATTCGGCAAGCTAGTTTTGTTTCAGTAATTTGAAATCGAAGAATGGTTTTTTTCTTTTGCAGGAGGATGGTTTGGTAACAGTCATGTTTACTATAATATTGAGCAAAATTATCAGCGAAACAGACATAGACGTAAATGGAACGATGATAAATAGAGAGAAACAGATGAAGAGAACCAGATAAACAGAAACTTGTGAAGAATTAAAGGTGTAAGCCAAAAAAGTCGGTCTAGAAATAAATATACACAAAACAAACGTGATGTACAACAGAACTAATCCAAGAAGAGAACATCATTGGATAATCGGGGAAGACAATATTGAAGTTATAAAGGAATTTACTTATTTGGGAAACAAACTTGACGAAAATATCAGTATCACCGGATATAATAGAAATCGTATTATGAAGGGTTGCGTCAATATAATGCATTTTGTGAGATCAGTATTGGTGGCAATAAAATAACTAACTTAAGATATGCCATTGACACTACACTTGCGAGTAGCTGACCGAGGAGCTGACCTTAATTATCAAAAAAATATAGGATGACAACCATCTTTACGGACTGGAAATATACGAGAAGAAAACGATGATTAAAATAATGATTAACGACCGTCAAAACAACATGCTCAATATTAATCAAATAGGGTAATTTAAGGTAGTGAACCAATCTATCTTGGGGATTTAATATCGAACGAAGCCGGAAAAATTCATGAGATCAGAAGGAAGATGCGAAATGGCAAGGACTACAATAAGAAATTTCCGGAACATCTGGAGGAATCCGGACATTATGCAGAACACAAAGAAACATATAGTAAAATTCTTAGTTTTTCCAGTATTGTTATATCTTGTGGATGGTTGTGGTATACTAAATTGTATAAATAAAACAAAGTTGCCTAATTTCCACTTATATTTTTCTCTAAAACATAACGCGTTTAACTACACTATAGCTTTTATTTATTTTTTCTTTTTTTGGGTTTTTCGCCACGATCTAAAACTCAAAAAATATCAAAAATATCTGTTCTTATGTAAATAAATAATCACTGGGTAAAAACAAAAAAACCAAACGGAGACAAATTTCTCTGTGATTCTTTCCTGTAATAAATTTGCCTAACGAAAACATTTTAAAAATATAAAAATGTTCTGAAATAAATACAAACTTTTGAACGTTAACGTTTCGGGAGGTCTTCTCCCCCGTTTTCAAAACGAATTTAAAAAATAAATTATATTTATTTCTATATCTAATGCAAAGATAAGAAGTAAATATATTTTTTTGTGTATGTCAATGATACTTACATTGCCAATAATAGTTTTTAATGACAGTGGGCATACTACCAAAAAATAATATATAGGTGAGGTTTACTGTGTGATTGTGTATTGAAATACTTAAATGTTTTTAATTTTATTTTTTAGAATCGGGAACAATATTGAATTTAAATCTACCGAAGGCATAACAATACAGTTATTTTTATTTAATTATAGCGGTTTCTTTTAATCTTCTGTATTTTGTTACCGATTCTTTTAATACCGTTTTGGAATTATTCCAATTAATTTTATGTCCCGATTCCAATGCGTGTTGACAAATTCTAGATTTATTAAAATCGCCCTTTCTAAGAAGGTTGTTGGGCTGTTTTATTTTAACATCTAACGGTCTAGATATCTCACCTATATAAAGTTTGCCATATTCTCAGGGAATTTTATAAACCACATTCTTGGTATTCTGTTGTCTGTTGTTTGGTTTGGTTTTTGTTAATATAGATCTAAGGGTATTTTTTGTTTTAAATGTCGTTCTTATGTGTCCTATTTTTTATTGCCTACTTTTTTAATTGTGTCAGAAATACCGCGGATGTAAGGAATTGTGAGGTTAATTGTTTGAGATTTATTATTATTGTTATTAATAACTTGCTTGTTTTGTCTAGTGTGAAAAGTTTTAAACGATTTATCTATGACATTTTTTGGGTAATTGTTTTTTGTTAAAATGTCTTTGATGTGATTTGTTTCTTTTTGTAGTATATCACTGTCGGTACAAACAAGTTTTGCTCTGTCATATAAATTTTCAGTTACTCCTATTTTGACTGATTTTTGAGTGATTGGAAAATTATTTCAATACACAATCAGTACAGTAAAGTCATTAAAAATTATTATTGTCAATGTAAGTATCATTGACATACACAAAAAATATATTTACTTCCTATGTTTGCATTATTGCATATAGAAATTAATATAATTTATTTTTTAGATTTGTTTTGAAAAACGGTGGGAGAAGACCTCCCGAAACGTTAACATTCAAAAGTATGCATTAAAAACTCAAAAAAAAAATGAACACGCCACAATCATTCAGGCATTATTTACAGTGTAGCTTCTTCGGATGGTTTATTATTTAACATTCTTTGTCAACCATCCGAAGAAGCTACAGAGTAGCAAAACGCGTTGTTTTAGAGAAAAATATAAGTGGAAATTAGACAACTTTGTTTTATTTATACAATTGTTAAACCCCGCTGAAACATAGACCATTCAAAAACAAGACGTCAAGAGCATTGATTATTTTAAACTGTGGTGTTGGAGACGGTCTTCAAATAATAGATCGGATAGATCAAATTAATGACCTAACATAACTTCAATATTCAAACAAGAGAGCCTGAAATAGATAACGTAGGCGAAAAATACGCTGGCGGAAAATAAGCTGGCGGAAAGCACGCTGCCTGAAAGGACGTCTAGGCTCACTGACGGGCTGTAGTACCACAAGAAGAACAAGTTTTCCTTCAGTGAAACACGCTTGGTCCTCTTATAGTACCTTTAATATTTAACTTAAAGGAACATTTATTATTTTTATAAGTGTCGTTGAATGACGAATAGATCGTAGCGGCCTGATTTTTTGGCTGTGAAAAACTCACATATTCTGTGTGTTCGTTCAAAGATGGCGCCGCTAGTTTCGAGAAGAAACTAGCCAGTCACCTTTTCCATTGCATAGACTATGTATAGAATCAGTCGCGATACTTTCAAATGTGAGTAACATTTAAACGGAATCCAGCGTAACTTATCGTCAATTGCACCGTTCTAAAATCGAGCGGAAGGAAAAAGCCGAATCTCGAACCAGAAACCGTAGGCCGTGTTCTATTTCAGCGCCGAAAATTTTCGTATTTATTCCGATGATCCCGATCAGTCGGTTCGCCCGCAATGCGTAGGGTCCGATCTAACACGATCTCGCCCGAGGCCGCGACAGCTTTTAATGCGGCCCGCTTTACACGATACAAAAAAGTGGAATAGAAAAGTTGAATGCGGCGTCGGTTTCGGGGCCGAGCAGCGTTTTTCATTTTGTGTCACGGCCTACTTGTCTAGGCTTGAACCAATTTTTTATTGTTTTTCGTTTTGTTATTGTTGTTGGCTCGACTGTTGGCCGTAAATTTTATGTTAAATGTATTCAGTTTAATTGAATCCTTTTATCTAAAATTGTGTTTTACAATTGCATGCATAAAATGTGTGCTGCTCACTAAATGGGAAATCCTCCAAACTAGGCGATTTTCTGGCCGATTTAATAAAACGTGGACCAACTGACCAATTAAAGATACTTTTTCAAAACTGCTTAAATCGAGGAGTGGTACTAAAAAAATGGATAACATGTTTGATATCCACTATTCTTAATTAATGTGATAAAGAATAATGCAACAATTATCGAGGAATATCTATTACAAACTCTTGGAGTAGAATATATACACGTTCTCAAAGACAAAATTGAAAATTGATCAAAACCATAAAAGGAGACGAAAAGTCAAGGAATCAAAGGGGAGAATCAACAGTAGATCTATTTAGAATCACCCAAATTATAGAAAAGAAATTGGCCTTGAACTAAAAAGTGCTTTTACTATTACTGGATATAGTGGGAATTACTATAGGATTAAAAAAAAGCATGTGACTTAATGTAGCAAAAGAAACTACGGAAGTAGAAGGAAGGGCATTTTATCATAGCAAACTCAAAAAGATTTACCACTGCATACCTAATAATTTTTGTAAATATCTTGACGCACATTTTTTTAACCATGTTAGCATCATCAGAAGATAATTCAATCAAATCAAAGGATTAAATTATCTCCTGATGATGCTAGCATGGTTAGCGAAACGCGCATGAGAAACTGAAAACAAGTGATTTGATCCTTAGTGGCAAATCTCTTTGAGATTAGTGCTTTATACTAAAGATTCCAATAAAATAATTAATATAATCGTAGAACTAAGTGAGCATACAATACCCCCAATTAAATATTTGTAAAAAGAATCTAAGGGTTGTAAGGTGACCAAAAGTCTAACATAACGAAACTGTCTTTCCTTCATATTCATTAAAATATATCTCGAACAAGTTTAAAAGACTTGTAACCGTTAATGTCACTACTTACCCTTAACAATAGCGTACACTATGCTTTGTGGCTGATTAGGTACTATTAGATCAGGGTTATGCAGATATACAGTTATATCTACAGTTGTTCAACTTTTGGTCGTCAAGACACATGTATCTGTTGAAAGGTTAGACGCATGCGTTGTTGAACGAGAGGCATGCAAGTACGTACATAAAAAGTCATGACGCACGAAGAGCGCAGAGCTAGTGCACCGACTCCCACCCTGTTGCTATTTTGAGGTTTCGCTTTCAACTTCTTGATACAATCTGCAAGTTTTGCAAGCAAATTTAATATAAAGTAAAGTAATTTAATTTTATTATATTACATAAATGTTAGTAAAATAATGTAATGTAATTAAATAAATTTAAGAAGACATAAAATTGTAAATTGAGTGTGTAAGGAATATTTTTTTTTAGTATATATTTTCTTGTAGTAAATTGTAGTAAGTATTCTAAATAGTCCTATATCCATACAGATTTTGTTGTATTTTCTCCTTCTTTCCCGTACTTTTATCAACACCAGCACAATAGCACTCATACCGGCTAACATGCATCACATGCAACACATCGAGTTTAGTGTTTCACGCCGAAGGTTCTAACAGAAGGATTGATGAATAGCATCATTCAATTGATCCACTAGTGAAGAGTAATAGTCTTCTGTAAGCCACTCCTGCAGCCATTTCCTGCATATGGAAATGTTTTTAATCAGCAGAGTTGCGTTTAATGAGTTTATATACTTTTAAGAAGTCGAGCATTAACAAACGCGGCATCAATCGAGCGGAAAGTTTTTTTATACCTAAAGCATCGTAAAATGTAGTGGACATGGTTTATCGAGATCACAATATCAACAAGCTCACGTATCTTTAATTAGTGATCATTTAATACCACTTTATGTTTTTTTTCTTTACGATTTTGTCGATCGTAACAGTTTTTGGCCATTTAATGTATGTATGACGTTTGACGTTTAAATTCAGCTTCCATTATTTTGTCATCGAAAACGAAAGGGAAATAATCCTTCAAAGTGGAATCTACTTTATCCACTTTATAACAGCTCAAATTTCAATTTATTAGGTTTTATCGACAGCATTGTTTGAGGAAGGACACGTTTCCTTTTGAAGAACAAAGAAAAATAAGGCCTTGTGCATGTCTAGTTCAGTTCAGATTATGTTAAAGTGATCCAAATAAGTCAAAATGGACGTCATGTTTTTTTACATCATACAACATCGATTACCTTTAACTCCAGAATCAAATGGTTTTTATTTTGAAAATAAATAATTTTTAGTTTAGTTAATATAATTTAGTTAATACTTTTAGTGTACAAGTTACGATATATATTTTAATAAAAAAAAACGTATAGATTTATAAATCATCTTAATAAACACTTGCATTAGATTAGATTTATTTGTTAATTTACATATATACATGACATACATAAGTGCATTCGTAATATTTTATATTTAAACAAAAAAAGAGGGAAATTTGTAACAATAAATTATATCAAGCTTTGATTTAGTCAAGAGGAATTATGAGAAAATATTCTCTTAGTATGTCTATTTCCGTATGTGAACCGAATTATAGGTAACTTTCCATTTTCTTATCTTTATTACATTATATTGTTTTATGCTTATTATTGTTTTTTTACTTCTGCCACATAGATTGCCTACAACTATAACCAACAGACTATGATATTTAACAAGTATGATTTGTTAGATGACGTGATAGATGAGATGACGATAAAATTGAACTTTGACCTGTTACGAAGCACTTTGTTTAAAGGAATTTAATCATGACAGAAAAAGTTATATTCAACTTCAAATGATTCTTTTCTTCGTTTTTTACCTCGTAGGAAGTGGGCATCCAAAAACCTACAAAATCATCACAAAAATTTACAATGTCATATTTAATGATCGTCAACTGAAGGTACGCGAGCTTGCCAAGATTATTAACATCTTGATAGACTGATGATGATTTTCGCTTTGAATTACTTTCTCATGCGCTATAATCATCCGATTTGGCTCCCAGTCATTACCCGTTATTCCCAAACTTGTTGTGAAGCGACAAGAAATGTTTCGCTAGATAAATGTTTACCTCCAAAGATAAGGCAAAAGCTGATGAGGTAAAAGCAGAGTTGGATAAATCGCATTATACCAAGGATAATAAAAAGTTGAAACGTCTTTGGTGTATTGTATTGCGATTACTACTAATATTTACTACGCTGAAAAATTTAAAAAGTTTCAAAAATGAGGTTTCTTTGTCAGGTGGAAAACTTTTCGAACGACTGGTAATATAAAAATCGAACTAAATAAATAATATTTTAAAGAAAATTATGGACTCATTTTAGTATTATTTAAAAATAAAACACATATTTAACTGAGGTAGCCGACACTTATTGGAAATTCATTTTAAATAAACAATTAGTTTTTTTAGTTCGTATTTGAAAATGGCATTGTGTTTCGAAACAATTGTAATACATGCAAGTTTTAAATATACTGGAAATTTCGGATTATATTTTATATTATATTTAGGTTTATATATATGTATATATATATATATATATATATATATATATATATATATATATATATATATATATATATATATATATGTAAATATATATATATATATATATATATATATATATATATATATATATATATATATATATATATATATATATATATATATATATATATATATATATATATATATATATATATATATATAGGTTTATATTATATTTAAAATAAAACACGACATATATATGCAAAAATTTCCTTTTAACCTTTTCCTTTAAACTTTTATATTTCCGGATGCTGTGTTGGACAACGATGAAATTTTGATAGTATGTGTTCATATGAGTGCATTTCTTATCAGTCTCCTCTCAGACAATAATTAGCTTGGTTAGGTAGATAGTTAGTAGAATAGTTCAGTTAATTGTTAGTAGATAATTAGTAGAATTGTTTTTTAATTTCGACATTTTAACTTTTTTTCCCATAAAAGAAGATTTTGTTTGGCAATCTTCTGACATTTTTTAATATCTGAGACATTTTATTATTTTGACATATTTCAGACAGTTTTCTGAGCTTTTTTAGTATATAGGATCATCAAATGCCATTTTAAGATTCTAAGTGATAAGGAATTTTGCTGTTAACGAAACTAGTAAGAGTTAAACGCAGTATATCTATATATAGTGAAAGTAAAAATACATTCCAATTAAGTACTATGAAGTATTTTTTTGCAAGTTGGGTAATTCGGATCCTAATACATCGGTCAATAAGTCCTCGATGAGACTAATAAAATTCTTTTTTTTGCAAATTTCAGCTTTATTCATAAAATATATTCTCCTTGAAGAGCAATACAATCATTCCAATGTTTTTCTAACATTTCTACACCTTTTTTTTAGAATTATTTCTCATTGCCTTTCTCAAAATATCATTCAGTTTCGGCAATTACCTCTTCAGTGGGGCGAAATTTTTTTCTAGCGAGCATTTTATTTTGTCCGAGAATAGGAAATAGCCGCTGGGGGCGAGTTCTGGAGAATACGGTGGATGAGGAAGCAATTCGAAGTGCAATTTATGCAATTTAGCCATCGGTGCCAATGATTTGTGACACGGTACATTGTCTTGGTGAAACAGCACTTTTTTATTCATTTGGAGCGTTTTCTTGCGATCTCGTCTTATAAACGCACCAATAACGCTATGTAATTTTTGCTATTGATGGTTTTACCTTTCTCGAGAGAATCGATGAACAATATCCCATGCGCATCCCAAAATTCAGAGGTCATAAACTTGCCTGTCGATGATTGTGTTTTTGGACGCTTTGCACGGCTTTCAACCGGCTGCTGTCCACTCAGCTAACTGCCGATTTGATTTCAGAATATAGTGATGCATCCATGTTTCATTCATTGTCACATATCGTATAAAAAAACCTTTTTATTTTGCTTAAACAGCTCCGAACACTGCTCAGAATCATTAATACGTTGTTTTTTTTGGTTGAAGCAAACACAGTTTGCCCATTTCGATAGCAATTTACGCATTTGCAAATGTTCATGCAAAATGGTGTAAATACTTCCTTTCGATATCTTCATGATATCAGCTATCTCCTGCAATTGTACTTTACTATTTTTCAAAATAATTTTGTGACCTTTAAATTCACCATACCAATTACGGTTGATTTTCCTGAGGCAGAGTCTAGGTAATGTTTATCAAGCCATTGTTTTGCTTCAATGGTTTTTCTCTTCATCAAAAAGCAATGATTAATCAACGCACGAAATTTCTTTTTTTTTTATTGCTTTGAAAATAATAAAAGTCACTTAAACCATAACAACTCAGAAACTAGTAGACAGATTGTCATGAAATTCTGACACATGTCGTTTGAAGATTGACACAATCGACTACTGGTCGATTCGATTCGACAGACCGGGGACTTATTAATCGATGGGCTTTATCCCCGAAACGCCTCATAATGAGTTACAAGACGTGAATTTATGAATTTAATATGCAAACCAGCCAACCGTTTCCAGAATGGCGTTTCGGTAATGAATCGAAAACGAAAAAGTCGCATCGAAAGTCAGCGAAAAAGTCTCTCGAAAATCAAAGTCACGTTGAATGTTTTTTTTGACATCGTGGGTGTAATATTATCTGGGTGTTGTGAGAGGCTTAAGAGAGAATATTCACCGGGAAAGTTAGATTTGTGGAAGAAACACGACGAATGTTATCGACCTAGTTTCACCGTATTCCCCCCCCGAGTGACTTTCATTTCGTGAAAGACGTTTTATAGGGCTGTAAGAGGATTTCACCTCAGATATACCTTGATCAAGCGGGCAGATGGCGAAATTTTAACCAACGTCGAAAGCATATTAGGGCGACGAACATACAGTTGAACTGTTCAAAGATTACTCATGCGTTATCAATTTTTATTCATACGAATCAAATCAAAAATTATTAGCCAAATTAATGCTAACTTTCATAATGGATGTGATTAATGCTAACTTTCATAATGGATGTGGTTAGTGCGTCGAAAAACGGATATTTATTTTTATGATTTAAATTCACGATACATTTATTTGTATATATTTATAACATGAAATTATAAAACGTTGTGTTATAAATCGATATTTTAACGTAAAATTTCGAGTGTTTGTTGTGAAATTGTAAAGTTTTATGTCATAGATCGATCGAAGAATTTTCTAGGTTAAAATTGGACGAACTTCAAGTTATCAGAAAATTTTAGGGAAGTAGTCAATAAATTAATTTGTTATTGGTCCAAATCATTTTATTTACTTAAACATTATTGTCGGGATCAATTTGTATACTATAAAAACGTTATCAAGGTATGGGAATATTTTAAATATTTCATATAATTATATAAAGTATACAAAAACAGCTGTCTAAACATAGTGTTAAATACTGAGTACCTAATACATAAATACAATCACACATAAATAAATACAATAATACATAAATAAAAGTAATTTTTTCAGACGAGGAACTTTCATTTGCATTTATTATTATAGGCTCAACTTCCACATTGACTATGTGATGTTCTAGACTAAACCAGTCTTAATTAAACCAATTAATTTCTCTGTATGCGCTACAGACTTTTCCCACACTCCTTCATTACACTGTTCCAATGCTTCTTTCCATAAATTTTAACACTATTGCCTTGTCAAGAATTTATTTTGCTGTCTTTTGCTGAATGATCTATTATCGTCCTTTTTTTACTTAAAGCCTAGTTCCTTCAGGATAGTACTGAGTGATGTACGACCCATACTGACAATTTCCTTTCTTCTTAACTCCATATTAAGGCTTGTAATAGTTACATGCTTTCCTACAAATAAAAAAAATGTTATGAGACAGAGCTATACTTGTATTTTTAGTTTATGAAACTGTTTTTTGAAAATTAAGCAATATCATATTCTAGTTTTAGTCAACACACTTGTATGTACACTGTATATACAAGTACACCACAAGGTGATTTATTTTTGGTAAAACTTAGTAATTTCTGGTACTATAGGTATTTTAATAATTATTTCTAATACCTAAATCTCTTATTATTTACGAGGAATGGCAAGATATGCCAAATATTTATGCTAGATATAAGTTAGCTATGTGTTAGCTCAAGATTTTACAGTTTTCTAGTAAATTGTAAAGCCAAAATGTTTGCGAATGTGAAAAATTAAATGGCATATGTGGTACAACTGTCAAACAATTAATATGTATTCATTATCTTAAATGTCTTACTTTACTTGTACATATTGTACAAGGTATTTTGAACTTTCATAGTTGTTATTTCTTTTAGGTAAGTCTTTTGTTTTGGTCTTCGCTCGAGGTCTGCTTGTTCCAAGAGAATAAATAATTGGATTATGTTCTTTTCTTTTCTTAATAGAATGCAGTGTTTTTCTTGATATTTTTAATGCTGCTGCAACTCTCTAAAAAATATATTACAATGTGATAATGCAAAATAAGTAAAATATGCTCAAATTAACTATTCTTTACCTTTTGAATAGATGAAAGAGACTCTAACGGTTCCCATTCCTTTTTTCCGATATCAAAATACTCATAAACATTGAGCACAAATTGTTGGGCTTGAGATTTCGGTGTTTTTCCCAACATTATCTGCAATCACACAAAAAGTTCGCACTTCTATATTTCCGTTATTATTTTGAAATGGTTGTTTATCTTTCAGTATGTTTTTAGAATTAGCCAATATAAATTCTGTGTTTATTAAACATTTGTAATAAAGTGTTTTTGGTTAGGTTAGAATTATTGAAGGAATTAAAACTTTATGAATCTTTATAAATACTTACGGATAAAAAAATAATCAATAACAGTAGTAATTATAAGAACTTATTTTACAATAAAACTGGACTTTACAACACAAAATTTCACTAAAACACGATAACAAATTAAGTCAAATGACAGCCAAAACAGTACCGCTGAACTCAATAGAGGAACTTTTGACAACTGGTATGCACAAACATCTTTTAATTATTTGTTACTTTCTCTTTCTAGCCCGCTGTACATTATCGAACGTACTGCTCTTACCTGCAGACATACGTATTGATTTTTTATCTCATTCTCTTTCGTTCGGTAAAACAAAAGAATATATTGAGACAATGTCTATGATATAGGAAATTTATGACGTCATTTGATGACGCATGGGTAATCTCTTGGTGGTTTAACTGTATCTTGAAATACTGTTAAGCGGAACCACCGGAGAATGCAACCCAGCCATTAGCCGGAGGAAAGTTTAATGAAACTTAAAAGTAATGAAGCTCCTGGGACAGAACAGACCTGTAGAACTACTGAAGCTTGGAGGCGGAGTATTATCTCATGCCATTCATCAATTAATAGTTACATAATTAATTAATAAGTACATTTAGAATGTAGAGTGGAAAAAGGAAGAAATATGCCCGATTCATAAGAAATGAGATAAATTGAAATGAGAGAACTATCGTGGTATATCACTGCTTTACACAAATGATAAAAAATGATAAAGTTCTGGTAGTACCGCATTTCGAAGAAGGAATGAGCGAATATTAGGTAGGGCGCAGAAGAGAACGCTCAAAAATAGATTAGTTATTCATAGTCCGTCCAAAACAACCATATTTGATACTCCTTTATTCCAGATGTTGTTAGATTTGAGACAGGCATACGACAGCATCCAAAGAGCAGTAACATATACGGCCATGGAGGAAATAGGAATACCAGCTAAGTTTATTAGATTAACCTGGATAACGATGCTTAATTCCAAGACAGTAGTAAACATCCAACAACACGTTACGGTGTTGTTGATAATCTCCTCGACCAAAAAAAGCTCGCATGAGCAAGTCAAAAGGTGTGATCTACAAGGAGTTTGTACCTGTTGGCCAAACAGTGAATGGCAAATTTTACGCAGTGGTCGAACGTTTAAGAATGAAAGTCCGCCGCGTCCGAAGAGAGATCGCCGATTTCTGGATACTCCATCACGACAACGCGCCCAGTCCACGTCGCCAATTGTGAGGGAGACGCTGGCCAAACACAACGCTGCCCCAATTACCTTATAGTCCAATATAGTAAAGGACATCGTTTTGGGGCGATTGAGGCAGTCCAAAAGGGTTTGATGGTGCTTGAATAGCCTTGCAGTGCGCTGGCAGCGGTGTATGGATGCAGGAGGGTCATATTTTGAAAATTATTAACTTGCTTTACATAGTTCTTCAATAAGTGTTTTTATGACCTCGGTTCCGATTCTTGTTGGACAAACCCTGTATACGGTAAACACAGCATTAATGATTAGTTATTTAATTCGTATGGCATCATGCAGCATATAAACATGCAATATCAGAAGTATATACAAAAAAGGGCAAAAAGAAGAAAATAAAACAAACAGTGCACACAAAACACCCAGAGGAACTAAATATTAATATCTAGGTTTCCATTCACTCCGTCGCTGCAACGTCGGCTCTCATGAAATCGTTCCAGCTGCCCTGATAAGATCGCAGGGGGCACTCTCCACTAATATGTCTGATAGATTGTTTCAGTCCACCACAGTCTCAACTCAGAGACTCCGCTATACCCCATTTATAGAGTGAGTCAGCACATTGACCACATCCAGTGCGGATTTTATTTAATTTGACCCACACTCTTTTGTTAAGCTTGATACTTGCAGTATCATAGTTGTATCTCTTAAACCATTCTCGCTCTTGGGATTTTCAGTGTTTCTGCAATTTTGGTTCCAGAGATCTCTTACTTTGGTGTTCCATTTGACAAGCTGTTCATCATACAGTAGTAGCGGGTGTCTACATCGAAGTCTATTATGTCGAAGGATAGGTATATCATGATGAATGGGTAGTTCCAGGTTCTCTTGTATAATGCTGTATTCTCTGAGCAGAGCTTCGGTTCTGCGAATTGGAGGTGGGTATATATTACTTAGTAAGGTAAGCCAGTAGGTGGGAGTTGGTCTGATTGTTCCAGTGATTATGTGCACGGTACAACCAAGCATTAAGCTGCGCATCAATTAGGTTGGTATGACAACTATTCAACCAAACTGAAGCACAGTATTCTGCAGCTGAGAAAACTAGCGCGAGAGATGATGTACGCAAAGTCGCTATTGAAGCCCTCCAGGTTGTACCACACAGTTTTTGGATGATATTGTTTCTTGTTTTTATCTTGGCAGATGTATTTTCAAGATGTTTTTTATACGATAGAGTGCTATCAAGCGTGATTCTAAGATATTTGGGGTACTGGTTATGACGGAGAATGTTACTGTTAAATTGTACCTGGAGTTCAGTGTTAGCTTGCTTGTTGTTAAGATGAAATGTACAAATACTTTAATCTTATTGACACTGGGCTTTAGTCTTCATTTTTTAAAGTAAGGGTTAAGGGCAGCTAAGTCCTCTGTCAGCGTTCTCTCCGTCTGACTAAGCTCTTTCGATCACAAGCAAGAGCGATATTGTCTGCGTAGCACAATTTCGTTGAATTGTATTGTTGAATAGTATTTGGAAGGTTGGAAATATAAAGACTAAAGAGGAGAGGGGACCCTGGCAGACCATATATTTATATCTGTTGCTTAGCATGTTATTAATAAGAGCTGCAATTGTTCGGCACTCAATAATCTGCAGGAGTTTACACATCATCCCCTCGCTCCAGACGGTATCCTATGCTGCCGTTAGATCGACGAAGGTCACAGATGTCTTAAGTTTCTCTTCGAAACCGGCCTCTATAAAAATTGTCGAAGCTAGCACCTGATTGCAGAAACTTTAATGAGGTCAGGTCAGACTGATACATAAAATGAAAGGAAATATAGACAACCTCATAGCAAATCCTATCGAAATTATGCCATACTTAGACAATGAAGTAAAATTTTAATAAAAACGACCCGTTTATACATTATAACCACAGCATTAATGAGAAATTTATTTAGTGATCACAGACATCAGTTGTTCGAGTGGCTAGCTGAAAATCCGGATGTCAGCTCAATAGAAAAAAATATGGTCATATCTTACAATAGGACTTGTATTCAAGTCCTAGGGGAGCATGTTCAAGGACGATGAGGCTCCATATTAAAATTGTGAAAAAATTACCCAACTTGCGATTGAAGAAGCAAAAAATCTTTTGCTTCAATGCAATTACGTTTCATCAGTTGCAGAACTTGTTCGAATCAGAATTTTTCCCGACGTATAGTTATTTTCAATACGCCATCTTTCATATTCAAAATGAGGTATATTATACAAACCTACTGTGAATATAAAGGGTGTAAGGAAAGAAATTTTCGTAAATTTAATCAACGATTCTTTATATCATTTTGAACAGAGAAGTTCTTTAAAACAGGTATTTTACAGGCTTTTTAAAATGTTCTTCAGAATTGACAACGTCGCATCAAAATATTAATTTCGGGCGAAAGGAATTCAGTTTCTCATTTAAGCTATTCTTTGAAAATAAAACACAATATTTTTGTAGCCATTCATTCCACACGCTTCAGCTTACATTTGGTTTATTTTGTTACAAAATAAAGGCAAACTTACACTTTATTGTCGTATAATGTCAAAGTTAATATTACTAGCACTCATTTTTCATACCATAACATGTTTTAAACGATTCACATAACATTAAGAAACCCATGATTAACTGTTTTATTAAATTAAACGTTGTCCATTCAAAGTATCCACCATATGAGTCTATACAAGCTTGGCACCGTTTTAACCAGAAGACGTTGAATCAGCGACTTTTTAATACTAACTTCTTCGTAAATAAGCATATCGTGATATTCCGGTAAAGAATTAATTTTTGGTTTTAAATGGATACATTATTAGATTAAGTAATAACCAATTACTAATAATATAAATACCCCGGTATACTGAAAAATCAATTGTAAACTCGATGACGTATATACAATTTGTTATTTCCAATTTTTCAACAATAAGATAAAGGCTGGGTGCCGGTACGTGCTTAATGACCCTAATTCCACCATAACACTATTATTCTCGAAAATAATTTTAAGATTTTACTGTCGCCATTGTTTTTAATTCGCCATTGTTAACATTACCATTGTTTTTTAATGGGTAATTGAAATTAACAATAACACATTCCTCTAAAAAGTATTTCTATTTTGCAATATATTTTCTCGTTAATCAAAAACTCTGATTTCCTAGATTGTCTTAATCAAACTAGTATAGTTTATTTTATGTCGATATAACCATGCAAACTATGATTCATATATAGGTCCTCAACTTAATCTCGATTTCTACTTTTCATCAGCTACAAAACCCATTCGAATCAGAATTTATTCCCGCCGGATGATTATTTCGCTTCAATCTTTTTCGTTTTGCTTCATCTTTCAGCTTCAAAACGAGTTTGTATAATATACAAGCCTCCTGTAAATATAAGTCGAACAATCAGTTGTAGACAGGATGTCGTTCGAAAAGTAACACTTGAGCCATTACCTTCTTTTCGCTTTTCAACTAAAAAAAATAAATTCTGCAGAAACCTAAGACATATAGAAGCAAAGATAGAAACCTAAGAGATAATGCTATTTATAAAGTAGCTTGTAAGAAGTGCTTCCAGCAATTCTGAACCAGGCATTTTGACTTGACACAGAACCTTGAATGACACAGAACGTCCGAGAGCGTAAAAAATGTGCAGGATGAGGAATTTAAATCGCTGCTGCATGAATGTCATTGGCATAAATTGCTAGTTCAGAGAGGAAGTCTGCAGAACAATCGTCAAGAAGAATGAAGAACATTTAAAAGGAGTGTGTCCACTAAAAACTCACAGCTGAGAATAAGAGTTGCTTTCCATGTTCAACAAAAAGAACTTCTTACATATGATTGTGACCTGTGACGAAAAGTGGACTCTCTACGATAATACGAAGAGGCGAAATAACAGAGTAATCCTGGTGATCCGTCAACCAGTACCGCAAAACTAAATATTCACGAAAAAATATATTGCAGTGTATCCGGTGGGATCTGCTGGACATCGTACATGATGAAATGCTTCAATCTGGTCAAACGGTGACTTCTGACCATTGTCAGAAGCAACTGATTTGTGTTAGTGATGCTCTGGATAAAATAAGACCTCATACTGGCAAGGGTAGAGGGAAGTTATTTTGTTTTAGGAAAACGCACGGCCCCATACAGCAAAAAGGACTCTGGAAACGATGGGCTGGGAGATTTTATCATACCCGGTGTATTCATTCTCCAAACTAGGCCCTTTCGGATTTTTATTTTTTCTCATTCCTACAACACCACCTGATCGACAGCCGCTTCGCATCTCTTGAGGAAGTTGAAAGAAGCTTCAATGATTTATCAAATCAAAACCACAAAGATCATTTTATTCTGGATTTTTTTTGAAAAGTGGCGAAAGTAAATAGAAAATGAGTGGTATTGTTTCGAAGATTAAGTTTGTATTACTTTTTTCATTAATAAAAATCAAAGATACTCAAAAAGAAGTTGAAGACTTAATGTTTAATGTGTTTTCTAAAAGCTGTTCAAAAGTGAACTAATTATAACTATAATTTCGTGATAAAATAAGTTTTTATCCAAAATATAAAGGAAAAATAATTTTTATGATACGTGAAATTTGTCAATATTAACACTGGTGTAGTAGAATACTGTATTGTGTATGCTGATCTGTAGGTTTTATGATAAACTCTCGTATTTAAGGCGCATTATCTAACACAAATGCAATGCATAATATGCAATGTTAGTCATTCCTGATAAAGCACGATTAGCAACATCCACAATTTGTTAATGAAAGTCACTTGAGGTCGACTATACGAGATTGTCCTTTTGTTTATTATAACAATAGCAATTAATAAATCTATGAAAGAGTATCTTATATAAAATAATTTTTAATATAATGATGTTTCTGTAAAAATATTTGTTGGTATTAAGACAAACTCAGTACAGTTTTGCAGACGTTTTAATCCTGACATCTCAGAATAAAGCATTAATCACCGATCAAAAATTTGAAGCCAGAAATTTTTCTCCACCATATATGAGGCTCGCTTCAAAAGTTGTCAAAAAAGAATTTTTAGATTTCTACACGAGCTGCGATCTAACTTCTTAATACCCTCAATATAATGTGATTTGTTGACTCTGCAAAATCAGCTATCTCCGCTTGAACCTTACCAATAGAGCTGAATCTTCATTCAATGAAGAGCAATTTTTTTTTGATTTTGGGAGAGGAAGTGATTACTAGAAACCAAGTCCGGTAAATACTGATCATGTGGAAATCCTTCGAAGCGCAGGTCATGTAGTTTTGCCATGTAGTTATCGTGGTGAAAGAAAACACTTGTGGACGTTTAGCCGAAATTGCACCCTTAAGTTGCTGTAGTAGTGAAGCATACTACTTCCTGGTGATGGTTCCAACTTTTAATAGCTAGTTTATAAGTACGACACCACGATAATTCCAAAAATCTCCGCCGTGTAATGGTGAATTCATGTTTCATCTGCTGTTATAAAAAGGCGAAGAAACTCAGCAAAAGAAGAGAAGAGAAGCTCAGAAACTCAGCTCAGTGATTATTCAAATGCATCTTTGGTTGACTGTTAACAAATGTCATATTTATCAAGCTTTTTCACATCGATCACATCGTGTAGTACTGTAATGTTTAGTACAATTCAGTGGCAGCTCGTGGGTTTTTAAAGTGGGAGAGCGTAGAAGAAAATAGTGCTGCTGAAGAATTTTTTTGCTTTCCCCTTTCTCCTTTTTACTTTTCGTGCTATTGAACAGTGCTATTGACTTTTCGTGCTATTGGCCATATACAGGAGGTGAAACAGGAAAATGAGTTAGAGGAACGAAACAGAACGGAAATGGAAAAATATGGTGTTTTGTTGTGAAACATTGTTTACTGTGATAAATGCTGGAGGGGCGGTGCCTCAACACCCTCCCTCACGAGCCAACACTGGTACAATTTAAATGAAATAAAATCTTCTGCATCTACTGATTCTTTATGTATTTGTGTTCTTCTTCAACGTTCAACGTTCTTTAAAAAAGTACCTTCGGTACGATTCGGCCTAATTCATACCACCTATAGCGTAAGTCGTACTTAGAATAAGACTTCAGTGAATGCATCATAAACTATATAGAAAAATACTTAATAACAAGAGATAATATTAAAAAATAAAAACTATAAACTACTCAGTCTAAGATCAACTTACAATCAATATTTTTTGGAATCATCACAGTCTCAAAGTCGAACTTAATTACCAAGTAAATTACACATAGAAAACCAAAATTATAATTTCTTAAGAAACAAAATTACACTTACAAAAATTATTGAGATTGAACACAGATATCACAAATATATTTCTTCATCTTACTTTCCGCGTCAGCAGATCGGTCATGTACCCAACCTTTACATTTCATACATTGGATCATGTTTTCTTTACGATCTTCCGTACATAGTTGGCATAACCATCAGTCCTTGTCTTTGGTGTTTTATTTTTCTAACATGTTTCATCTGTCTTCCTTCTTTTTATAGTTTTCTTTATTTCTTTTGCTATTTTAGCTTTATTTTATCTTTATTATTTGTTTTATTTTATGGTTTGTTTTTAGTAAGCCTCTTTATTCACCAGATAGTTGTCAAAGTCTCAGTTATATTCATCACCTGGTTTCATTTTTATCGTCGATTGAAGCCAGAGACTTTTGTTTATTTACAAAAATAGAAAAAAAAAGAGTTTCAAGTGGTGATTATACATTTATATTTAAAAGGCTTAACACCGAAAGAGATCAAATCTAAGTTGGATGAAGTTCATGGTACGGTTGCTCCTGTGTTTGCAACTGTTTATAATTGGGTAAATAAGTTGGTCGTATATCCACAAAAGATGAACATCCTTCGGGACGTCCAGTGGAAGAGACTATTCCCGAAATGATTGATAAAATCCACGACAGGGTTTTAAGTGATCGACGATCAAAGTGCGCGAAATAGTTGAGACCACAGCCTTATCGCAAGGTACAGTATTTTCATTTTGCATGAAAAATTGGGTGTTTTTTCGGCAAAATGGGCGCCGCGTTTGCTCTCAGTGAAGAATAAACGCAATCGTGTGGTCGACTCTGAGGCTGTTTTGGGGCTTTTCGTCGCAATTCTGATCAATTTCTGCGTCGATACATGACTGTGGATAAAACATGGATAAGCTACTATACTCCAGAGATAAAGAAACAATCAAAAAAGTGGGTTTTGGGCAAAGTCATGGACCGATTACTTGGCAAAGGGAAAACAATAACTGCAGATCAGTATGCGTCGTTATTGAACCGGTTGAGTGAAGAAATCAAGAAAAATCGTCCTTATTTGAAAAAGATAAACATTCTTTTCGATCAAGACAATGCACGGGTGAACATCTGTACAGTTTCAATGGCAAAATCATGGAATTGAAGTTCGAATTATTACAACTTCCAATGTATTTACCGGATTTGGCCCCCAGTGACTTTTTATTTCTAAACTTGGCTTAGCGGACTACCATTTACATCGAACGTGGAGGTCATCGCCCAAACAGATACCTATTTTAACGACCTTCCGAAATCTGACTTTTTAGATGGCTTACAAAAGTTGGAGAAACGCTTGGGAAAGTGTAGTGGATATTATGTTAAAAATAAAAAAAACTCTACTTAAAATAATTTGTTTTTCTATCTTTTTCTAAGGACTTCTTTAGGACGGACCCTCGTATCAATTCTTCAGAAAATATTAAAGCTTGTTTCTTTTACGCGATGGCCATTAACAAGCAACTAAACGCAGACATTTGAAATTTCGCAAACGCCATCCAGCGAATCATACCTGACAAATACCGTATTCATTTGGTTGAACTATCGTCATCTCTGTGTTTGAGAACTTCTCGAGAAACCCTAGTAGATAAAATCAAAGAAATATAAATAACACCAATACAAACAACACTCAACTGATCATCACAACCAGTTTTCCATCGAAAGCCATAAGTTCCCTTTGGAATTTCTTAGACATTTCCGGTATTGTCCGTTAATTATCACCACACATGTTTTATTACCTAGTCTTCATTCACCCGAACAAATGATTACGCAAACACCATTACCTTAACCATTATTTTCATATTTATTGAGATGTTATCAGTCACTTACAGTTACCCGTAAGCGATAGTAGTAATTTTTGAGTTTGTTGGACTTCAAAATATTGACACGGTCATTAATTTTATATAACTTTATATATATATTACACGACAAGTCTAAAAAAACTTGTAATTTCATATTAAGAATACCGTAATCGTAAATCAATAGTCAAAGAATATCGTAAATCAGAAAAAATAAATTGAGATAAATGAAGACAGAAAAGGGTGTGATTTTTTCTGGTTAGTCCTGGTTGTTTAGAATTTTCGTTGATATACACGATACGTCCATTAAGTATCAGGACTGGTCCGGGAAAATGAATTGATGAATTATTATTTGAAGTATTCTCCTCTCGCTTCCATACATTTGCTACATCGATTCAATAGTGATTCAAATGTATGCTCCAGCTCATTTTGTGGAATAGCCTCCAAAGCAGGCGTCGAAGCTGTTTGGATGGTCTGAATGTCTTAAAAAAAACCCTTTTAATTTTATTTTCAACCTCTGGAACAAGGAGAAGTCACAAGGTGCTAAATCTGGTGAATACGGTGGGTGGTTGATCACATAGACTTGGTTTCGGGCCAAAAATTGACGCACAATTAACGATGTGTGACTTGGTGTAGTATCGTGCAAGAAACTCCAGCTGTCTGGATCGCGAATCGTTTCTGTACTGATATTCAAAGCCTTTTCCATCATTTTTAGTGAAGTATTGCGGTCATTTGCTACAAAATCGCGAACTTTTTCAATAATTTCGGGGAGTGCGAGCTGAAATTGGTCTCCCGTCGAGTTTGTCAACCTCTAGCCACACTCTGCTATTCCAAACATCTTTATGCCACAGAAAAACATTTGTTCTGCTAATAAATAATCATCGCTGTACCCTTGCTGCATCAACATGCAGTTTTCCCGAGTTTTTCGTTAAATTTAATAATAACTCTTTGTTCTATTAGTTTATTTGTATTTATTGAGTTTATTTGTATATCAAACTTTTTGGTTTGTAAACAAGAAGTCATAAAATCAACAAATGACAATCGATCATGGTAAAGTAGGTTTTGTTAGGTCCAGGAATGTTTAAACTTTGAAACGACGTCGCTCGTTAATAGATGGCGTGACTGGTTGCTACGATATCTCTTAAGTACTGATACTTAATGGACGCACAGTGTATATATACAGTATGTGTATGTATACATTTAAGATGAAGACACCCCTATTTTTTTCGCTATTTGAAGGAATACAGATTTTAATTTTTACACAGTCATACAGATTGATGGGTCACATTTTTTAAGATACTCTGAAACTGAAATCTGAACTTTAAACTGAGCCTACCACGAATTCACAAACAGGGTCAATTCTCGATATTTTCCTAATAGTGAAAAAAAATGCGAAGTTTGTCATGAAACTCGGTATATGTTAGAATAATATTCTGAACGTTTTCTAATAACTTTTTTCGATATCTTTAATGCGAAGCAAGATATAGTGTTTGTGAATTTATAGTAGGCTGAGTTTAAAGTTCAGATTTCAGTTGAGTATTATAAAAAATGTGACCGATCAACCTGTATGACTGTGCAAAAATCCAGATATGTATTCCTTCAAATAGCGAAAACATGGAGGTGGCCATGGTGGCATGGTGGCTTAAATGCGACACTCTGTATATATATATATATATATATATATATATATATATATATATATATATATATATATATGTATATATATATATATATATATATGTATATATATATATATATATATATATATATATATATATATATATATATATATATATATATATATATATATATATATATACATATATATATATATATATATATATATATATATATATATATATATATATATATATATATATATATATATATATATATACTGGTATATATATATACCAGGTGTCCCATTAAGGATGGATCGCGGCCGTATCTTGAAAACTATTTATCCCACATCTTTGGGGAAAAAAAAATTGTACTAAAAATGATCATGAGAAATTCACCAAAAATATTTTTAAGGTTCTAAAACGACCGCAAGAGAGCTAAACATTTTTAAAAATCATTTTTTGTGTGTATTTTCAAGTGTTAACCGAGTAAGAAAAATTCTCAGCTATAATTAGCAAACTGTCTCCTACAACTTTGTTTTATGACATTTTGTCGTAACTTCGCGAATAAAGAAGTGGGGGGAGTTTTACCTATTTAGATAAAAAGTCGTCTAATGTCCGTTTGCCTAAACCGATTTTCCTCAATTTGGATTCATTTAAAAGGCAATTGCTGGGACAATCAGATAATCTGGGAGATAAATTATTTAGTTTTTAAATGAAACCGCGAGGTGGCGTTACATTCAACAATAGTTTTTTTGAAGTTTTGTTCAGTTTTTTCAAATGGAATGGTACAGCTTCTACTACATGGCAAGAAAGGTAATTTAAAGAGGAATCGTCCAGTGAAAACCCGAAATCGATATATATGACATGTCAAGAGATATTTCGATTTTTCTGAAAAAATCAGTTATTATTTCACTACTACCTGCATTAAGTTAAAAAAATATTAACCTAATGTTTGCCTTCCTTCACACTTTTCCCAGGCTTAGGACTGATCCAAATTCTTCGTGCCATATTAATTTGGAGCGTGTTTAAAGGCCAATGGGCAACGTAAAAGGCATTGTTAGATATTATTATAATAATTATTAATAATCAATAAATGCAATGTTGAAAATGTAATGCATAAACATCAAAACTGACTGTTTTTGTTTGTTTCCATGGTTCCCTTCTTACACTCTTTGTGTAATGTACCTAAGGATTGCATGCGTTTATTTGGAAACCCGAAAACGCATAATTTCATTCATTCCTTCATTTAGTTTAAAAGAAAGAATTTTTAACTTAATATTTCGGTAAAAATTAAAACAAACTGATTTTTTCAGAAAAATCGAAATATATCTTGACATGTCAGATATATCGATTTCGGGTTTTCACTGGACGATTCCTCTTTAAATTACCTTTCTTGCCATGTAGTAGAAGCTGTACCATTCCATTTGAAAAAACTGAACAAAACTTCAAAAAACTATTGTTCATTTATAAACTAAATAATTTATCTCCCAGATTATCTGATTGTCCCAGCAATTGCCTTTTAAATGAATCCAAATTGAGGAAAATCGGTTTAGGCAAACGGACATTAGACGACTTTTTATCTAAATAGGTAAAACTCCCCCCACTTCTTTATTCGCGAAGTTACGACAAAATGTCATAAAACAAAGTTGTAGGAGACAGTTTGCTAATTATAACTGAGAATTTTTCTTAGTCGGTTAACACTTGAAAATACACAAAAAAAAGATTTTTAAAAATGTTTAGCTCGTCACGCCCTCTTGCGGTCGTTTTAGAAGCTTAAAAATATTTTTGGTGAATTTCTCATGATCATTTTTAGTACAATTTTTTTCCCCAAAGCTGTGGGATAAATAGTTTTCAAGATACGGCCGCGATCCATCCTTAATGGGACACCTGGTATATATATATATATATATATATATATATATATATATATATATATATATATATATATATATATATATATATATATATATTATATATATATATATATATATATATATATATATATATATATATATATTTATATATATATATATATATATATATATATATATATATATATATATATATATATATATATATATATAAAAAGTTTTAGAAGCTTAAAAATATTTTTGGTGAATTTCTCATGATCATTTTTAGTACAATTTTTTTTCCCCAAAGCTGTGGGATAAATAGTTTTCAAGATACGGCCGCGATCCATCCTTAATGGGACACCTGGTATATATATATATATATATATATATATATATATATATATATATATATATATATATATATATATATATATTTATATATATATATATATATATATATATATATATATATATATATATATATATATATATATATATATATATATATATTATAGCATTCATGATGTACGTTTTTTTTGCTATGATTATAGTTTCAAATGTGGTTTAAATCGAACACAAATTTCGATTTTTATAATGTAGAAATCTTCGAGAAAAATTTCCCAATGCTTGTTCCAGTTTACCCTTTTAAAAGCCATGGTATAGACAAAAAAACAGTCTTGTGTACAATATTGTGAAATAATATGTTTTTCGCCTAAGAATGTCGATTTTTTCGCAAAATTTGAGCGTTTATTGGCATAACAAAATAAATTAGCTTAATAATCAAAGTATTAGCCATCGTTAGCTATTACTTTTTCCCATCTTTCTTCCAAAGAATTGATTCCGCGGCAAAAGTACTTGGTTTTTTGAGACCAATCATTCATCAGGTCAAATTTTCACTTCTACGTAAGAATGTAAGTGGTGTTCTGAAAGTTGGTGTTGCATCGATCGAAATAAGTAGTAGTCCGAAGGGGTTAAGTCTGGGGAATACGGCAGGTGGGATAGAACGTCCCGTTAACGTTTTTCCAATAGTTTTTTTTTACGTGTTTTGCAACATGGGGCCGAGCATTGTCATATTGAAAAATTACTTTATCGTGTCTTGGTCGTTTTTTTTCAATGATCGGTTTAATTTTATCAATTATTGTCGGTATCGATCACCAGTAATGGTTTCACCAGGTTTCAGCAGTTTGTAATACACAACTCCCCTACAACCCCACCAAATACACAGCAAAGCCTTCTTGCCATGTATATTGCGCACTGGTTGTGATGTTGAAGGCTGGCCTGGGTCCACCCATTTTTTTGCACTTTAGATTGTCACAATAAGTAAAAAAGTTTTTTTCTTCAATTCATATGGAACCCATTCTCCTTCCTTCTAGATCTTTCCCAATGAGTGTAGACGTTCGGAAATGGTGGACTGGACAACATTCAATGCTTCTGCCAATTATTTCAATGTATGAGTTGAGTCTTCATCCAATAATGCTTGCAAATCTGCTACTTTTTCGGCTGTCCTGGATGCTCGTTGTCTTTTATATAAAAATCACCGCTCTAAAGCTTTTAAAACATCGTTCACAAGTTTTTTGGTTTAGAGCATGTTCATCATAAGCTTCAATCACCAATCGATAACTTTGAGCAGCCGTTTTCTTCAAATGAAAGAAGGTTGTTAAACTCGCCCGCAAAAAGTCTTTTTCTGGTATATTATTCGACATATTCAAAGCTATGTTAAACTTGGTTTTTTGCACAATGAAAATTAATAACAAACTGGTTTTTGGTGACGTATGTTTATCCTCCAAAACGCCATAGGCGGCATTGGTACCTATACCAACAAATGTATTAGTAATGCCATCTCTTAGCAAAATCGACATTGTTAACCGAAACACCTATTATTATCTTGATTTTTCGAGTGATTATTTTAAAATGTAATCTTTTTTCCTCGAGTATCTCTGATCTTGATAAATCCAGCTTATTCAGAGTATATCTGCCTAGACAATAATGGGTTCAAGCATTCTGTAAGTATACAGGGTGTATGGGCCATAATTTTCGTAAATTTAACAAATTTTCACATTAAAAAACAGTTTTTTACAGCAAGGATCACAAATATAAGGGTGTTCTCAAAAAAAAAAAATACAAAGTTGTTAATCACCAGTCGAAAAGCTATGATAGGGAATATTATTTTAAGTAAATGTGTGTAAAAGTCTATTTTGCAAATAATAATTATTAATTATTTGATGAATAAGCTACAAATAAACTAATGAAGATTATTAAAACACGCCATACATCAGCCAAAATGGAAATTGCAATGTCGTATGAATAATTGAGATAATTCTCAAGACAAAAATCTGTGGCTTGAAATTCTGAGTTTTTTTCTAAAAACACATTTGATATAAAAAATAGCTTTTAGGTGCAATACGCAAAACTTAATTTAAAGCACAGCACACAAAATCAAGATTTTTTGATTTCTTGTTCGGACAATCCGTGTTTTGCACCGAACAAATTTGAAAAATGTTACTTTTGTAGCGAAGTATTTACAATGAAACAAATAAGCAACATATTTTTTATTTCGACTAAAAGGAAAGAAAAAAAAAAAAGTAATATTTGTAATTCCGAGGTTCAGTAATCTCTTTTTGGGACATTTTTGTGACATTTGGAGCATTTGTGTGACAATGCTCATTTTTACCAAGTTCGCCGCCATTAGCTTCTCCAGTTTCATGAAAAACATCCTTGTGAAAGTCGAGATTAAGGATTGTTGTTTTTTCTCCAATAGTGTTTAGACAGAAGGGTGTTGACGTCAGATATAAGCTATGTCAAAAAAGTGGTACAAGGGATTTAATGATGGTAGAGAAGCAGTTGAAGATGAGCCTCGTTCGGGAAGACGTCAACCAATGAACAAAACATTACCAAAATCAAGATCTTATACTGAGTAATCGCTGATTAAGTATCGGGGATACTGCAAATAGTCCTGGAATATTATTTGGATCAATTCAATTAATTTTGAAGAAACATTTAGTCTTGTCTTGTGTGTTTTCGCATCTTTCGAATTGTTTTGAATAAACATCGTGGTGGTGAAGTTGCTGAAGAAATGCATTCTTTAGACGATGACATTCTGAAATGCATAATTTCTGGTGATGAAACATGGATCTATGCTTTTGACCTAAAAACAGCCCAATAGTCAAGCGAGTATTGTGCTAAAGATAAATCAAAGTTATGTTTACTGTTTTCTTGAATTATCATGCTATTGTCCACAAAGAGTTTCCTCCAAGTGTTCAAACAGTTAGTGAAGGATATTATTAAAGCGTTATGCGTCATTTGCGTGAGTCCATTCGAAAGAAATGTCCAGATTTGTTCCATTCATGGTTTTAGCATCATTACAATGCACAATCGCACACAGCAATAATTATTCGTGAATTTTTTGCTGAAAATCTATTAAATACCATTCCACAAGCACTATATTTATCAGACATGAAACTGTGTGACTTTTCCTGTTCCTTCGATGGAAGAAATTACTTAATGGGCGCTGTTTTGAATTCATAGAAAAAGAGAATTCGCTGTCTGTATTGAAGGATATAACAGAAGTTTCGAGTTTCAGAACTGTTTAGAAGACTGGGAAAAACGTTGGAGTAAGTGTTGTTGCAGTGATATGGGATTACTTTGAAGGAGAAAATATTAATTTGGACGAATAAAAAAATACTTTGTGTTTTATTTAAAAAACCACATTACTTTTAGATCATAGTAGTCTAGTTGTCTCAATTCCCTTGAGATTTAAACTACAAGTCTCTCGAATTCTATAAAAGAGGAATCTTTCAACTCAGAAAAATCAGAAAAATGAGAGGCCATGGAGTGAAAATTTGTAATTGATTGATTAAATGATCTTTTTTGAATTTTAGAACATACGGTTTCAAAAACAGTGAAAGAACGGGACTTATGTTTGTAGGAATTTGATAATTTTGCAGGATGCAATGTTTAATTTGTCAGTACTGATAAATCTCGATAAAACAGCACATGTGCTGACTAATTCGCAACATCGATAGTCTAACGTAAACAAATAATGGTATCGCCATTATGTAACGACCGGTTGATATGGCTCGTTCCGTTTTGCCCAACGCGGCACATAATCCAAAATATTCGCTTACGTCGGAGATGGCGTCATCGGGAGTCAGCGCCGCTGTCACTCCGCTCTCAACAATCGTCGTTGTCGCCTCATTTCGGGCATCGCCGTTATGGATTTTTCATCAAGTTGGCTTGTGTAAAACGGGCCGACCTCCCTTCTGTCTCCGCGCGTCGCTGTGCGCGTCCACAAACCAGTTTCGAAGTCACGCTATCGCTGGTTTGCTGACGCGATTACATAGCCAACTGGAAACGGGATATTCGTTGAAAATGCTGGAATATTACGCTAAATAATAACGCGTTGAGTTTCGGCATTACTTTAGGATACAGGGATTTTCTTTATTAGAACAGACGTTTTCAATATACATTTCTGTCCTAGATTTATAAGTATAACATACAGTGATTTACAGTTAAAAATATTTTTAATTAAAAAAAAGTAATTTTAAATAACAAACGGTAATATAATAATTGCAACGAAACTTTTTAAATATACAATGGTGACCAATAAAATAAGAGTGTCGAAGATTTATTAATATATTTATATAAACTCATGTTTCGTTATTTCTAAATTTACCGAGCATTCTAAAGATATACATGGTATTAGTCTGAACATAAACAATTACTTTATTCATAATTTTACATGTTGTATATGATTTACATTTCTTTAATTTAGAAAAAAATTACGTGGCCAAAAATAAGAGTAATCTTTATTACAAATCAGAAAAAAACTGAAAGGTGTATTTCTTTAAAACTGTTTAGCCTATATGATTACCGAATCTTAGTACTTTCTAGCCTGGCCTTTATTCTTAATTATCGATTGATATTTTCTAGGTATGGAATCGATTAAATATCGGTATGCTTCTACAGGTATTGAAAACTAAGTTGTCTGAATTTATTGCCACAATGTCTTCCTCTTTTGCAATTGTTTGCCGCCAAGACGTCGTTTTAACTCTTTCCAAAGGTTTTCGATCGGATTTAGATCCAGGGACTGTGGAGGGCACTCTAATACTTTAATAGGTTTCCTCTCGAACCACTGCTTCACCACATGAGCCTTATTTTTGGCATCATTATCTAGTTGATAGACCACGTAAAGACATATTCTTTTCAGCGTAAGGTAGCATAATTATCTCTAAGATTCCTAAGTAAATTTCTTTTAACATATTTTCTATTATATAAAATATTGGACCATCATGGTCCACTGTACCCAGGATTGTTACGTAGATTGAATTATTCACTAATACGTCTTTTCACATACAATTTGCCATCAGAATCACAAATGAACTTTGGTTTTATCGCTAAAAAGAATGTTTTTTCAGTCACGTTGGAAATCTTCATTACAGTTTCTTTTCGCAAATTTTAATTCAAATTTTTTAACACAGAAGTAGTAAAAGGATCATTCAAAGCTTCGCGTACAATACGATTATGCATTTTTTACTCGTTATTCTTGGACAGTCCTTCTTTTCTGGTTGGTTTTGGGGCACAGAGGATTCTTTCAAAATTTTAGCAATTACACATGGTGGCCGTTTGATTGCATGCTTAGTAAATCCTTTATCTACCCTTACCTATCCTTTATTTTTGTAGGATGTAGGATGTATGATTATCATTTTTAGTAGGAATATTAATGAAGCTATGACTTAACTTTTAGTGTAAACAAGATTTGTCTTCGTTATACAGGGTGTCCAGGAGTTATCCTACACACCCTGTGTAACAGCCTGAGATATAATAGAATAAAAACAAGAATAGAAGTATTTTGTGTTAGGAATATTATTAAATAATAAAATATTAGACATTCCAATTAAAAAAACTGAGATATGTTTTAATTTTTTTTCTCAGTTATCCCGGACACCCTGTATAACGTAGACAAATTTTGTTTCAAATTCAACAGTTTTACTAATATCCCTACTAATAATGATTACCCTGCATTAAAAAATAAATGATATATGACACTGCAAAATAGAGTCTGCAACTCCGATGCTTTTTACAAAATGGTGGATATCGGTAAAACCATTGGGTTTAGGTATAGGACATGTTTCAGGTAATATGTTTAGAATCAATAGCAGAATGCAAAAATGGATGAACATATAAGATGTTCGATAAGGAAAAACAAAACCTATACACCGCCACGGTTTTGTGAGACACCCTGTATAAATATAATTAATTTTAAATGACTCTTATATTTAAAATTTTTCTCTATCTCTAGTTATTAGCAAGGTATTAACCGATATCGCACTGTTGGGACACCATGAATGCGTATTTACATAATAATAATATTCAGCTCTACAGACCTAGTGGTCCTTGGCTTCGACTTCTTTCACTCTTCTTTTCCATCGTTTTCGGTCCAAAGCATCATTCTTCCAATCCCTAACTCCTACTTACCTCAAATCATTTATCACCTCACCCAGCCATTTCTTTCTCGGTCGCCCTCCTCTTCTTTTTTTCTCCTTCACCTCTCATCAGAATTTCTTTAACCCATCTCTCCCCGGGCATCCTCGCTATGTGCCCAAGCCATCTAGTTCTCTGCGCTCTCACAACCTGAATAATGTTTTTTTTGTACAGTTCTTCCATTTCTCTATTTGCACTTCTTCTAAATTCGTTCTGAATTGTAATTCCTCCAAAAAATCTCCTTAACATTTTACGTTCCCAGACTTCCAGCTTACTTTCTTCCTTCTTCGTCATTGTCCATGTCTCGCATGTATAGGTAACCGTGAGCCTTAATATTCTTTGTACACTCTTATTTTTGCTACTCTTGTTATATTATTTGCCCTTAAAATCTTTGAAAACATTCCTGCAGCTTTGCTTCCTTTCGCTAGTTGTTTCTCTATTTCTTTCTCTTTATCCTCTTTACAATAATAATTTGTGAAGGGGTATTATCAGCACTTTATTCCATTTCTCTGACATATTTTCTTCTTCCCAAATTATCTTTATTAACTCCCATGTTCTTGTTTCCAATGCATCACCACCGCGTTTCAAAATGTCTGCTGTTATACCGTTTTCTCCAGCACTTTTGTTATTGTTTAACTATTTTATACAAACTTCTATTTCTTCTTTTGTAGGTGCATTTATAATTTCGTTATTGTCTGCAATTTCATCTTCTTTTTCATCATCTTCCATTGTTCCAGTCTCATTTAGCATCTCTGAGAAATATTGGACAAATCTTTTCAGTTTTCCATCTGCATATTCTAACAGGGATCCTTCTTGAGTTTTTACATAACGGGATCTTCCGGCCCTACTGCCTTTACTTTTTTTTAACTTCCTGATAGAAATTTCTTATCTCCTTAGCATATGATTCTTCTATTACTTTTAATTCACGTTCGAAAAGCTCTTTCGTTTTCCTGCTCCATACGCTCTTGGCTTCCCTTCGTATGTGATCGTATCTTTCTTTGTTGCTTTTACTCCTTTCTTTCAGTAATCTCAGACGTGCTCTGTTTCTTTGCTCCAAAATTTGTTTACATTTTTTGTCGAACCACCTATTTCTTTGATTTATTTTCGGTTCTCCTATACTTTTTTCTGCTACCTCTTTCATAACTGTTTCAATCTGTGCCTATTCTTTCTCTAAATGTTCTTTATTGGGTTTAATTCCTAGTTTTCCTTTCATTTCATGCTCGAAACGCATTGCTGTTGTCCTATCCTCTAGTTTTGCTACGTCATACATTTTCCGTCTTCCCCCCTTTGTATCTTTTCTTCTAGGTAGTCTTTCCTGTTTCATTTATGTTATAACACGGGCGTAGCCAGGATTTAGTTGGGGGGGCGGGGGGTAGTTTGAAGTAAATAAAACAACAAAAGTATACTTACATGAAATTTAATATCTATATATTCATCGGAAAAATTACGACATATTTATAAAGTTCTTAACTTTAAATGACATGGTTAAATTAATTTCTTTTCTCTGCGCTAAATCTAAAACCATTAAAGAAGAAATCTTCGGCTTTTTCTTTTAAATATATCCACTATTTCATCTGCATGAATTTCTGTTCCATAGTGAATGTTCATGAGAGCCATACCATTAAGTCTGTTTTCACTTGCAGTGTTTCGTAAATAGTTTTTCAGTCTCCTTACGCTCGAGAAAGACCTTTCTGGGGTAACAGTGGATACAGGAATGGTAGCCAAGATTTGTAGTAATGGGTAAATATTAGGATAAAGGTTTTTATCGCACATATCTAGGCATTCTAAACTAGATTTCGGGGTAGGCGAGATACTTGTCAAAAATAATAATTCAAATAAGCGTCAAATAGGCGTAATTCCACTTAGCGTCTGACTTGTATCAAGCGGTTGAGTGGTCAGCGTCTGTTCACCAGTGATGCGGCTGATGTTTAAATTCTGGAACTAACCCCTCCAGTCTTAACCTCTGAACCGTCATGATTCAAACCTTTAATTCAAAGTACAAGATGAAGCGTTCTAGTAATTACAAAATTACCCCAGGAGGTAGACAATCCTCTGCCAGCTTTGCTGGTACAACCGGACTTTCGGATTCTGGGGCGTCCGGGCTTAAACGCAAAATCTTTCAGAGGGAGTCGGAGACCTCTGGCCAACGTCTGAAACCGAAAACAAAAACTTTCTTTGGAACGGTAAATATCAATTCCCTCCTGCGTCCAGGAAAACTACACGAATTGGGGCGAACATTAAATCAGCAAAAAATCAAAATTTTAGCTTTGCAAGAAACTAGATTGACAGATGATAACACCTTGGAATTCGGCAACTACAGACTTTTTAAAAGTAAAACGGACAAAAAAATACTCAAAAATACACCACATCTCGGTGTTGCTTTCGCTGTCTCAAGAAACATCCTTGGTTCTATAACAAATGTCCAGCCAGTAAATAATCGACTTATGATACTATCCCTTAAGTGTGCTAACAAAAACTATACATTAATCAATGCACACCTCCCAGTGAACGAAGAAAATAAATCTAATCCTGAAAAAGTAAATAAGTCCTGGGAAATTCTAGAAAAGACTATCTCTAAAATTCCCTCTAACCATGTAAAAATCCTATTGGGTGATTTCAACGCCCAGCTAGGGAAAGAAAAAAAGTACAGGAAAACAGTCGGCAGTTTTCCCGCTCATAAATGGACTAACCATAATGGTAGAAGATTGGTTGAACTATGTTCCCAGTTTAATCTAAAAATAATGTCAACCCATTTTAAGAAGAAAATATCAAAACAAAAGACCTGGAGGTGCCCAAACACATGCATTGGTGAATTTCAAATTGACCATGTTGCCATTTCGTACCCCAATTATAAAGATATTTTGAATGTTCAAGTCAGAAAAGGAGCAAATATAGACACGGATCACTATTTGACTAGAATCAAACTTAGCTTAAAACCTCGAAAACTTATTCAAAAGGGGCTGCTAATATTAAAGTTTGACCCAACGAAAATAAAACCAGCCCTAACAGAAGAACTTGATAAACAACCAGCACAGAACTGGCAAGAATTGAAACAAAAAATTAGTAAAACAGCCTTAAAGTTGGTCGATTTACAAAAACGTAGAAAACATCCGTGGTGGGATGAAGTATGCGAGCAAGCAGTATTAAGCCGAAGTAAAGCATTCAAAGATTGGAACAGTCAAAAAACAGCAATAAACTATAACATATTTTTGGAAGTAAGAAAATAAACATCGAAGCTAATTAGACAAACTAAAAGAAAATATGAAAACAATCAATTTAATGAAATAGAAAAAGATTTCCAAAAACATAACACTCGAAACTTTTACAAAACATTTAAAACTAAATAAACGGGCTATCAACCGCAAAGTCTTTGCTTCCAAAAGGAAAACGGACAATTAGCTCTAAATAACCAAGATAATTGCAAAGAACTTGCGAAATATTTTGAACAAATACTAAACTGCCCTGAGCCTTTAAACAAATTAGCAACACTAAAACCTAAACAAACAAACCCAGATTCATTACCACCGAATGAAGATGAAATAATTAGGCAAATCAAGCGGCTTAAAAATAACAAAGCTTCTGGTGAAGATGGAATCACTGCGGAACTTTTGAAATCCGCTGGTCCAGTTACAATCAGGGAAATAACCAAAATTCTACAAGAAGTTTAGCGAACCGAACGGATTCCGGAAGATTGGAAAGATGCTCTAATCCATCCACTACATAAGAAAGGAGATAGAACGGATGTAAACAACTATAGAGGGATATCTCTTCTCCCAGTTTGTTACAAGATTTTATCTCAATGTCTACTAGACAGAGCACAGGGACAGTTAGAACCTAACATTGGTGAATATCAAGCAGGTTTTCGACCGGGCAGATCCTGCCCTGAACAGATCCTGAATCTGAAGTTGATTCTAAGACATCAAAAACTGTACAATAAAAATCTCGTCTCTACATTTGTGGATTTCAAAAAAGCATATGATTCTATTGACCGCGAATCTTTATTCCGAATCTTGAAAGAACAAGGACTAGATCTGAAAACGCTGGCAATTATTAAAGCAACGTTAACTAACACAAGGTAAATTCATGTAAGGGTAATTCATGTAAGGGTAAATTCATGTAACAAGGTAAAAGTTAAATTCATGGGTGAGATCTCAGAGCCCTTCGAAATTAAAACTGGAGTGAGACAATGGGATGGACTCTCGCCAATTTTATTTAACTGTGTTCTAGAAAAAGTAATACAGGAGTGGCGTGAAAAAAAGTCGGCCCTGAATATTGACCAGCCCATTAAACTGGGGAGAACCAACATCAAAATTGATTGTCTGGCATTTGCCGATGATCTAGCAATTTTAGCTCAAGATGTATTAACGGCACAGAAACAGATTGAAATCCTAAAAGAAACAGCAGAAAATGTAGGACTCCAAATTTCCTTTGAAAAGACACAATACATGACCTGCAACAGACTAAGAACGCCATTTCTAAAAACAAAATATGGTAACATCAGACGAGTCTCTCAATTCAAATATTTGGGTGAACTAATCATGGAAAATGGGTTGGAAAAAGCGGCCAATAAGGGTAGATGTCAAAAAATGGAAACGGCATTGAGACTTACACAAAATATTTGCAACAAAAAATGCCTATCTAAAAACACAAAATTGAGACATTACAACACAGTTATTAAGCCAGAATGTCTATATGCTGCGGAAACGCTCATTTTGAATAGAAAGAGGGACATCGAGGACATTGAAAAGAAGGAAAGAAAAATCATAAGAAAAATCCTAGGGCCCAAACAAATAAATAGCACAACATACCGACTTCGAGAAAACCAAGAAATCAAACAATACACAGATATACATAGCGATATGAGAAAAAGAAGACTTAAGTTTTACGGACACATAAAACGGATGAATCCGAGTAGGTTAACTCGGACTTAACTGGTTGATGTGTGTTAGAAACAAAACATATTTGGTGGCACGGTAAGAGAGTAACACGCTTATCACAAATACATAGATAGGTGTGTTAAAACAACGCGTGTAACATTACAGTACCCTTTTAAGTGTGTCTTTAGAACAGAGAAATTTAAAATAACACGTGATTAAATCAGCATAAATACTATTTGAAAAATACGTATGATTAATTTCTCTATTCCAAAGAGAAAAATAAGAAATTTATTAAATAACTAATATTGCATTCGTTTACATTGCATAAGTTACAAATCTAATATTTATTTTAACCATAAAATTCTGTGCGCTGGTGATTAATTATTGAAACATACTTTGCTCTACCCATCGTATTAAAAGAAGATTAAAAGAAATTATGTGGGAAAATTATATTTTTTGAATTAACCACAATTCTTCTATTACTGAAATCTTTATATACGATAAGCATTTCATTTTTCGTTTGGCATCGTGAATAACTGTAAAACTGAATAACTATGAGAAACATTGTAACACGTGTTACGCATTTAACATGCCTTTTTGTGTATATAAAACAACTAGGAAAATGAGTTATAGGAAAGAAACTGAACGGAAATAAAATATAAAGTGTTTTGTTGTGGCGAGAGAATGAAATTTTTATCCGCATTATTTGGTGTGATGGTCCAATAGACGTTCTTGTGCATTTGGAGATTTTAATTTTTAATAATATTTTAAAATGAGTTAAAGCAAAGAAACTGAACCGAAATAAAATATGGTGTTCTGAACAATTGTTTACTGTGATAAATGCTGGAGGCTGCCAAACCTAACGCCCTCCCTCACAAGCCGCCACTAACACTTAGATTTGCAGTGGTCCCAAGAAAATATTGCCGATGTTGATGAAGATCCAAATTTAACAATTCGTCGCTGTTAGCAGGAAGTTGGGCTTTGTTATTCGATTTGTGGAAAATTTTGCAAAAAGGTTTATGTCTGGTGTCCAATCAAGATCCAGATTGTCCAAGAATTCAAACCGCAAGACCATCATTTGCTT
This sequence comes from Cosmopolites sordidus, assembly GCA_031761425.1. Taxonomy (NCBI): domain Eukaryota; kingdom Metazoa; phylum Arthropoda; class Insecta; order Coleoptera; family Curculionidae; genus Cosmopolites; species Cosmopolites sordidus. Next base: position 7,643 of record JARFXV010001875.1, on the reverse strand, counting down.
CGTACGTTCAGTGAATGAGCTTAAAATTAATTGGAACTTAAGCCAGAAATTAACGGCAAAATTTTATTCAGCGACGAAGCTTATTTTTGGCTAAATGGTAACGTTAATAAAAAAAATTGTCGCATTTGGAGTGAAAATAATCTTCGAGTTATCCAATAATTACCGTTGTATCCAAAAAATGCTAATATATGGTACGGCTTGTACACCGGTGGCATCATTAGGCCGTATTTATTTAAAAATGAAGCTGGAAAGCATGTCACCGTTAATGGGGATTGTTATACAGAGATGATCAATGATTATTTAATTCCGAATTTGAATGTGATCTGGAGAATATGTGGATGTTAAACAGCATGTTAAACAGCAATCGATTAATTATTTTGAGGAACGGATCTGATAATTGGGCACCAAGGTCCGGTGATTTAACGCTTTTGGCTTATTTTCTTCCGGGTTCCGTTTAAGCTTTGGTTTAAGCCAATAAACCAGCAATTATTGACGCCTTAGAAGCCAACATAACTCGGACGATTGCGGAAATAAGACGTCAATTGCTTAAAAAAAAGTCAGAAGAAGCCGCGGCGGACATTTGTCCGAAATTGTTTCCAAACATTAATGTCATTGAATGTTATTTCACATAAAATAAATAGTTGTATTTAATTTGTTTGTTTAAATTTAAAGTTCGGACACTAAAAACTCTCAAAAAGCTCATCTCAATGACTCAAAAATCAACGTATGGGGCATTTCGCGTGAAGCGGAGCACGAAAAAAAAAGTGAGGTTCTGAAATTTGTTCATATTAGGCATATTTGTGCTTCTAAGGGATATGAACGTGTACACATAATATTTTTCTTATTTGAGGTTTAGTTCTTAAGATATGGAATTCTATAGAATTCACCTGATTGACGGAAAAGTTTCTTTGGAATTTTATTTTTTGTTATTGAAGTAAGTTATAATAAAATAATAAATGTAGTGTTTTGTACAGAAAATTTACTGTTCTTTTTGATTTTCAAATCAGATTCAAAATTTGATTTTTTTTTCTAATGTTAAATCGGAAGTAAATATTTCAAATGTGTTTGCTTAATAAGTTCGACCATTTGAATTTGAATTTTTTTTACTGCAAAATAAAGCTTAACATTTATAAATTTTACCATAAAAAATGCAAAATGGGATCTAAATTACTTTAGGATATTAATCAATTAGAGTACGTACATGTCGCTCTGAGCGTGATACCTGTCGCTTGTTAAAGCCGGTTGGTGATGTAAAAATACATTAAAACTTTGGTTATATTTCAATAATATTGATTATGTATTATTGTCTTACCTATTTGTGTCATTATAAGGTTATTTAATACCTAAATTTAAAATAAAATGTATTATTTTGAACAAAAATATGTGTAGACAGCAATATCAAAATAAAATATTATTTTACTAAAATTTATTATTTATTTTACTACACTCGCCAGTCGGTAGGTTTCCTGATAGACTTATGGGTAGGCACATAACCAAGGGTTTAGAGCCCGAGGGGGGTGCTGGCCTGGGTTTGTCGGAAGCTGATGACCGTGGTTCGGAACCCACGTTAAGCTGTAGGTCCAGTCGCTAAATAGCCTAGTTGCTGATGCGCCTCTAACCCAAACACTTTACTTTACTTTATTTATTTTACTAAATTTATTTATTAAAATATTATTATTATAACTTTTTCTCATACTGTGACGACGAAATACGAATAATAACGCCATCTCTTAGTTGCGAATCATTTCATCAAAACGAATCAAACTTACATAATAGAAAGATATAGAAGTATAACGCCAAGCCATGCTTGTTCTGCGTTATTTTTTTAGTTGTTGTTCTAACCTCTTAGTGAGTTACGTTCGTTAAAAAGTTTTTTTTTATTTTTATTGATTTATTATGGTTCCCTACGGTGATCAGTGCTTCATTCCATTTAATTTACCAGCTCACCGAAAGTTTAAAGATATAAGAAAAATTGAAACACCTCCGATAGTTGAAACACCTCCGATAGTGGTAGAAAATCTCGTGCAGAGTAGTCAATCATCAGTTGAAACTCCGCAAAACTCTCATATACAGTACGTTCCCGAAGATAAGTATAAACATAGTTTGACCTAAACTGACCAAGACCAAGACCAAGAAATTTTGAAGCAGTTGAAGGAGAAATTTAATGATCCGTCTTACATGTACTTCTACTACATGAAGATAATGATACTACCTAAATCTCGGAGTGAAAATAAACTTGTAGAAGAATTTAAAACTTCCAGACGACAAGAGAGAAAAGCAAAGCAATTAGTAGATCAGTTCGGCATTTTATCCTCCTAATCCACGGGGTGGCTGTAAATTATCCGTCGATACAGAGAACGTGGTAAAATTTCAGGGAAATCAAAAAAAAAGATTTTGTATCCCTGAAATTACATGATGGAAAAAGAACACACATAAAAACAACTTCTTATGTACAACATTGACGAAGTTTATCAGAATTTTAAAGGTGAATATCCTAATGTTCAGGTACACCTAACAAAATTTTTTACCCTACGACCCAAACAATGTATTCTCGCCGGCGATTCTCAAACTCATATGGTGTGTGTTTGTGTTTGCCATTAGAAAGTCAAGCTGATTTTGAATGAAGGAGACATTGCCAATCTTACCGCTGGAACAGCCATGGAATTTCCATCGTATAAAGATTGCCTTCGTAATATGATGTGTCCTAATCCAACATCAATATGTCATTTAACAACTTCAAAGACGTCGCCAACAGAATGCTGTTAATCGTGTCCTGGCTTGGATGCGTCCTGGCTGACAAACGTGCAATTTGAAAAATGGCTTCACGATATCTACTAAACTGCTTCCATCTGATGATTTCGTAGATAGTTTTGTGTGACGCTTTAGATAAATTATTATTTAAGGAGAAGATCACAGAAGGTGATCATAGTAATGAATGAATGAATGAATGAATGAATGAATGATCATCGCAATGAATCACAGTACATTGCGATTTCGCAGAAAAGTACAGTTTTGTTGACCAAGACGCAGCTCAATCTTTTCACTGGATTAATGGGCAGGCAACACCACTAACATCAGTTTTTTATTATACAAATGAAAGTGAAATAAAACACGGTAGCATTGTAATGATGTCAGACGATTTGAAGCATGACACAGCTACATTCTATGCTTTCCAAAAAATACTACACAAGCATTTTTTAAATAAAGCAATAGTTGTATCGAAAATTATCTATATTACAGATGGTGCCTCACAACCTTTCTACAATAAAATAGGTTTACAAACCTATTTTATTATAAACAGGATTTTAAGACAGATGCAGAGTTTCATTTTCACGCAACCTCTCACGGTAAGTGACCATGTGATGGTCTTGGAGGAAACCTGAAACCTTTAGCGACACGTGCAAGCTTGCAGTTACCTCCAAGTGGAGCAATTATTACGCCAATGCGATTGTATGAATGGGCGAATTCAAATTTTACTCAAAACAGCCATTTACTATTCCAAAGATTATATTGAACGCCAAAGAATTTTTCTCCATCCACGATTTCAATCATCAGTAACTATTCCAGGGACAAAAATGTACCACTGTTTTGTTCCAATTACTGAAGGCATGGTTATAAAACGAACCAGTGTTGATTGCAATAGTAAAATTGTAAAAATTATAAAATAAAATATTTTTCTTTTGATACAATATTGTTTCATTTAGTTATAAATCTTTATTAAGATTATATAGGTGTCAAGTGTAAAACTAGTTCAGGTAAAACTAGGTAAAACTAGGTAGGTATGTCCTTTTTTGCAAAAACCAGCTAACTTTAGCAAGCGCCCAGTATGACATGTATGTACTCTAATTGAAATATTATAAAAATAAAATTCCAAGGAAACCCTTCCGTCAATCAGGTAAACTCTATAGAATTCCATATCTTAATAACTAAACCTCAAATAAAAAAAGAAACATTATGTTACACGTTCATAACCCCTAGAAGTACAAATATGCCCAATATGAACAAATTTCAGAACCTCACTTTTTATCGTTTTGTCCGCTCACGTAAAATGCCCCCTATATAAACGATATTTTACATTAAACAGAATGGTAATTGTTTAATTTAGTTGAAGGGGAAATAATATCACTTCGAAAACAAGAAAGTTTTTTTTCTATTTATTAACACACCCCTGTATCTTTCCACTTTCAGCGATATGTAATTAGTAAATAAAAACGAAAAAGTTTTCCAATCGCCCAAGAATTTCCACGCCATTAAAGTTAAAATGCTTTAATGATTTACTATTTTCGTAAGGTTATCGCTAAATCGAGTGAAAACATCGGGAATGTTTAAATAACCGTTCGCACGCTTGACCTTCAGTTTTTCGGCTTTTATCTTTCCAGTAAATTTATGCGTAAACAACATATTATCTACTTTCGAATTTGCATAAAAAATATATGATAACCAGGCATCTGGATAACTAAAGAAATATAATTTCTGTCATGTGTACGGCAAATATTTCGTTTGGGTTTAAATATATTGCTTAAATCAGTTTTAAGATAACCGTAACATTATGTTGTGGTCTCATAAATTATTGGATTATCCAAAAAGTTTGTAGGGATTTTTTTAAGATAAAGATAAATGCAAATAAACGATTTATTTAGTCCATTAAACAGGAATTTGCCCATAGATTACCCTAGCGGTCAATGTAGTTACCGTCAAACCTCCTCATTGGCGCCATTTCCTTGTTGATTGAAAATAAAATGATTGAAAGATTTTCAACTCACAACAATACAAGTTTCATATAACAGCACAGTTTATAATAGCGTTGAACATGAATTTTATGCCTGGAAACTACGATTTGCGACCAGCATTCATTTTCTGTTACCATTTGAAGAAAACTGCTGCAGAATCGCATCGAATGCTTGTCGAAGCTTACGGTGATCATACTATTGGTAAATCACAGTGCTTTGAGTGGTTTAAAAAATTAAAAAATGGCGATTTTGACGTGTGAAACGAAGAATGTGGAAAACCACCGAAAAAGTTTGAAGACAGTGAATTGCAAGCATTGTTGGATGAGGATGACGCTCAAACGCAACAACAACTCGCGGATCAATTAAATGTGACACGAGAAGCTGTCTCTATATGTTCGAAAGCCATGGGAAAGATCCAGCAGGAAAACCGAAAAACCACTTGCGAAACTTGCGAGCAGCTCGCCAGGTACAAAAAAAGTCATTTCTGTATCGAATTACGACTGGCGATGAAAAGTGGATATATTTTGAGAATCTTAAGCGTAAAAGATCATGCGTAACTCCAGGCGAACCATCGAACATGGACTGCAAGGCCAAGTCGCTATGGACGTAAGACAATGCTCTATGTTTGGTGGGATCAGAAGGATGTGATCTATTATGAGCTACTACAACTTGACGAAACCGTTAATACTGAAGGCTACCAATAACAAATGATCGATTTGAATCAAGGTTTGCGTGAAAAATGACCAGAATATCAAAAAAGATAACAGAGAGTGATTTAGACAAAACTGATCAAGAAAACGATTGAGGCGTTTAGATGGGAAACACTTTCGCATGTGGCTTACTCACCAGACTTAGCTCCGTCTGATTACTACTTATTTGCATCGATGGGATACGCACTTGCTGAGCAGCGCTTCACTTCTTACGGAAATGGCTTGATGACCGGTTTGCCTCAAAAGAGCAACAGTTTTTTTGGCGTGGCGTAAAATATTTTTTATCATTTTCATACAATAGACGTGTATTTCCTATACAAAAATTCCGGTTTCATATGTACATACCTTGTAATTATCATTATTATGTACAACTCTTTGTCAACGTGGTGGTTTGTCTCACCGTTCCTCTTCCGTTTTAAAAGATTTCCCATTTAAACAATTTTGGAGGGAGCGGAATAGATAACAATCCGGCAGTGCAATGTCCGGTGAGTAAGGTGGATGGAGTATCCCAATTGAAGCTCGACATTTTTTTGCCGAGACCTGATTGAAACGTGTGGTCGTATATTGTCCTGATGAAACACAACCTCTTTCTTGTTTGCTAATTATGGCCGTTTTTCTTCAATAGACCTTTTCATAGTTGAATATTTTATAAGCGTATGCCTCAACTTCCGCCATGTTTCTCGTGCACTTTATACGTGTATAAACAGTAAATATTATGTTTTTAATGTAATTAATAAAAACATATTTAATTATTAATTCACTATCAGTAGTACAGTTTTAATTATTACATACTTAAAGTAAAATATCAATACAATAATCCCACGCCAACCGCGGTGGTTCCGTTCCGGATAGAGGGCTGCTGTTGGAAAAACTGTGGCAGGAAAAGGATTTTCTGGAGTTACACTTAAAAAGAGAACAATGTAAAATGTGTACGTATACTAAGTGACATAAAAAAAGGAACACTAAGAAATATTGATAAAAATTGAAAATCTATATTATAGATTTATTGTTATTGATAAATGATGTTATTGATATTAACAACTGATTAAAATTTGAAGATCTAATTACTACGAGTTAGGGAGCCACAATCAGTAATGGGTGGATCGATTCGGGGCTTAGTTGTTACAAGGTTTATTGAGGGTATATTTCATAAAAAACAATTGTATTTAAGAAGAATCAACAATATTTAAAGAGTTGTCAATTGGGTTTTTGAATAAAAACTAATAATCGACTTTTTTACTTTCTTCTAAACCTTTATCATAAATAATATTGATAATCGGTGCGAAAAAATTGTTTGGAACTAATTATAAATGAATTAAAATGTATAAAATTTAAAATAAAATCACATGATTACGAAAGTGTCACGATTGGCTGCCATGTTTGTGACGTCATTATGTTAAAGTGTTTTTACGCAAGTACTGTCAACGGCTTTTACTTGTAGATATACTGTCAAAATTATTGAAGTTTAGTGTAAAAAACATATTGTTGATTACTAATTTAATTCAGTAATGTGTGACAAAGGGTTCATAAAGACTAAGTCTAATAATATACTTGTTGTGGATATTTTTATGGTCAAAAAATAACATTCAGTTTAATTCAGCTGAAGTTCAAGGTGCTAAAGTATCAGTTTGAGTTTTGTGAAAAAATAATAATGTAAATGTAAATAAAAAACAAAATATTTCTATTAAATATAATTATATCATTTGTAGGGGTGTCATGCGAAATTTACGGCGACAAGGCTATATGTTATGTTTAATTTATCCGCAAAAATTGTATTTGCTCGGTGAAATGACGTGTATGTCTAGAACATAAACTTCTGAATAAAGCTTATACAGTTACCTTAATTATTAAAGACAAACTAAGAAAAGTTGAAGACACTGAATGTCGCGATTGTGTACCTCCAGTAGGTAATAAATACTCAAACCTAAAAGATGTATTTAATGTTTTAAATAATAATCTTTTGTATTTATTTGATGACATGTGGTTGTAAAAATTTGATGTTTTAGGATTAATACATCGTTCTGCATGGAATCATTGATTTTGACATTTAACATCTTACGGCACTTAAAAACAAATCGGTTGTTTTTGTAGTATTCATACAAAAATGATACGAAACAGGCACGATAACTTTTAAATTTGACATTTTCAATACATTTATCAATAAACTGATGATAATAACACTCGTATCAGCTGTCTGTAATGT